>CM042419.1:19186794-19211794 GCA_023634145.1 Thymallus thymallus
CATCAGTCTGTTCTGTGTGTGTGTGTGTGTGTGTGTGTGTGTTCTGTTCTGTGTGATACATACAGCCAAGTGTTCCAGGATCACACAGCTCTGACCATAAGAAAAGAAGAAACATGATTGGACATTAGAGGTGACCGCTGAAGCACCACTGTACCACTGTTAACAGCTCACAACACCACAGTGTGTGTGTGTGGCTGTGTATTTGTGGCAGGGAGGATTGTGTGTGGAAGTGTTTGGTGAGGTGAAGTGGTGTGTGTGTGTGTAGAGTAGGGTTGTGTGTGTAGGGTGAGATGTGTGCACGACACTGTGTTTCCTCAATAGCAGCACACTCCACAGCCAAACTGCCTGGTAGGAAATACTAAATAAAATAGTCGGACATGATTGTCACTACATTTTTTTATTGAAGCTTTATTTAACGAGGCAAATCAGTTAAAAACAAATTCTTATTTACAATGACAGCCTACCCCAGCCAAACCCTAACAACACTGGGCCAATTGTGCAGTGCCCTATGGGACTCCCAATTACAGCCAGTTGTGATAAAGCCTGGAATTGAACAAGGGTCTGTAGTGACACCTCTAGCACTGAGATGCAGTGCCTTAGACCGCTGCGCCACTCGGGAGCCCTAAGAGGAATACATGCCATGCAGTCCTATTTGGATATCATGCTTGCTTCAGAACTAAAATGGTTGCATGTTCGAATCTCAGTTGCTTGATCTACTCGCCGACTTTATGGATGTAAATTGATTAATAACTGTTCAAGCAGTTCCATATTTAGAAGCCATATCAATCCACCAGTGTTTGTTTTTTCCCCCTAGCAACAGTGATATCAGATAAGATCGACCATAAAACACTAAAGATTAGTTCTGAAGCTGACTCGGGCTAAGAGCAGTACATACATACGGAAGACAATAGACAGAGATAGCTTTTAGTTTACACTGCCAGCAGGCATACAAACAGCCCGGTGATCTGACTCTGCATGCCTCTGATGCCAGTTTTATAACGTCTATGAGACGGATTTGGCATAGGCTACTGTCTAGAATATCTATCGGTCACATGAGGGGGAATTCATGACTACCTGCATTCCTTTAGTCCAGGAGTATTCAACCGGGGGTCCGGGAAAATATAATCATTTTAAATATTTAACCAGGAAAGTCAGTTAAGAACACATTCTTATTTACAATGACAGCCTACCTACAGGGTCAGCCATAGTAGTACAGCACCCCTGGAGGAAATTATGGGTAAGTGCCTTGCTCAAGGACACATTGACAGGTTTTACACCTTGTCGGCTCAGATATACAAACCAGCTACCTTTGGGTTACTGGCCCAACACTCTAACCGCTAGGCTACCTGCACCCATACAGTGTGTATATGTTTTTTTATGAATATCACTGGCAATAACATAATAAACACATGTAGAATTACAGTAGAAAAGAGGATCATATATTTTTTCTAATGATTTGAACTTTTATTCTCAACTCCTAATATTGAACAATTTATTGGATTCTATTACACTCACTGACATAGGCTTTGAAAAAGCACCTGCAAATAGGCTACCAGTCAATAGGCTACCAGTCAATAGGCTACCAGTGATGCAAGTGCCGCTGGCTGCTGGTAAGCTAGCTTGACTTGGACATTCATTTTGCCTTTGTTTAACCAGCAAAACATGGCAAACCTTTGTTTAATCAGCTAAACATAGCTAACCTTTGTTTAACAAGCTAAACATGGCTAACCTTTGTTTAACAAGCTAAACATGGCTAACCTTTGTTTAACCAACTAAACATGGCTAACCTTTGTTTAACCAGCTAAACATGGCTAACCTTTGTTTAACAAGCTAAACATGGCTAACCTTTGTTTAACCGGCTAAACATGGCTAACCTTTGTTTAACAAGCTAAACATGGCTAAACTTTGTTTAACCAGCTAAACAGCTGCTCTTAGCATGTGTTTGGAGTTCCCTTTCTTGCTAATAGGCTGTGTTAGAGTTTACACTCCCTCTTCCAATGATAATGTGCGGAGGTCAAAATACCAACTAAATCTATTCATTTTAAAATGTTGATAACTTCTCCTTGCCATTATCATTCACCTGATGATAAGACAACACATGAAACATTTTTGTTTTGCTAACATCCCAGGGACACCAGGGTCTCTGGACAAGAAAAGGTCAAAGAACCCTTTTTTAGTCCCTTATACAAGACAGGCACAGTACACGAGTACCTGGAATATCTCAGGTTGTGCTGTCAGTGGTTACTCAAGAAATGTCTCTCGCGTCAGATTCCTGTTTCTTCCTGGGGATCCGGGCGAGACATTGTCGGCAGCGGGTGGCCATGTTGACTCTTTAGAGCGATCGCTGCCCCACTGTTTCTGATGATGATCTGGCACGGAATGGCCGACTAGCCCTGCTGGTTTCTGTCGTGTTTAATGAGCTGGTGTCTGGCCCGGGCCCTGTCCCACGCCCCTGGCTCCTGGCATGGAGAGGAGCCGACTGAGCTGAGGCTGGTGTTGTAGGCAGGGGCTGGGGCAGGGTCTAGGGCTGGGGCTGGGACTGGGGCTAGAGCAGGGACTAGGGCTAGGGCTGGGACTGGGCCAAGCCAGGGAGGCCTGCATGCCTCATCAATGATCAACAGGGAAGTTAGGAGGCCTTCCCAGAGGTTCCAAATGAACCTTAACCTTTTTTCACAGGAACAACAAGGGAGGCGAGAGAAAAGAACACATCATCACACCAGACTTCCAGCATGTTCTCAAGACTTATTATGACGTCACCCTCAAGCCTGTTGCTTCTGACTATAGATGAAGCATTCAGTGGTTTGTCTTTTTCATTCCCCTAATCTTGCTGTCGGGGGGGATTTTGTCAAGAGAAAGCCTTCATGTCTGAGTTGTTGTCTACTGTACAGAACTGAGGAAAGGACAGTGAGCTAACCAAGGTAATGCTGTGCGTGTTTGGACTATCTGGGCTGGATGAGAGCTATTGGATCAGCCAGTGACACTGCAGCCCTCGCTATGCTAGTCTGCCTGGTGAGTCTCCTGCGCCTGTTTTTACCAGGAGACAGAAAAACTGCAAAAATTGAAATTTGCTTAAAACTCCATCGTCGTTATTCGGCAGTGACATCCCGGAAGTCCTGGTTTGGCATTTTGTTGTTGTTGCTTTTTCTGCAGGCTGTTTGGATGTGACGTCATCAGAACTCTGCTTTGTGTTAGTGTGGATGTAAAGACCGAGGCAGCTCAGTGACTGTGTGTGTAGCCACAGAGATCATATTCAATTATAATGTACTTTAAACTCCTTACAAATCCATTTGGGACTGTAAGTCTGCCTCCGCTCTAGTCATGTAGCTAACATATCCCTCAAGAAACAACCTCTGTTCAATTTGAATTGGGTACCATTTCAATATCATTATAACACATCCTGTGTAAAATACATATAACACTATAATAATGTGATTTATGCATCAGAAGGTACTGTAGGTTTTGCTACATTGTCAGGTTTTGGAGACTGTAATGTACTGTGGGGTTACATAATCCCATTCTCTGCCTCCTGTCTGGGTTGTTCCTCTCCTGTCTTTCTCTGCCGACCGTCTGACTATCAAAGGATCAAAGTACAAGAGGTGCCACTCTGTTATTGTCACGGATCATTGGATCACTGGATCAACTCTGTGTTGACAGACTCCTTGTTGACATGTCTGTCCAATCAGATTGACTCCTTGAGGTGCTTGTGTTGTTCTGTTGGCCCAGTCAAGAGGAGAACAGGGCCTTGTTTCCATAGGAGCACTTTCTTTCTTTCTTTTCTTCTTTTCATGTCTTGTCTTTTTTTCAGAACATGTAGAAAAACAAAGTATTATTTATATCTATCTCCCAGGTAGATAAAACACTTCCACCCACAATGCATTCCTAAGTAATTACAGTCTTCTTACCGTACGGGTTAACAGACACTTATCATATTGAGAAATTATGCTCTTGTGTGGGGTCAAGTGTATTGTCAAAACACTATGTCATGCAGTGTTCTTCCAGTGTTGCCCAATCCTGGATCTGGAGGGTTACAGGGTTTTGTTCCAGCTCAGCACTAACACACCTGGCTCAGTGGATGGAGGGGGGCATTATGGTCAGTTGTTGAGTTGAATTAGGCATGTTAATGTTTTAACATGCTAGTGTTTCTCTTATTGTTGGGCTGGAACAAATGCCTGCCCCCTCTGTGGGTCTCCATGAGCAGGATGGCAGATCAATGTTTTAACATGCTAGTGTTTCTGTGCTGTGATCAGCAGAACGATGGTGCAGAGTGACGATGCTGTGCTGAGTAGAACATGAGCGTGTTTAATGGGCTGCAGTCTGGACTACTGTGCTGAACTGGCACCGAGCACACAGAGAGAGAGAGAGAGAGAGAGAGAGAGAGGGAGGGAGGGAGATGGGGAGGGAGGGAAAGAGAGAGAGAGAGAGAGAGAGAGAGAGAGAGAGAGAGAGAGAGAGCGGGAGGGAGAGAGCGGGAGGGAGGGAGGGAGGGAGATGGGGAGGGAGGGAAAGAGAGAGAGGGAGAGAGAGAGAGAGAGAGAGGGAGGGAGATGGGGAGGGAGGGAAAGAGAGAGAGAGAGAGAGAGATAGGGAGAGAGAGAGAGGGAGAGAGAGAGAGAGAGAGAGTGGGAGGGAGAGAGAGAGAAGTAGAGAGAGAGCGGGAGGGAGGGAGATGGGGAGGGAGGGAGAGAGAGAGAGAGAGAGAGAGAGAGAGAGAGAGAGAGAGAGAGAGAGGGAGGGTGGGTGGGATGGTAGAGATAGAAATAGAGGGATGGAGGGATGGCAGAGATAGAAATAGAGGGATGGAGGGATGGTAGAGATAGAAATAGAGGGATGGAGGGATGGTAGAGATAGAGATAGAAATAGAGGGATGGAGGGATGGTAGAGATAGAGATAGAAATAGAGGGATGGAGGGATGGTAGAGATAGAAATAGAGGGATGGAGGGATGGTAGAGATAGAAATAGAGGGATGGAGGGATGGTAGAGATAGAAATAGAGGGATGGAGGGATGGTAGAGATAGAGATAGAAATAGAGGGATGGAGGGATGGTAGAGATAGAGATAGACATAGAGGGATGGAGGGATGGTAGAGATAGAAATAGAGGGATGGAGGGATGGTAGAGATAGAGATAGAGGGATGGAGGGATGGTAGAGATAGAGATAGAGGGATGGAGGGATGGTAGAGATAGAGATAGAGGGATGGAGGGATGGTAGAGATAGAGATAGAGGGATGGAGGGATGGTAGAGATAGAGATAGAGGGATGGAGGGATGGTAGAGATAGAGATAGAGGGATGGAGGGATGGTAGAGATAGAAATAGAGGGATGGAGGGATGGTAGAGATAGAAATAGAGGGATGGAGGGATGGTAGAGATAGAGATAGAGATAGAGGGATGGAGGGATGTTAGAGATAGAGATAGAGGGATGGAGGGATGGTAGAGATAGAGATAGAGGGATGGAGGGATGGTAGAGATAGAGATAGAGGGATGGAGGGATGGTAGAGATAGAGATAGAGGGATGGAGGGATGGTAGAGATAGAGATAGAGTAATGGAGAGATGGTAGAGAGTACATCCAGGCTAAATGAAGCTGTCATTGTTTCAGGCCTTTCTGTCTTTTTCTCACGCACATATACACACTCGCTTCATCGCATTCTCTCTGTCTCCCTCTCTCACACACACACACACACACACACACACACACACACACACACACACACACACACACACACACACACACACACACACACACACACACACACACACACACACACACACACACACACACACACACACACACACACACACACACACACACACACACACACACACACACAGACACACCCAAGCCTACACACACACACACACACACACACACACTCACACACACACACACACACACACACACACACACGCCTACGCACACACACACACACAGGTTAGCAGTCAGGTTAGCACAGGTGCACAGGCTGATAAAGTGTGTAGGAGGGCTGATGAAGGTCAGCAGACTTCACAGCCATGCGTGTGTATGTATGTGTGTGTGTGTGTGTGTGTGTGTGTGTTTTTATGTGTGTGAACGCGCATTTGTCTGTGTGAGTCATCAGAGTAGACATTCACAGAAATGAGGGAAAAAGGCATTTTGGAGTTACTTTCTCATTGTGTGTCTTTTTATAGTGAAATACAGCGTTCTCTTTCTGCCAATGGCTGTGTGCTGTAACTCTGCTGTCTGTAAGGGACGTGTCCTGGGCTGAAGTTGCCTTGAGGCCACAGATCTAGGAGTGTAGGATCTGGGAAACAGACCTTAGATTAGAGTCTAGGGGTAACTTCCCTCTCCTCAGCCTGGAAGTGCTGTGGCATTAAAGATGGAGTTGGACTGGTACCCTCCCGCTCTAATGACCTTCATGGGAGGAGGGACTGAGTCCACTCACTGCCAGGGGAAAGTAATAAAGCAAATTGGGATAGAGGGAGGGGGAGAGAAGAGCTAAAGAGGGGAGAGGAGAGGAGAGGAGAGGTGAAAAAAAGAGGGGAGGGAGTGAAGAAGGAGAGGAGAAGAGGGAGAGGAGAGGAGGAGGAGTAGAGAGAGAGAGAGAGAGGAGTAGAGAGAGAGAGGAGGAGTAGAGAGTGAGTGAAGAGGAGGAGTTGAGAGAGAGAGAGAGAGAGAGAGAGAGAGAGAGAGAGAGAGAGAGAGAGAGAGGAGGAGGAGTAGAGAGAGAGAGGAGGAGTAGAGAGAGAGGAGAGGAGGAGTAGAGAGAGGAGAGGAGGAGTAGAGAGAGAGGAGAGGAGGAGTAGAGAGAGAGGAGAGGAGGAGTAGAGGGAGAGGAGGGGAGGAGTAGAGAGAGGAGAGGAGTTGTAGAGAGAGAGGAGAGGCAAAGAAAGGAGGGCAGAGAGAAAAGAAGGAGAGGGGGGTAAAGATGGAGAGGGGGGTAAAGACGGAGAGGGGAGTAAAGAAGGAGAGGGGAGTAAAGAAGGAGAGGGGGAAAAGAAGGAGAGGGGGTAAAGAAGGAGAGGGGGGTAAAGAAGGAGAGGGGGTAACGTTACAAGGAATGGGTGATCTATCCCTCTCTTTCTCCTCTATATCACGTTCTACCCTGTCTGTCTCTCAGTACTCCCATCCTTCTCCATTCCCTCTCTCTCTCCCTCTCTCTCTGTCTCCACATAATCCTCTTTTGTTTCACTCTGTCATACTCTTTCTGCTTTTTAATCTGGATAATTAGGTTTATACATCTCCCTGGTTATTCCTCTCCCTTAGACAATAGTGGAATAAAGTGCTAAATAATGTTCCTATTATGGAAGAATCATTATGTCATCTCACCAGTTATTTTATGTGTGTATTTTTTCTAATCTTGGTAAAGTTTTAAATTGTATTATTACTTTTTTAAATACAGAAACATTCAACCTTGAGGTAATGACATCACCTCCACTGATTGGCAAGAGCCAATTTGATCATTCTTAGCTAATTCTAATTCTGTTGTTGTTGTGACTGGATCCGTGCCGCCATTGGACTTTATCAATGTCAGTGGTTGGGTGAATCTCAATGCTCTAAACTGGCTTCCTGTCCTTGTCCCCTCTCTTTCATCTCTACTGATCTGAAAACACAGGATAGGTCAAAACAATATGGAGGGAATTAGCTTCCAGCCGTCCAGTTCTCTCGGATCAGTGCAGATGAATGATAGGAGACAAGGAGATGAGAGGAAGGGTTAGACTACTGCGATGCAGCCGGCGCATCGGGACGCAGCCTCTATCAGTCCGTTCCAGAGGTTTCTCAGCTCTGTAGCGCTGCCAAGCACACTCACTGCTCGGCAACCGCAGTCTAGTTAAAAGGATTAGACACGGCTTACATAAACGGCTCCCATGGCAACCACGTGCCACAGCCAGGCAACAGGGGAGGGAGGAGCCACCCCCACCTCTCATCGTGTGCCATTGGTCAGGTCTACCTGTTTTCTGCATTTTCTGACTGTCTCTCCATACCCGCCATGTTTGAATGTGGTATAAAACACTAGCTGGAAACGTGGGTGCACTATACTATAGAGGCCAAAGCATTCAAGCAAGACAGCCTGTGCAGGTAGCAAAAGATGACCCTTTCTTTAAAGCAGATTCTGTTTCTGAATCGTCCAGGACATTGGCTGTGTCCCAAATGGCACATATGTGGACTATGGACTCAAAAGGTAGTGCACTATGTAGGGAATAGGAAGCCATTTGGGACACTCCCATGTTGCCATTTTAGTGGAGATATGCGCTGCACACAGAGGTTCTACTCAGTTCATTCAGCCCTGCTACTACGGTCCATTGTCTTACACTGGATGCTGCCCAAATGGCACCCTATTCCCTAATTAGTGCACTACTTCTGACCAGAGTCCATATAGGATGCCATCCTCCATGTGTGCTGTCAGTGTGTGTTTGCTGGTGCCTGCTGCAGGCCTGCTACTGATGGGCTGGCTGCTTGGCGTTGATGGTTGAAGTGTGGCCCCTCTGGATGGAGGCCTTTAGAACGCTTCATTTCCCGCCGCTCCCTCAGGGGACGCCACATTGCTCAATGCCTTTCATGGCTACTGCTCTGAAGGAGAGAACAGGTCTCTACGGATGCTCCCTCCCTCTCACTCTCTCTATCGCCAGTATGTCGCTCTCGCTGTCTTTCTTTCTACGGCACTCCCTCTCTCTTTCTGTCGTCTCTCTCTGTTTATAGCTCCTCTCCCTGTCCTATCTCTCTCTCACAATCTCCATCATGCTTCTCTTCTCTCTCTCTCTCTCTCTCTCTCTCTCTCTCTCCTCTCTCTCTCCTGTGGTTCAGGATGGAGAGGTTGAGTGGGTTTAGCTTTTTTGTCCCCCTGTCCCTACCGTATACTGTCCTGTCCTGTCCTGTCTTCTCTTGTGCTGTGGTATAGAAGCCCAAAGCTACAGACATCTTCAACACAGAAACAAAATATTACTGCTGTTCTGTATTTCCTTCCTTCCTTCCTTCCTTCCTTCCTTCCTTCCTTCCTTCCTTCCTTCCTTCCTTCCTTCCTTCCTTCCTTCCTTCCTTCCTTCCTTCCTTCCTTCCTTCCTTCCTTCCTTCCTTCCTTCCTTCCTTCCTTCCTTCCTTCCTTCCTTCCTTCCTTCCTTCCTTCCACTCCTCCTCCCTAACTTTCACATTCTCCTTCTGACCCCATTCTCTCTCTTGCTGATGTAATGTTACCTCTCTCTTTTCATCTCTCTCTCTCTCTCTCTAGAGGGAAGGGGAAAACCTATTTAATTTATAGTTGAATGTCCATTTCTAAACGTCATATGAAGTTAAGTTATGACCTTCACACCAGCCTGCCAGTGACCTTGACGTGTTTTGAGTGTTCTTCTATCTTGCTGTTTCATCGTCCCATTTTCCCTCATGTCATTCTGTTTCATCGTCACGTTTCCCTCCTGTCATTCTGTTTCATCGTCCCGTTTTCCCTCCTGTCATTCTGTTTCATCGTCCCGTTTTCCCTCCTGTCATTCTGTTTCATCGTCCCGTTTTCCCTCCTGTCATTCTGTTTCATCGTCCCGTTTTCCCTCCTGTCATTCTGTTTCATCGTCCTGTTTCCCTCCTGTCATTCTGTTTCATCGTCCTGTTTCCCTCCTGTCATTCTGTTTCATCGTCCCGTTTTCCCTCCTGTCATTCTGTTTCATCGTCCTGTTTCCCTCATGTCATTCGGTTTCATCGTCACGTTTCCCTCCTGTCATTCTGTTTCATCGTCCTGTTTCCCTCCTGTCATTCTGTTTCATCGTCCTGTTTCCCTCCTGTCATTCTGTTTCATCGTCCTGTTTCCCTCCTGTCATTCTGTTTCATCATTACACCATTATCTCCCGTTGAACTTCAATTCTCTTTTCTCCTCCTCATCCATCATAATTTTCTCCTCTTCACGTTCTCTCTCTCTCTCTCTCTCTCTCTCTCTCTCTGCCACACATAGTTCACACTCAGTGTAACAGAGAGGGCCTCTCAGAAGCGTCATGTCATTGTATGTACGACAGCCCAAAAATCCACATTGTACTTACTACCGACACTTTTCTATACTGAATGTACATAGACAATTCATGCAGAACTGTCTTCAAAACCAATGAGTCTGTGGGATCCTGACTTCATCTGTAGTTAGTTTCCAGTCATCCCTCCCTGGGATCTGCCTGTGTTTTAGCCTCTGTCCTGTCTGTGTTTTAGCCTCTGTCCTGCCTGTGTTTTAGCCTCTGTCCTGCCTGTGTTTTAGCCTCTGTCCTGCCTGTGTTTTAGCCTCTGTCCTGTCTGTGTTTTAGCCTCTGACCTGCCTGTGATTTAGCCTCTGTCCTGTCTGTGTTTTAGCCTCTGCCCTGCCTGTGTTTTAGCCTCTGACTCTGTCCTGCCTGTGTTTTAGCCTCTGTCCTGTCTGTGTTTTAGCCTCTGTCCTGCCTGTGTTTTAGCCTCTGACCTGTGCTCTGTGATGAATGTGTCTAATCATCCTGAGTGAGGACTTGTCTTCTTCCTATTGATTCCTAAACCCATTTAGTGAATTGAGGTTCTGGGAGAATCCTGTGTAAGCACAGAAGACAGCCCCAGGTAGGGATAATGAAGTGGCAACGTATAGACGTATAGGAGGAGAGGAGCAGAGGAAAACTCTCTCTCTCTTCCTCCACACGTTCACTCACTGTCATACTGTACCAGACCGCTGTTCTCTTAGTCTCTCAGTTCTAGTTAGTTCAGCAAACGTGGTGAAATTCCCTTCCAGAATTTGGCAAAATCCTAGAAATTAAGAAAAATATTTCTAAAACCAGGGAGATTTGCGTGTAACCAATGTTCCCTCAAATTGTTTTCAGCACTGAGCCAATTTCAGGTCAGCTGAGAGCAAACTTGAACATTGTGAAAATTCTGTGCAACATCCGATGAGCGTTTACTGTGAACACTGAGACTGAACGCACTTTAAGTTACAGTTTTAACAGTGCTACTGGATACTGTGGCTATTTCATCATAATGTAGGCCTACCAGAGTGGCCTACCATCAAAAACAATGGTGAAAATGCCTCCAATTATATTTTAACATGGAAATAGCTGTTCTATCATTCAGCCTACAGTGTGGTGCTCAGTGTAGGCCTACATGCATACAATGTCTTGCATATTTCGTTTTGTTGTGGTATGTTAAATTGAAAGTGGCTAATATTGCGTTGATTCGATCACAATTCCCACAGTAGAGTTAAACGTTGATAGTGTTAAATAAGGGGAAAACTCCAGAAAGTTGAATAAAGTTCAATCTGGTGCTTCTCTGGCTGATATTTCTTCTGTGTGGCAGTGTGAGGGAAGCTGCGCACGGGCAACATTGCTTGCAACTATAAGTTCTCTCCTGAGAACCTGAGAACTGAGTAATTCCGCCTCTTATTGCATCCCATTACTTACAGGCAGTGCTGAGAGTGAGTGTACTGTGTGAGAGCTGAGTGCTCTGGCACGGTTGGACTTCACCTTGAAATGTCCCCCTGGGCGGTGTTGTGTTGTAGACCACAAGGGGGTCTTTAACCTACATAGGTAGCTACATTAGTGGGCTAAACGCAAGTCACACTCTCAATAACGCTGGCTACTGGAATACAGCCAAGTCAGCTGAGAGAAGGGAGCTGGAGGCTTGGACATAAAGGGGACAGATAGGTAATGCTCTGTAGTAAGTTGTTCTAAAGCTCTTTCCCAATGAACACTGGACTGATGAGGTTGTCCTGGACAGAACCATGTTTCTTTATAGAGGACTCTGGTAATTTTGCCATGGTGACAATTGCCATGGTGACCAAGAGAACAGGAAATGATTTATAATTCGTTCATTAGTTTATTTTCATGAGGGTTTGACTCGATAATGTAATAATGATTATGAATAAAGAAAATAATAACTACAACTATTTTATACTGAGCATCTTTTTCAGATTTTCAGATTTTCACGCGTCTTTTGACCGAATGAGTTCAGAGCTCCAAAGTCTGAAGGATTCAGGATGTATCGATCAGTTTATCTTCACACCTATTAGACATGGTCTCCTCCCTGTTGTCAGCTTGCCTGGGGTCGTTGCTGGCGAGGTATACAGGGACAACGTCTGACTGTTTCGTTCCTCTTGACCAGAAGAGCAGATGTAATTTCACTAAGCCCTCTGCAGCCGGCAGGAACATAATACACTGCATCAAAAAAGCAAACACACCAAATGACATACAGTACTAGATCACCTCATCTAGGCTTGCACCATTCTGGTCGTTTCCCCAAAATTCACAAGTTTTCCAGAAATCCTGGTTGGAAGGTGCTTGGCATTAAGAGGGAATAAGCAGGAACTCCGGAATCCTCCAACTGGGATTTCATGAAAACCTGGGATTTAAAAAAAAATTGACCGGAATTTTGCCACCCTAGCCTAACTCATTCAATCCAACAGGAGGAGTTGATTCTAATGATAGTATAGATTGCAGGTCGTTACTTTGATGTGGATACTGCTTTTCAGTTGGTGAAGTCCTGCTGTCCCCAGACTGTAGCTTATCAGCACCACTAAGATCTCTGCCTGATCCCATTCTGTCTTTAACTCCTGATTCAGGATCAGATCCTTGTGCCACAGTTCCAACCTAATAACGGAACCCTTGTCCACTGTGTGTAGTCCCCTAACCTTTTCCTCTTCTGTGACATCATTGCGGTTGGCATATCCTTGTTTGCCTCATTCTGTGGCGGAGTTGGTGGCTTGGGGGATGTAGTTGACACTGCAGGCTAGCCCTGTTTCCCTTGGCAGCTGTCCTTGTGCGTCAGCCCTCATAGACCTCCATACTAAATACACCCAGCGCTCTGCACTGCTGTCCATAGACATACTCAGTTCCCACTAATGACAGACCTGCCATGACTGTCTTAGTGACTCACCACTGGGCCACTGTAGCTTTTAGCATACATTTTTTAAAATATATATACACTATACATATTTTTTAAATAATTTGATTTATATATACAATCCCATTTATAAAATGTATCTCTTTCTCGGGGGCCGATTTCCCAAGATCGCAAACAGCAAAGATCATCATTATAATAAGGAGGGCCATAAAAGTGCGCACTAAACGATCTAAATAATGTATTCTAAATGACGCAGCAGCCTCAACGGCCAGAATTAGCTGATCAAAGCTGAACACCTTAAAGCATCGTAGCTTAATAGACTTGCCCATTCATTGATCAATGGACAGAGGGGGAGGGGGGTCACATTTGTCCACTGTGTGGGTCCTGTTCGATTCAAGATAATGAAGGGGACATTTCAAAGATAACGCCCATAATATGGTTATTATGGTTCCCTTGCCCTTAAGTATCGTTAAGGGGGAGGTGGGTGGGGAGTACTGAATTCTTCCACTGTTCTATGTTCACTACATACTTCAGTCTGAGACTGCCATCAGGGAGGTCGTTGACAGTGACGTCACAATGAGGGGTGATGTAGAAAACAAAGTCATCAGTGATTGGATCATCTCTAACCAATCAGAGTATCAAAGCCAATGATGAATTTTCTAAATGCTGTTTTACCCACGTGTGTTCTGGCTTTGGCCCAACCCAGCAGTTTCTGGGACCAATCAGAACGGTTAGAATGGGAGGTACTCAGAGGATGGGGATCTGAGAGAAGTAGGTTAGAGAGGATGGGGATCTGAGAGAAGTAGGGGAGAGAGGTAGAGGAGAGAGGATGGGGATCTGAGAGAGGTAGATGAGAAAGGTAGAGGGAGAGAGGATGGGGATCTGAGAGAGGTAGGGGAGAGAGGGGATGGGGATCTGAGAGAGGTAGAGGGAGAGAGGTGGGGATCTGAGAGAGGTAGAGGAGAGAGAGGATGGGGATCTGAGAGAGGTAGAGGAGAGAGAGGATGGGGATCTGAGAGAGGTAGAGGAGAGAGAGGATGGGGATCTGAGAGAGGTAGAGGAGAGAGAGGATGGGGATCTGAGAGAGGTAGAGGAGAGAGAGGATGGGGATCTGAGAGAGGTAGAGGAGAGAGAGGATGGGGATCTGAGAGAGGTAGAGGAGAGAGAGGATGGGGATCTGAGAGAGGTAGAGGAGAGAGAGGATGGGGATCTGAGAGAGATAGAGGAGAGAGAGGATGGGGATCTGAGAGAGGTAGAGGAGAGAGAGGATGGGGATCTGAGAGAGGTAGAGGAGAGAGAGGATGGGGATCTGAGAGAGGTAGAGGAGAGAGAGGATGGGGATCTGAGAGAGGTATAGGAGAGAGAGGATGGGGATCTAAGAGAGGTAGAGGAGAGAGAGGATAGGGATCTGAGAGAGGTAGAGGAGAGAGAGGATGGGGATCTGAGAGAGGTAGAGGAGAGAGAGGATGGGGATCTGAGAGAGATAGGGGAGAGAGGTAAGGGGAGAGAGGTAGGGGGAGAGAGAGAGATGGACTGGTGTTGGTAGTGATGATGTGTGTCATAGCAGCTGATCTCGGTCTGCTCCGCTGAACACATGCTAATGTGATCTACCCCTGCACAGACAAAACCTGCAGCAGCCCCCGCTAACACCACCCCACCGCACCTCTCACAGCCTGCCACTGGCTGTCACATCTGTCAATCAATCATCCCAGCATATCAGTGTATTCGTCAGGCTTGTCAATAGAGGCGGTTGCCCTCAGTGCCTCCTGCCGGTTGCTCTGCAGTTGGTCATCTCACTGTCAGGAACTGACTTGATGAAGTGGCCATTATATACTCATCTATGTTCAGGTTTAGTTCTCACCCCCTGCTAATGGTTAGAATTTGGGGTGGCTTAGCTGATCCCAGATCAGTTCAGCATAAGTGCTATTTCCACATAGAACAATACTAATAGACTTCAAATTATGCTTATGGAACAGAGGATCAATCAAAGGATTTTATTTCGTAACAAAAACTATAATTCATATTGTTTGTAGATCTAGTTTGCTTACGTTTCTTGCTTGACTTGCGAAGTAGGGAACTACAGTAAGCCTATAGTTTCTATTTTGCACCTGTGATCCACTGTAGCAGTCTTTGAAATCAGAGAAGGTATCTTTTATGTAGAGAGAAAGTGGCGATGGTAGCTATACATTCTACAGTAGAAGCATAGTAGTCCTGTTTTTGGCTGCAGCCTCCCTCCTGCCTTTCTTTCTCTGTGTGCTGTGTGTCGGCCGTCCGGACCGAAGGGAGAGCCAGTGTGACAGGCCAGTCAATATCAGTCTGCAGTGATTATGGGAGTCTCTTATTGCTAATGAGCAGCTTAGTACACAACGGATACCCTGCCAACTCCCTGGGAAACACACCCTATACTGTAGTATAGTACACAACATATTTATACTGTAGTATAGTACACAACATATTTATACTGTAGTATAGTACACAACATATTTATACTGTAGTATAGTACACAACATATTTATACTGTAGTATAGTAGACAACATATTTATACTGTAGTATAGTACACAACATATTTATACTGTGGTATAGTACACAACATATTTATATTGTAGTATAGCACATAACATATTTATACTGTAGTATAGTAGACAACATATTTATACTGTAGTATAGTACACAACATATTTATACTGTAGTATAGTACACAACATATTTATACTGTAGTATAGTAGATAACATATTTATACTGTAGTATAGTACACAACATACAGTAGACAACATATTTATACTGTAGTATAGTACACAACATATTTATACTGTAGTATAGTACACAACATATTTATACTGTAGTATAGCACATAACATATTTATACTGTAGTATAGTAGATAACATTTATACTGTAGTACACTGTCTGCTATCTAGAACCTAAAATGGTTATTCAGGTGTCCCCATAGGAGGACCCTTTGAATAACACTATTTGGTTCCAGTTAAAACCCTTTAGGGTTCCATGAAGAACCATTTCCACAGAGCGTTCTACATGGAATCTAAAAGTGTTCTAAAAAACACTGAAACCCAAAAGGGTTCTACCTAGAACCAAAAAGGGTTCTCCTTTAGAGTACACAATATATTTCTACTGTAGCATAGTACAAAAAGTGCTTGAATTATGTATGAAGTATTGCTATCATGATGTATGTACACCATATCTAAACTGCATTCAGATTTAGACGCCATATTTTGGTACCGCATATCTACTCTCCATATTCTGTTGAAGGAAGTTATTAGGGGTTCAAGCATCGAAGCTGGTGAAACCGTATTGTATTTCTTGGCGTTCATTATTATGTTCCAATTTGGTGAGATGGTAAGGCCCAGGAGGGTGCAACTTTGGATGATGGTAAAGGCCCATGGGTCACACTCTCTCATGTAATGCCATGGCAATTGGCCACATAGTGGCGCAATAACAATGAAAATGTTTAAACGTTAAGCCCCTCACCCCATTGGACCTAAAGTCCTGAAATTCGGTACATAGGTCCCCACACATTTGCCTCAAGGACCCATAAGGTCCTCCATGATGAATATAATATAAAAACTGAAATATCACATTTATATAAGTATTCAAACCCTTAACTCAGTACTTTGTTGAAGCACCTTTGGCAGCGATTACAGCCTTGAGTCTTCTTGGGTATTACGCTACAAGCTTGGCACATCTGTATTTGAGGAGATTCTCCCATTCTTTTTGTCAGATCCTCTCAAGCTCTATCAGGTTTAATGGGGAGTGTTTCTGCACAGCTATTTTCAGGTCTCTCAAGAGATGTTCGATCAGGTTCAAGTCCGGCCTCTGGCTGGGCCACTCAAGGACATGCCCCGAAGCCACTCCTGTGTTGTGTTGGCAGTGTGCTCAGGGTCATTGTCCTGTTGAAAGGTGAAACTTTGCCCCAGTCTGAGGTCCTGAGCGATCTGAAGCAGGTTTTCATCAAGGAGCACTCTGCACTTTGCTCTGTTCATCTTTGCCTCGATCACGACTAGTTTCACAGTCCCTGCCACTGAAAAACATCCCCACAGTATGATGCTGCCACCATCATGCTTCACCGTGAGGATGGTGCCAGGTTTCCTCGATGCGTGACGCTTGGCATTCAGGCCAAAGAGTTCAATCTTGGTTTCATCAGACCAGAGAATCTTGTTTCTCATGATCTGAGAGTCTTTAGGTGCCTTTTGGCAAACTCCAAGCTGGCTGTCTTGTGGCTTTTACTGAGGAGTGGCTTCCGTCTGGACACTCTACCATAAAGGCCTGATTGGTGGAGTGCTGCAGAGATGGTTGGCCCTCTGGAAGGTTCTCCCACAGAAGAACTCTATCAGAGTGACCATCAGGTTCTTAGTCACCTCCCTGACCAAGGCCCTTCTCCCCCGATTGTTCATTTTGGCCGGGCAGCCAGCTCTAGGAAGAGTCTTGGTGGTTCCAAAATTCTTTCATTTAAGAATGATGGAGGCCACTGTGTTCTTGGGGACCTTCAATGCTGCAGACATTTTTTGGTACCCTTCCCCAGATCTGTGCCTTGACACAATCCTGTCTCGGAGCTCTACGGACATGCACTGTCAACTGTAGGATCTTATATATTGACAGGTGTATGTGCCTTTCCAAATCATGTCCAATCAATTGAATTTACCACAGGTGGTATCCAATCAAGTTATAGAAACATCTCAAGGATGATCAATGGAAACAGGATGCACCTGAGCTCAATTTTAAAACATTTGCATTTCTAAAAACCTGTTTTCGCTTTGCCATTATGGGTTATTGTGTGTAGATTAGAATAAGGCTGTAACGTAACAAAATGTGGAAAAAGTCAAGGGGTCTGAATACTTTTCCATGGCACTGTATGCACGCTATATGTCTGTGCACTGTATTCTGACAAGCACACCATATCCGTTTACTATATACTGCATTTATAAACCATGATTCTGATAAATACAGTGTACCATATACGTATCACTGTTGTAATGACTATTTTATAGCGTAATTATTGAAGTCTTACTATGGTGGCCTCTGTCCATTGAACCGTGTCTTTGGGGAAAGGTATTTTTTCCCCTCTGGTATGAGATGTGATCACATATCATATTCATAGGCTTCAAAGGCAGTGGGGGCGTATGATAGTGTTACTCTCTCTATATACTCTATACATGTCAGTGGAATAATCAGCTTTTTTCCCCCTGTGATGATGGATACAGTTTGATAGCCACAGCATATTCTGCCGGCCCATATGCACTCTTATTGTGCTGCATTTTTTGAGGGTGGGGGGGTGTTAGGTCGGGGGGGGGGGGTACACAGGTCCTTTCTACCCCTCTCTGCTTTGATGTTTTGATTGCGCTGGGCTGGAGTATTGATGCCTGCCTGCGCTGGTCGGAGAGAGAGAGGGAGCGAGAGAAGGAGAGAGACAGAGAGAGAGAGAGAGAGAGAGAGAGAGAGAGAGGGAATGAGAGAGAGTGAGCAGGGGAGGAAGATGGAACGAGAAAGAGAGAAGGAGAGAGAGAGAGATGGAGAGAGAGAGAGGGAGGGGGTGTAGCAGCACAGAAAAGCGTTCCGCAGTGAAAATGTTCTCCCAGTGAAGCGTAGAGAGACTGCAGCAGATTGAACAAGGCTGTACAGCACCTGCAGTCTCTCTCTCTCTCTCTCTCTCTCTCTCTCTCTCTCTCTCTCTCTCTCTCTCTCTCTCTCTCTCTCTCTCTCTCTCTCTCTCTCTCTCTCTCTCTCTCTCTCTCTCTCTCTCTCTATCTATCTCTCTCTCTCTCTCTCTCTCTCTGTGTGTGTACGTGTGCACGAGTGGGGTGATAATCGCTCAGGACACACTGATTCAACACTCCCTCCTTCCCAGCACCCCTCTCTCTTGTCTCTCTACCTCTCTCCCCTCTACTCCCTTGCTCTCTCGCTCTCTCTCTCGACCCAATTCTCCACACACACTACAATCATCTTACCCTGTGCCTGCCTTGTAACAGCTTTTCTCTGTGACGGCTGTTTGTGTGTGTGTGCCCACCATTTGTCTGCTCTGTATTCTCAAACACACACTCTCTCTCTCTCTCTCTCTCTCTCTCTTTCTGTCTCTTTCTGTCTCTCTGTCTCTCTCACTATCTCTTTCTCTTTTTTCTCCTTCTTTCTCTCTCCATACCGTTCTGTACCCAATCCTCCCTCCGTCCCGTCCGCCCCTCTCTTCTCCTCCTCCTTCTCGCTCCCTCGCTCCCCCTCCTCTCTCTCCGGGCTGGCTGAGTAAGTGCTGCAGCATCCTCACAGCGGAGTGTGTATGTGAGAGGAGTGTGTGAGTGCTTAGCACCGGGGATCCTGAACCAGAGGGGTTCCGTGTGAAGAGGACGGCTCTTCTGTGTATGTGCTTGCCGTGTGTGTGTGTGCGTGTGTGAGTGTGTGTGCGTTCTCTTGATCTATGCGTGTGAGCAAGCGAGCGTGTGTGTGACGACGCTGTCCTCGCTCTGCACCGACCGGACCCCCTCTCTCTCAGCTCATCATGCAGCCGGCTGTGCTCATCGCACCGCTGTGACGACTGAGTGTCTAGACCTGGCTCTGGAGACAGAGAGAGAGAGACAGGCAGAGAGACGGACACACAGACAGATAGACAGGTGGACAAACAGATGGACTGTTGGTGGCGTGTGATGCTGTGTTCTCCTCTGCATGGGACACTGTTGTAAACCCTCATTGATTTAACGAATTGGAGACAGACAGACAGACAGACATAGAGACGGACAGACGGACAGACAGCTCTCCGGTCGGCTCGAAGGACCCCCCGCTCATTTTGGGGTTTCGGATGCGCAGCTTCTGGGTGGACTAGGAGAAAGGTCTCCTCTCGTTCTTCTCCTATCCTCTCCTCCTCCTCTCCTGTCTTCCACGAGAGAGCGTTTAGTGAGGATCTGATCCTGGAGTGTAGAGAGAGACAGAGGGCCTGACGGGACAGGGACCGACGAGGCGCGAGGCAGCATGGCTCGTCTCAACTGGTGCCTGGCCGCTGTCATCAGCTGGGGCAAGTTCCTCTTTTCCTGCTTCTTCCCCCTACGGGGGGCCAAGAAAGACAAGGTAAGCCCGCACAACAAGGGGGAGCGAGAGGGGGTCAGAGATGGGGGCTGGGAGGGGGTCGGAGATGGGGAGAAGACAGAACAAGTAAAAAATGGTATTGTATTATTTACAATATTATTTAGTCTGGTTTTGATTGATTTATTTTCATTGAGATCAAATCCTGCTTACCAGAGAGATACCTGCAGAGATGAGAGGAGTAGGAGTCTAAAAAGGGTTGATATGTGTCGTAGTTTCTTGCCCGTGTTTTTGTGCACCAGTATAATGGTCTTCGCGCTACACTGGCTTGAACATTGAGTCATATCTGTGTCAGCTAGCTAACCAGCTGGTGCGCCAGCACTACAGATTAGTTTAGCACAATTTCACACAGCACTGCTCCTGGTGTGTGGACTACACTACAGGTTGAGGAACAGCTAGTGGATGTTGCCCATAAGCTCTGATTCAAGGTCAGTGTTTCACCAATGGTGAAGATTTGGTTGGAATCTGCATTCAAGGTTTGCGTTGAGTAAAATAAAAATCGCTCAACCGTTGGCGTTTTACCAGCCGTCTCGTTTGACCATTCGTTGCTTTTCGGATCAGTATTTGTTCTTTATGGTTCGCTGGTTCTCCTAATTCCTTAGTGGTTCGTATCTTGCAGGTGAATGTTTGGCAACAAAAGATGAACGTATTTCACTGACTGATGCCAAATCTTTAGAGGCGTGGTGTGTTGGCGGTTTCTTTGTCTCGTTTAGCGGAGTCAGTCTTGTTAGTTGGAATTGGACCGCAGTCTGTGGTAATGCAATGCCTTTGAGTGTCTGAAACACTGCACCACTCCTCTCACTACCCGCTTCCTCTCGCTCTCTGTTATAGCGGATAATCAATCATGTGGTACAACTCCCATATGTCCAATCACAGTCTCCCCTTACACGCACACACGGTCGCGATAGAAAGTGTGTGTGTATGTGTGTGTTCATGCGCGTGCATGTGTTTGCATTTGTGTGTGTGCGAGTGTTTGTGTGTGTGCGCGTGCGTGTGTGTCTGTGTGCGCGTGCGTGTGTGTATGTGTGTGTCTGTGTGCGTGTGTGTTTGTGGGAGCCTGAGGTGATTTTCTGATGACTAGTGACAGACGGGATCTTTTTCATAAGTGTTTTATTTTATTTTATTTCCTTCATTGTCTTTTCTCTTTCATCTTGATCTCACCAGTGTTTCTCTTTCATCTTGTTCTCACCAGTGTTTCTCTTTCATCTCGTTCTCACCAGTGTTTCTATTTCATCTTGATCTCACCAGTGTTTCTCTTTCATCTCGTTCTCACCAGTGTTTCTCTTTAATCTCGTTCTCACCAGTGTTTCTCTTTCATCTCGATCTCACCAGTGTTTCTCTTTCATCTCGTTCTCACCAGTGTTTCTCTTTCATCTCGATCTCACCAGTGTTTCTCTTTCATCTCGTTCTCACCAGTGTATCTCTTTCATCTCGTTCTCACCAGTGTTTCTATTTCATCTTGATCTCACCAGTGTTTCTCTTTCATCTCGTTCTCACCAGTGTTTCTCTTTAATCTCGTTCTCACCAGTGTTTCTCTTTCATCTCGTTCTCACCAGTGTTTCTCTTTCATCTCGTTCTCACCAGTGTTTCAGTGGGTACAAGGCTGCTTTCAGTGGTGGCTGGTCAAGCCCAGGGCTAGTTACGTTTTGTTAGCACAAACAGTTTTACGCATGAGCTGAACCAGCAGTCTTTTCTAATCTGTCTTCCCCAGTCATTTGCTTACGTACTGTACTGTATGTGCGCCAGTAGGGGCAGGGAAGTTTTGGGAGCAGAGTCAGTTTGTTTTTATGTCGTAGCTCATTACCCAGTCCTGCGTCCCATATTTTTCATAGAACTTTCTATTTCATTCCGTTGCCTTCATTTTTGTCCAGCTATTACGATGGAACGGTCAACATTACTCATTCCAGAATTGCTTTGTCCAAATTCTTTTTCAGAATTATATTTTTCTTCAGACCTTGGAATGGAATGACATAACAAGAGCAGTATATCGATGTGGATTTAAGATAAGTAGTGCACTATATAGGGAATAGGGTGCCATTTGGGACAAAACATTAGTGTGAGTGGCTGTCCTCTCCAGCAGGCCAGGCTTGCCTCACTGTATGAGCCCTGAGCAACTCCTGCAGCAGCTTGTTTTGTTCAGTAAGCCCTGGTGATGGGTAGGAGGGTTAGAGGAATAGAGGGAGGGAGAATGGAGGATGGAGCTCTCAGGGTAAAGCTTAGTCTCCTGCCTGCCTGTAGAGTACTGCTGCCTGCCTGCTTTCTGTACCCCCCTCCTTCCCCTGTATCCCCTCCCCCTACCTGTACCCCCCTCCTCCCCCTGTATCCCCTCCTCCCCCCTAATCCCCTCCCCTACCTGTACCCCCCTCCTTCTTAGCTGTATCCCCTCCTCCCCCCTAATCCCCTCCCCCTACCTGTACCCCCCTCCTTCTTAGCTGTATCCCCTCCTCCCCCCTAATCCCCTCCCCTACCTGTACCCCCCTCCTTCCCCTGTATCCCCTCCCCCTAGCTGTACCCCCCTCCTTCTTAGCTGTATCCCCTCCTCCCCCCTAATCCCCTCCCCCTACCTGTACCCCCCTCCTTCTTAGCTGTATCCCCTCCTCCCCCCTAATCCCCTCCCCTACCTGTACCCCCCTCCTTCCCCTGTATCCCCTCCCCCTAGCTGTACCCCCCTCCTTCTTAGCTGTATCCCCTCCTCCCCCCTAATCCCCTCCCCCTAGCTGTACCCCCCTCCTTCTTAGCTGTATCCCCTCCTCCCCCCTAATCCCCTCCCCCTACCTGTACCCCCCTCCTTCTTAGCTGTATCCCCTCCTCCCCCCTAATCCCCTCCCCTAGCTGTACCCCCCTCCTTCCCCTGTATCCCCTCCCCCTAGCTGTACCCCCCTCCTTCTTAGCTGTATCCCCTCCTCCCCCCTAATCCCCTCCCCCTAGCTGTACCCCCCCTCCTTCTTAGCTGTATCCCCTCCTCCCCCCTAATCCCCTCCCCCTACCTGTACCCCCCTCCTTCTTAGCTGTATCCCCTCCTCCCCCCTAATCCCCTCCCCCTACCTGTACCCCCCTCCTCATTAGCTGTACCCCCTCCCTCCCCCTGTACCCGCCGCAGCTCCTTATCTCTGTGTTGCCGCTCCCTCCGAACTCCCCACACACACACACACACACACACACACACACACACACACACACACACACACACACACACACACACACACACACACACACACACACACACACAAGCACTCACACGCACACACTTAGGCGGGTGCACTCACACACATGGGCGCACATACACACACACACACACACACACACACACACAGACAGACAGACAGACAGACAGACAGACAATTCAGTGGTTCTCAAACAAAGCGTAGCTCACAGCGTGTATCCTGCCTCCCTACTCCATCATCATGTATAAGCGTCTATCTAGCTCCACCCTAATACCTTACCCCTGTACTCACTGTACCTTCTAACACTCACTATCTAGCTCCACCCTAATACCTTACCCCTGTACTCACTGTACCTTCTAACACTCACTATCTAGCTCCACCCTAATACCTTACCCCTGTACTCACTGTACCTTCTAACACTCACTATCTAGCTCCACCCTAATACCTTACCCCTGTACTCACTGTACCCTCTAACACTCACTATCTAGCTCCACCCTAATACCTTACCCCTGTACTCACTGTACCCTCTAACACTCACTATCTAGCTCCACCCTAATACCTTACCCCTGTACTCACTGTACCTTCTAACACTCACTATCTAGCTCCACCCTAATACCTTACCCCTGTACTCACTGTACCTTCTAACACTCACTATCTAGCTCCACCCTAATACCTTACCCCTGTACTCACTGTACCTTCTAACACTCACTATCTAGCTCCACCCTAATACCTTACCCCTGTACTCACTGTACCCTCTAACACTCACTATCTAGCTCCACCCTAATACCTTACCCCTGTACTCACTGTACCCTCTAACACTCACTATCTAGCTCCACCCTAATACCTTACCCCTGTACTCACTGTACCTTCTAACACTCACTATCTAGCTCCACCCTAATACCTTACCCCTGTACTCACTGTACCTTCTAACACTCACTATCTAGCTCCACCCTAATACCTTACCCCTGTACTCACTGTACCTTCTAACACTCACTATCTAGCTCCACCCTAATACCTTACCCCTGTACTCACTGTACCTTCTAACCCTCAAGTCTAACCCTTAATATAGGTTACATCCCTCTTGTTTATATCAGCAGTAACGCCCTACCCCTTTCATAACCCCCATGTGAATATGGCTGTTTATATCACTATCCATCTGTCTTCACTTACCCTCCTACCCGATACACTGTGTAACCCCTAGCCCTTAGCCTGTAGCCCTTATAGCCCTTATTCTCTTACTCCTATAGCCCCTAGTCCCTATAGCCCTTATTCTCTTACTCCTATAGCCCCTAGTCCCTTTAGCCCTTATTCTCTAGCTCCTATAGCCCCTAGTCCCTATAGCCCTTATTCTCTTACTCCTATAGCCCCTAGTCCCTATAGCCCTTATTCTCTTACTCCTATAGCCCCTAGTCCATATAGCCCTTATTCTCTTACTCCTATAGCCCCCAGTCCCTATAGCCCTTAGCCCCTGTAGCCCCTATAGGCCCTAGCCCTTAGTATTTAGCCCCTAGCCCCTATAACCCCTAGCCCCTATAGCCTGTAGCCCATAGCCCCTAGCATGTAGCCCCTAGCCTGTAGCCCCTAGCCTGTAGCCCCTAGCCTGTAGCCCCTATAGCCTATAGCCCTTAGCCTGTAGCCCCAGCCTGTAGCCCCTAGCTCCTAGCCCCTATGTAGCCCCTAGCATGTAGCCCCTAGTCCCTATCCTGTAGCATGTAGCCCCCAGCCCCTAGCCTGTAGTCCCTAACCCCTAGCCCCTAGCCTGTAGTCCCTAACCCCTAGCCCCTAGCCCCTAGTTATTACTGTAGATCTCAAAGGAGTACACTATAGTCAATATGGCAAACATTATTTCAATGTAAAAGGCTACATCAGTAACTGTTCCAATGCAAAAGGCTACATCAGTAACTGTTCCAATGTATAAGGCTACATCAGTAACAGTTCCAATGTAAAAGGCTACATCAGTAAC
>CM042419.1:19216794-19229843 GCA_023634145.1 Thymallus thymallus
TGCTGTGAACATGGTCTAGACTTTAGAGAGGCACTCAGTAGCTTCCTAACTGTAACCATTAGGAATAGGTAGAAATTGCCCCTAATCACTGACCCAGAATCAGATATTTGTCAATAATGTCATTATTTGGAGTTTATTGTAGAATCTGTTCCTAGAACTGTGTTTAAGGCTAACTTCTACCTTGTTCTAACCATTACAGACAGAAAATGTGTGTGCTTTCTTGTCTTAAAATAGTGAAGTAGTAGTGGGGGTAAAACAAAGCTTTGTAGTAGTGGTAGTGGTAGTGACTGGTAGTAGTAATGGTACACTTAAACACAGATCTAGGATCAGATTACCATAACCCCACTCTCTCATATGTTCTCTCATTCATTCACTGCACAGGTGGCATCTTAATTGGGGAGGACGGGCATATTAAATGGCTGGAACGACATTAACGGAATGGCATCAAACACATGTTTTCCATCTGTTTGATACCATTCTGTTCACTTCATTTCGACCTTTATCCCTCCCTCACCAGCCTCCTGTGATATATTGTCTGTGTCATGTTGTCCATTGTGATGGAGATGACTATGTTTATCTGAGTGATGAAAAGCAACAGGGATCAATAGTAACACTAAGAAAAGGTTTGCTCTGGATGAATTGGCCCTGTGCCCTGTGTGGGTCAGGTATTGATGTAATGTGTATTCATCACTGATATAATGTTGATACAGCACTGATGGAGCACTGATTCAGTATTGTGCTGTGTGTGTGTATGTGTGTATGCAGCTGCCACCTCCACTCATCCGTTGGAATATCTCTGCCTCATCATTCTTTGCGGCCCACTATCAGCATTGTCACATTGTCAATGCTGTCACACCATTCAGGTCAGCACAGTCACTGCCTCTCTAAACATTCAGTTACTGCAGACATTACAACTGATCCTCTGTTTACCTCATAGTGGACAGGTGAGGACTGGGCTTGGGAGAGCTGATCCTAAATCAGATTGAAGGTGTCCACAGCAAACAGGAGGGCGAGGAGAGGGTATGTGTGAAAAGCTCCATTGTAGCCTACATGGATTCCTCCGGCACTGAGGCAGGTTGTGTCTGTGGGACTCACTGAGAGGACAAAGCAGTGGTGTTGTTGTTGAAGCAGCAGTACTTTTCCACCAGCGCAGCATAGGCCTGGGGTAACAACATGGTACTGATCACTTGTCTTTTGTAGAAGGGAGTAGGGACCATAGAATAAGATTACAGGAGGTGAGTCCCCATGCTGTCAAACTGAGGGGGTAAGGCAATGGAGGAGGAGGAGAGGAGAGGAGGAGAGAGGAGGGGAGAGAAGAGAGGAGAGAGGAGAGGAGACCGAGAGTAGAGGAGGGGGAGAGGAGAGGGAGCAAATGAAAAATTCAAGTGACATTAGCACAGACATGAGCGAGCATGCCTGCGGGAGGAGGGGAGGAGAGATGGAGGGAAAGAGAGAGGTGAAGCATGGAAAGAAGGGAAGGAGGGGTGTGCATGGGGTCAATGAATAGAGGAGTGTGTGAGCGAGGGAGAGTGGGGGAGAGAGAGCTGGAGGAGGGGCTAAAAGGGAATATTTGAAGAGGGGAAATTGGGGATTTTTCAAGGAGTAAGAAAATGAAAGGCAGACAGACACCTCCCCCTCCCTCCCTCCCTCTCTCCCTCCCTCCCTCATGTGAGTCAAGTTGCCTAATTCTTCATACTACTCCTGAGAGCTTAGTGTCTTTCTGAGGGAATGAGGGATAGAGTAGAGAGAGAGAGAAGGAGAGAGAGAGAAGGATAGAATGACTAAGAGAGAGAGAGAGAGAGAGAGTGAAAAAAATAGAAAAACGTAGAGTGAAATAGAGAGAGCGTTAAGAAGCGGAAGGGTGAGAGAGACTGCCTGACTGAAAGCAGCAGAGTGAGAAAAGCAGCCGTTCTCTCTGCCTGTCTGCTGCCTGTCTGCTGCCTGACTGCTGCCTGTCTGCTGCCTGACTGCTGCCTGACTGCTGCCTGTCTGCTGCCTGACTGCTGCCTGTCTGCTGCCTGACTGCTGCCTGTCTGCTGCCTGTCTGCTGCCTGTCGGCTGCCTGTCTGCTGCCTGTCTGCTGCCTGACACGGAATGGTGTCAAGCAATCCAATCTGGAGTCGTTGGGAATTCTACTTGGGAATACTCTGGAATTCTGGGTTGAGTCCAGCGGAGGTGTGACTTTTCCAGGATGCCCTCCGTCTCTCTGTGTCTGCCGTCGGTTTTGTCCGGAGGAGCACGGACATGGGTCTGCCTGTCCTGCATGTTCTGGGTAAGGACTAATAGCTTAGATGTATGGACATGGGTCTGGGCAAGGGTGAGAGATGAGGGGTGAGAGGGGTCTGGGTGAGAGATGAGGGGTGAGAGGGGTCTGGGTGAGAGATGAGGGGTGAGAGGGGTCTGGGTGATAGATGAGGGGTGAGAGGGATCTGGGTGAGAGATGAGGGGTGAGAGCGGTCTGGGTGATAGATGAGGGGTGAGAGGGGTCTGGGTGAGAGATGAGGGGTGAGAGGGGTCTGGGTGAGACATGCAATATTTTGGGCCAATCGCAAAATCTAAATAAATTATGCAATTTGCCTTTATTTCTCCTCCCTTTGTGCTGTGATATATTTTGGAAATATTTTTCTTAATTCGGATTACCACTCAAATCTTCCATATTCTGTGACTTATTCCTGCCCGGGAGAAGCCGTGCTTCACAGCACTGTGTCTTCAACAGCAGCAGCCTTGAATCCAACTCTCTCTGCTGGTGTAGTTGATGGTCTTCGGCCTTGTGGTGGTTTGCGTTAGGGTTAAGGTTTGGGTTACTGGTGGTTTGCATCTGTGTTCCCTGCCTTTAAACAGTGTCTCTCCATACTGGTTGCTGGCAAGCCTAGAGATATTTCTGGGTTGTCCTGTATAATTTGATCTGCTGCTGTGCCTTGCCAGCATCCAAGTGTTTCTTTTTGTCCTTTTTCACACATGTAGGAAATGCGTTTTTTGCATATCCCACTCCCCCTGAGGGTGGGGTCAAATCAAATCAAATCTCATGTTATTGGTCACATACACGTGTTTAGCAGATGTTATTGCGGGTGTAGCGAAATTCTTGTGTTTCTAGCTCCGACAGTGCAGTAATATCTAACAAGTAATATCTAACAGTTTCACAACATATACCCAATACACACAAATCTAAGTAAAGGAATGGCATTGAACATATATAAATATCGGGGCGAGTAATGTCAGAGCGGCTTAGACTAAGACAGAGTACAATATATACATATGAGATGGGTAATGCAGGATATGTAAACATTATTAAATTGACTAGTATTCTCAGCCAGGGATCAGCCATTATTGACAGCTGTGGAGCAATTAGGGTGAAATGCCTTGCTCTAGTTGGCTCAGGGATTCGAACCAGCTGCCCTTTGTCTAGGACTGCCCTTTGTGTGTGAGTGAGGAGCAGGGACTTCCACAGAACATCAGGACTGGAATAGTGTCACACACACACACCTTAAATTGGAGCTCCAGACCTGTATTCCAGGAGGCCAGGTTGGAAGGTTGTTCAATCTAAAACAATATAGCTGATAGGTAAGGATGCAGGTTATATGGATATCCTGCATGTGTTAATGTGTTAAATATATACATGATCTATTCTGTTATAGCTATAATGGACATACAGTATATATCATTGAAGTGTAAAATAACTTTTCCGGTAAAAGCAAGCACTGCTCCAGTTTGTATTGAAAATACACAGTGTGTGAGTGTGTGTGTGTAGCTGAGAGAAAGGTATGCTGTCTGAGAGAGAGACAGGCATGACGGGAGAGGAGAGAGAAGGAGGGATATGGAAAAAAGGAGGAATAAAAGAGAAGAGGAGAGCTCAGCTGTTCGTAGTGCAGAGTAAGACGTGATGCGGCATGAGAGCCCGAGGAGAAGGAGAGGACGGCAAGAGAGGAAGGAAACCGCGGTTGGTATGGGGGATGACGTCCTTGAACCGAGCCTGGGTTCTAACAATGTTCTTTAACTACACACCGTTAATAATGCATGGGCTCTCTCCGCGGAGAGGAGGGAACGTTGGATTTGACAGCATGCTAACGGAATCTGCCACAAATAGCCACCGGCATTAACCGAATTCTAAGTACATCTCCGATCTGCTGTAAAGCTCTCAGAGGAACGCTGTTCTGCTAAGCACATGCAAAGCTGTAATCATAACATTCTAGAATATGGTGTTTTGATCGATCCAGGTGTTACTACATTACAGACGTTCACTTCAAACCAACCTTCCTAACAACAGAGGAAGTTAAGACAGAATGTGTATATTATAATACATGTTTCAGAGAGACTCCTAGAAAAAAAGGTTTGAAGTGGTTCTGCGGCTGTCCCTATAGTTGGGTTCCAACCCTCTATGGAAAGGGTTCTACCTGGAACTAAATGGGGTTCTTCTAAGGGTTCTCCTATGGGGACAGCCGAAGAACCCTTTTTGGTTCTAGATAGCAACTTTTTTCCTAAGCATGACGGAAGGTGATAATTCCATAACGAGATGAGATATTGTAAGCTAAGACGTTGTATTGATTCATATAGCTAATGTCTGAAGTTGTCCAACAGAGGCCCTTATTGACGGAACAATATCCT
This sequence comes from Thymallus thymallus, assembly GCA_023634145.1. NCBI lineage: Eukaryota > Metazoa > Chordata > Actinopteri > Salmoniformes > Salmonidae > Thymallus > Thymallus thymallus. The sequence continues at coordinate 19,221,397 of CM042419.1, forward strand.
TTGGGAACAAAAAATCTATTGTTCTTTGATTTGATGGGGACTGTTGCAGTGTGTGTGTGTGTGTGTGTGTGTTTGTGTGTGTGTGGTGCGTGTGCGCACGCTTGCATCAGAGTTTGTGTGTGTGTCTGTGTGTGCATGTCTGTGTTCGTATGCGTGTCTATTTGCTAAGATGACTCTGCACTAGTGGACACTGGACAGCCAGAGGTGTGCCCTCTTCCTGTGTGGTTAGTGTGTGTGTGTGTGTGTGTATGTGTGTATGTGTGTGTGTGTGTGTGTGTGTGTGTGTGTCCCACCAAGGGTCTAGCAGGGCTGATAATTAGGCAGTGTGGAGTGATGAGATACTTGCTGTAATGAAGCTGTCTGTCTGCCCAGACCGAGGCCATGGGTAAATAAGCTATTGTTCTCTAGCTTAGCTCAGCAGGGATTGACTCAGATCTGATAGGTTTAGGATCTATCCAATGCTGTTGTACTGTATTGGTGCAGCTTTTTATCATGATGATGAAGATGATGATGACGATGATGAAGATGATGGCAACTAAGATAACAAGGATGATGAAGATGATGAGGATGATGATGACATTTAGTCTAACTCTCATTGTTGACATGCTGTAGTTTTCATCACACAGAGGCAGAGTCTGCATGCTGTTGGGAGCCACTTCTGTGTGGACTGGAGCACGGAGAAAGACTGAAATGGACAGTAGCAGTGGCATTGTGTGTGTGTGTTGTGTATGTGTGTGTGTGTTGTGTGTGTTGTGTATGTGTGTGTGTGTGTGTGACTGAGGCAGTCCCTGGAGAGTGTGGCCATCACTCTCACTAAACTAAAAGCTGTCTTGCTGTGCCCAGGTGGTGATGCTTTGAGAGTGGAGGCCTCTCCCAGCCTCCCCAGGTCCCGGCCGACAGCGACCCAGCTTTCAGCATGCCTCACTGGGCACAGAGCTGCTCTCAGGCCTCCACCTCCACAACCCTGGAGCTCAAATCTATATATCCATTTAATGCTTACTCCATATTCTTCCTTTTCTCTCATTAATTTGTACAGGATTGTATTCAGTCACACTCCTGTCTCCATCTCTCTCTCTTGCTCTCTCCCTCTCCTTTTCTCGCCCACTCACTCTTTCCCCTCTCTCATGTTTTGCGTCATCTTCCTCTCTTAACTCTCCTGCTTCTTTCAAGTTCCCTCTCTCCCTCTCTCCTTCTCTCCCTCTCTCCCATCCCTTCTGCTGTGTGTGGGCTGTAGTGGTTTTTCTAAACGGCATCTCTACTTTCTGTGTTTTTTACTTTGGCCTGTATGTGTGGGTCTTGTTTTTAGAACATGGGTGTGTTACTTTGGCCTGTATGTGTGGGTCTTGTTTTTAGAACATAGGTGTCTTACTTTGGTCTGTATGTGTGGGTCTTGTTTTTAGAACATGGGTGTGTTACTTTGGCCTGTATGTGTGGGTCTTGTTTTTAGTACATGGGTGTGTTACTTTGGCCTGTATGTGTGGGTCTTGTTTTTAGAGCATGGGAGTGTTACTTTGGCCTGTATGTGTGGGTCTTGTTTTTAGAATATGGGTGTGTTACTTTGGCCTGTATTTGTGGGTCTTGTTTTTAGTACATGGGTGTGTTACTTTGGCCTGTATGTGTTGGTCTTGTTTTTAGAGCATGGGTGTGTTACTTTGGCCTGTATGTGTGGGTCTTGTTTTTAGAGCATGGGTGTGTTACTTTGGCCTGTATGTGTGGGTCGTTTTTAGAACATGGGTGTGTTACTTTGGCCTGTATGTGTGGGTCTTGTTTTTAGAACATGGGTGTGTTACTTTGGCCTGTATGTGTGGGTCTTGTTTTTAGAACATGGGTGTGTTACTTTGGCCTGTATGTGTGGGTCTTGTTCACTTGCTTTGGCAATGTTAACATATGTTTCCCATGCCAATAAAGCCCCTTGAATTTAATTGAATTGAGAGAGACCATAACGGAGGGTGTGGTGGACTAGATGCTTATGATACCGTCCCAACCTGGCAACGTGCCTGATCTGTTGACAGTGTCGGATGCTCATGATACCGTCCCAACCTGGCAACGTGCCTGCTCTGTTGACAGTGTCTGATGCTCATGATATCGGCCCAACCTGGCAACGTGCCTGCTCTGTTGACAGTGTCTGATGCTCATGATACCGGCCCAACCTGGCAACGTGCCTGCTCTGTTGACAGTGTCGGATGCTCATGATACCGTCCCAACCTGGCAACGTGCCTGCTCTGTTGATAGTGTCGGATGCTCATGATACCGTCCCAGAGAGGGTGGCGGGGGGCCATACTGGGACACAGATTGTAACCTCTATGTATGTGATCATACTACAGCCTCTGCCATAAGGTCTGGACTTTTATGGCTCAGGCGGTAGTCCACAAGGTTGCTGGTGCAAGTCCCGCCTCTGCCATGCTCCCTCAATCGCCGCTACTCCCGCTCAATCAAATTCCTTGTTAATGCCTATTAATGCAGCTCCAGAATCTGGGTTAAGCAATTGCAGTTTTGATTGTTGCTAGTTATTCAATTAATGTGCTATACCTTCAGGGAATCAGTTGATGCAGATTCAATTTTCAACAGTGTTTACTTTAGCATTGCTCCCCTGAGCTAACTTAATTTCACCCAGGGGTGGAATATACCTAGGCTTGCCAAAATCCTGTAACTTTCCCATAATGCTCACATTTTCACAAATCCTGTTTGGGTAAATTTACCGGATTTTTGCAACCCTAACTGTACCATACACTCTTTGTAAAAAAATTGCTATCAGGAACCTAAAAGGGTTCTTTGGATGTCCCCATAGGAGAACCCTTTGAAGAACCCTTTTTGATTCCAGGTAGAACCCTTTTGGATTCTACATGGAACACAAAAGTGTTCTATGTGTAACCAAAAAGTGTTCTTCTATAGGGACAGCCGAATAAGCCTTTTGGAACCCTTTTTTTCCAAGAGTGTACTGTACCGTGGATTGGACTAGTAATGGGTTAGCAATGAGCCTAAAACACAACCTTATTAGACATTAATAGCACCCTGTTCCTTATTACAGTTGAATATTTTCATGCTATTTTACAAATGTTCCATCCTGAAAATAAATCAAATAAACTGGTTAACCCAATATTTCTAGCCAAAACCGGACGTGACATTCAAAAGCATTATAAAGCATATAAATATTTATGGATTTGATTACAGCTTTGATAATTCTAACCTGATGCTACTTAATGCTGATGAGCCATATATTCCATACAGTGCCTTCGGAAAGTATTCAGACCCCTTCACTTTTTCCACATTTTGTTACGTTACAGCCTTATTCTAAAATTAAAATACTTCTTTTCCTAATCAATCTACACACAATACCCCATAATGATAAAGCAAAGATATTTGCTATTTAATAAAACATGTTTTACGGAAATATCACATTTACATAAGTATTCAAGCCCTTTACTCTGTACTTTGTTGAAGCAACTTTGGCAGCGATTACAGCCTCGAGTCTTCTTGGGTATGACGCTACAAGCTTGGCGTGGAGCGTGGAACGTTGCTGCACAGCTATTTTCAGGTCTCTCCAGAGATGTTCGATCGGGTTCATGTCCGGGCTCAAGGCTGGGACTTGAGAGAGACAGAGAGGAAGAGAGACACTCAAGGACATTCATAGACTTGTCCCAACGCCACTCCTGCGTTGTCTTGGTTGTGTGCTTAGGGTCGTTGTCCTGTTGGAAGGTGAACCTTCACCCCAGTCTGAGGTCCTGAGCGCTCTGGAGCAAGTTTTCATCAAGGATCTCTATGTACTTTAGGCTAATAGTGCATTGAATTTATTAAGAGGTAGGAGCTTGGTAGGCTAGGCTAGGCCATCTATATTTAGGGCTCTATATCAATCTAGAACAGGAATATCTATTCTGGAGGCAATTTGAATGGACTTGATGGAGATTGAGAAAGACTGTGAGAGTTTGATTTGAACAGAGAGAGTATCTCCAATCCGCAACAGTTTAACCTTTGACCCGTGTGTGGTTGATTCAGAACCGTTTTTTCAGTCACGACTGAAGACTGGGACGCTACTGAATACCTTAGCTGCATTTCCCTTGTCAAAAGAAAAGCAGGCGATCTACTCAGGTGGAGGGAGAGAGAGAGAGAGAGAGAGAGAGAGAGAGAGAGAGAGAGAGAGGGAGAGAGAGGGAAAGTGAGAGAGAAAGAGACAGAGAGACAGAGAGACAGAGAACACGAGATAGAGAGAGAGAGAGAGAGAGAGAGAGAGAGAGAGAGAGAGAGAGAGAGAGAGGGAGGGAGAGAGGGCGGGAGGGAGGGAGGGAGAGAGGGAGAGAGGGAAGGAAGGGTTGCATTCGTACCCCTGGGAAGAGAGGACATGGAGTGTGGTCCCTGGACAGATTGCCATACTTCCTCTCTGAAAATAAAACAATCTTCTTTCTCTTTATAGTTCTATAACCCAATCCCATCTGTAGACAAGCTCCTCCATAATATGGTTGAATATTTGTTGTGTTTATGGGCGTTGGAGCTGGAATGTAATTCCACTAGCATGTGGCTATTCACCTTATTTAAGAACCAGGAAACAAAGCAATGCAGTTTTGCAAACGTTAGCTAGCTAGCTCAAAGTGTTGTGGGATCATACCAAGAAAAACCTTTCACAGTCGAATGGCAAGTCTGTGCCACATCCGCGGATTAGGGCCCTCTTCTCTCTCTCCAGGTTTACTGAATGCTTCCCACTGATGACCCATTAGAGACTCTTATTCCATAAACAGGGCTGAGGGAGGCTTTCTAAACACCTTTACGATTTCAACCAGTGTGTTCGTTTGTGTGTGTGCGTGCCTCCGTGCCTGTGTGTGTGTGTATATGTGCCTCCATGCCTGTGTGTGTGTGTATATGTGCCTCCATGCCTGTGTGTGTGTGTGTGTATATGTGCCTCCATGCCTGTGTGTGTGTGTATATGTGCCTCCATGCCTGTGTGTGTGTATATGTGCCTCCATGCCTGTGTGTGTGTGTATATGTGCCTCCGTGCCTGTGTGTGTGTGTGTGTATATGTGCCTCCATGCCTGTGTGTGTGTGTGTATATGTGCCTCCGTGCCTGTGTGTGTGTGTGTATATGTGCCTCCATGCCTGTGTGTGTGTGTATATGTGCCTCCGTGCCTGTGTGTGTGTGTGTATATGTGCCTCCGTGCCTGTGTGTGTGTGTATATGTGCCTCCATGCCTGTGTGTGTGTGTGTGTATATGTGCCTCCATGCCTGTGTGTGTGTGTATATGTGCCTCCGTGCCTGTGTGTGTGTGTGTGTGTGTGTGTGTGTGTGTGTGTGTATATGTGCCTCCGTGCCTGTGTGTGTGTGTGTGTGTGTGTATATGTGCCTCCGTGCCTGTGTGTGTGTGTGTGTGTGTGTGTGTGTGTATGTGCCTCCGTGCCTGTGTGTGTGTGTGTGTGTGTGTGTATATGTGCCTCCGTGCCTGTGTGTGTGTGTGTGTGTGTGTGTGTGTGTGTGTAAATGTGCCTCCGTGCCTGTGTGTGCGTGTGTGTGTGTGTGTGTGTATGTGCCTCCGTGCCTGTGTGTGCGTGTGTGTGTGTGTGTGTGTATGTGCCTCCGTGCCTGTGTGTGTGTGTGTGTCTTAAACAGCAGTATGTTTGTGATTAACTAAAGAGGCTTGTCCTTCTTTTTCTGATTCTGGCGTGTAGGCCGGGCTCATACCTGACACTGACGTTAGTGTGTGTTCGTGTGTGTGTGCGTGCTGGCTCCATGCCTGTTCCTCCTCTCCCAGTGGAGAAGGACAAAGCGGTGCCTTTCAAAAAGGCTCCCTCCCTCCACTCCTCCATTCTGTCTCTAAGTGGGGTCGCGGTCGCAGTACTGCAGTGATACTTTTCATTAGACTAAGTGCAACTGGGGAAGAGGAACAGGGGTTGTGATTTACTGGACCTGCTGTCTAAGCAAACACACACACACACACACACACACACACACACACACACACACACACACACACACACACACACTGACTCTCCTCTCTCTCTCTCTCTCTCTCTCTCTCTCTCGCTCTCTCTCTCACCCTCTCACTCTCCTCTCTCTCTCTTTTTCTCTCTCTCTCTCTCTCACTCTCCTCTCTCCTCTCTCCTCTCTCTCACTCTCACTCTCCTCTCTATCCTCTCTCTCCTTTCTCACCTCACTCTCTCCTCTCTCTCCTCTCTCTCCTTTCTCACCTCTCTCTCTCCTCTCTCTCCTCTCTCTCTCCTCTCTCTCCTCTCTCTCTCCTCTCTCTCTCACCTCTCTCCTCTCTCTCTCACCTCTCTCTCTCTCTCTCTCTCTCTCTCTCTCTCTCTCACTCTCACTCTCCTCTTTCTTTCTCTCTCTCTCTCTCTTTCTCTCTCTCTCTCTCTCTCTCTCTCTCGCTTTCTTGCTCTCACTTTCTCTGTCTCTCTGTCTCTGGCAGTATAAGATAATGTCAGCTCCTCTGCTGTGATGTGGGGCTTGTGTTGTGACATCCATCCATAGATACTAGTGCATCAATAACGCCAGTGTCCCACTAGGGACATGCATCTATTACTTAACCACTGTTAGCATTATGTTATGTTGTGTTATGGCATGGTATGTTGTGTTATGTTATCTTGTGTTATGGTATGTTGTGTTATGTTATGTTGTGTTATGGTATGGTATGTTGTGTTATGTTATGTTATGTTGTGGTATGGTGTGTTGTTTTATGGTATGTTATGTTGTGTTATGTTATGTTATATTGTGTTATGGTGTGTTGTGTTATGGTATGGTATGTTGTGTTATGTTATGTTGTGTGATGTTGTGATATGGTGTGTTGGGTTATGTTATGGTATGTTGTGTTATGTTATGTTATGTAATGTTGTGTTATGGTATTGTATGTTGTGTTATGTTGTATTGTGTTATGTTATGTTGTGTTATGTTATGGTGTGTTGTGTTATGCTATGGTATGTTGTGTTATGTTGTGTCATGTTATGGTGTGTTATTTTATTTTATGTTGTGTTATGTTATGTTATTGTGTGTTATGTTATGTTGTGTTATGTTATGTTATGTTATGTTGTGTCATGTTATGGTGTGTTATTTTATGTTGTGTTATGTTATCTTGTGTTGTGTCATGTTATGGTGTGTTATTTTATTTTGTGTTATGTTATGTTGTGTTATGTTGTGTTGTGTTATGTTATGTTATTGTGTGTTATGTTGTGTTGTGTTATGTTATGTTATGTTATGTTATGTTGTGTCATGTTATGGTGTGTTATTTTATGTTGTGTTATGTTATGTTGTGTTGTGTCATGTTATGGTGTGTTATTTTATTTTGTGTTATGTTATGTTGTGTTATGGTGTGTTGTGTTGTGTTATGGTGTGTTGTGTTATGTTATGTTGTTTTATGTTGTGTTATTTACATTGACGGCCATTCCTCATCTCTGCTGCCATTCAAAAAAAAAAGTGCTCTTGTTTTGTTACTGCTAGGGTACCTCTGGGGCAGAAAGATCAGTGTACTCTCTCCAGAGTTGAACACTACAGTGTCAGTTTCTTGATGGGCCCTTGTCAAAAGTAGTGAACTACTCCCTCCTCCTCTCTCCTCTCTCTCTCTCCTCTCTTTCCTCTCTCTCCTCTCTCCTCTCTCTCTTCTCTCTACTCTCTACTATCTCCTCTCTCTCCTCTCTCTCTCTTACTTCTCTTCTCTCTCCTCTCTCTCCTCTCTCTCCTCTCTCTTCTCTCTCTCCTCTCTCCTCTTTCTCCTCTCCTCTCTCTTCTCTCTCTCCTCTCTCTCCTCTCTCTCTCTTCTCTCTCCGCTCTCTCCTCTCTCTCCTCTCTCTCCTCTTTCTCCTCTCCTCTCTCTCCTCTCTCTCCTCCCTCTCTCCTCTCTTCTCTCTCTCCTCTCTCTCTCTTCTCTCTCTTCTCTCTCCTCTCTCTTCTCTCTCTCCTCTCTCTCCTCTCTCTCTCTTCTCTCTCCTCTCTCTCCTCTCTCTCCTCTCTCTCCTCTCTCTCCTCTCTCCTCTCTCTCCGTCTCTCTCTTTCTCTTTCTCTCTCGCTCTCGCTCTCTCTGAAGCTACAACTTTCACAGATGGTCTCTGGCAGCCGTACAAGCCCCCATTTGGACTCCTGTCATGACGACACTTGATGTGTGCGCCAGTAGATGATATGTGTGTGTCAAAGTGTGTGTGTTTGTAACTGTCTGTGTTTATATGTGCCTTTGCTGTAGCTGGCCCATCCATCATCTCAGGGCTTGATGGGACGCGGTGACCCTAGTTGCCATGGTAGCAAGGTAGCCATGGCACCTAGCTGTAACACAGCTGGTTGCGTGTGATTGGTGGAGCCATTCGGTTCTCAGCCAGGTCCTCTTTAATGTAGGGGCTTTAAAGTCACACCATTCTGGAAGGGTTTTAGGCAGTTAAAGACTTAATGGCCAATGAGCAGCTGCCAGTATCCCAGACAGCCCCAGATGTGCTGTTGGACTGAGTTTCAATTCAGAACAGGTTGCCTGTCTC
>CM042419.1:19230283-19232783 GCA_023634145.1 Thymallus thymallus
TCTCTCTCTCTCTCTCTCTCTCTCTCTCTCTCCTCTCTCTCTCTCTCTCTCTCTCTCTCTCTCTCTCTCGCTCTCGTCGCTCTCACTTTCTCTGTCTCTCTGTCTCTGGCAGTATAAGATAATGTTCAGCTCCTCTGCTGTGATGTGGGCTTGTGTTGTGACATCCATCCATAGATACTAGTGCATCAATAACCGCCAGTGTCCCACTAGGGACATGCATCTATTACATAACCACTGTTAGCATTATGTTATGTTGTGTTATGGCATGGTATGTTGTGTTATGTTATCTTGTGTTATGGTATGTTGTGTTATGGTTATGTTGTGTTATGGTATGGTATGGTATGTTGTGTTATGTTATGTTATGTTATGTTGTGGTATGGTCAGTGTTGTTTTATGGTATGTTATGTTGTGTTATGTTATGTTATATTGTGTTATGGTGTGTTGTGTTATTGGTATGGTATGTTGTGTTATGTTATGTTATGTTGTGTTATGTTGTGATATGGTGTGTTGGGTTATGTTATGTTATGGTATGTTGTGTTATGTTATGTTATGTAATGTTGTGTTATGGTATTGTATGTTGTGTATGTTGTATTGTGTTATGTTATGTTTGTGTTATGTTATGGTGTGTTGTGTTATGCTATGGTATGTTGTGTTATGTTGTGTTATGTTATGTTGTGTCATGTTATGGTGTGTTAATTTTATGTTGTGTTATGTTATGTTATTGTGTGTTATGTTATGTTGTGTTATGTTATGTTATGTTGTGTCATGTTATGGTGTGTTATTTTATGTTGTGTTATGTTATGTTAATGTTTATGTTATGGTGTGTTGTGTTGTGTTATGGTGTGTTGTGTTATGTTGTTTTATGTTGTGTTATTTACATTGACGGCCATTCCTCATCTCTGCTTCCATTCAAAAAAAAGTGCTCTTGTTTTGTTACTGCTAGGGTACCTCTGGGGCAGAAAGATCAGTGTACTCTCTCCAGAGTTGAACACTACAGTGTCAGTTTCTTGATGGGCCCCTTGTCAAAAGTAGTGAACTACTCCCTCCTCCTCTCTCCTCTCTCTCTCTCCTCTCTTTCCTCTCTCTCCTCTCTCTCCTCTCTCCTCTTTCTCCTCTCCTCTCTCTCCTCTCTCTCCTCTCTCTCTCCTCTCTCTCTTTCTTCTCTCTCTTCTCTCTCTTCTCTCTCTTCTCTCTACTCTCTACTATCTCCTCCTCTCTACTCTCTCTCCTCTCTCTCCTCTCTCTCTCTTCTCTCTCCTCTCTCCTCTCTCACCTCTCTCTCTCTTCTCTCTCTTCTCTCTCCTTCTCTCTCCTCTCTCTTCTCTCTCCTCCTCTCTCTCCTCTCTCTCCTCTCTCTCTCTTCTCTCTCCGCTCTCTCCTCTCTCTCCTCTCTCCTCTCTCTCCGTCTCTCTCTTTCTCTTTCTCTCTCGCTCTCTCTGAAGGTACAACTTTCACAGATGGTCTCTGGCAGCCGTACAAGCCCCCGTTTGGACTCCTGTCATGACGACACATGATGTGTGCGCCAGTAGATGATATGTGTGTGTCAAAGTGTGTGTGTTTGTAACTGTCTGTGTTTATATGTGCCTTTGCTGTAGCTGGCCCATCCATCATCTCAGGGCTTGATGGGACGCGGTGACCCTAGTTGCCATGGTAGCAAGGTAGCCATGGCGCCTAGCTGTAACACAGCTGGTTGCGTGTGATTGGTGGAGCCATTCGGTTCTCAGCCAGGTCCTCTTTAATGAAGGGGCTTTAAAGTCACACCATTCTGGAAGGGTTTTAGGCGGTTAAAGACTTAATGGCCAATGAGCAGCTGCCAGTATCCCAGACAGCCCCAGATGTGCTGTTGGACTGAGTTTCAATTCAGAACAGGTTGCCTGTCTCCCTTCTAGCCTTGTTCTCCTACCCCCTTGGGTCAAATCTGCAAAAGAGTACTGAACAAGGAAAGTAGGGAGAGGTCTACTTTTAAAACTTTGTCCTCAAAATAATTATAGACAGCAAAGCCCACTGGTCAAGCAAGCAAAACATGGTTTCAGACAGACCGACAAACATAAACTGAACTCAGCTCAAAGGGGGCCAGGTCTTAGGAACAGACAAATAAACCTGGTCTATTCGCTTTGGCAGACTTTTTACTCACCACCCATCCAATCCTGCACTTTTTCTATAAAACCTCCACCCTCAGCTAGATGGAGCAGGGTGAGACTGCATGGCTGAAGAGGTCTGTCTGGGAAAGAGACAGTTGCACAACTGAATGCGTTCAACTGTAATGTGTCTTCCACATTTACTGAATCAGAGAGGCTCAAGGGGCAGCCTTAATCAACGTCATCGGCACCCAGGGAGCAGTTGTTCTTGGGGTTTAAGGGTAAAACGGCAGATTTTTCCACCTTGCTGGCTCGGGGATTCAAACCAGCGACCATTCGGTTACTCGGCCAACAATCTTAACCGCTAGGCTACCTGCCTCCTAGTGGAGCAGGGGGAGACTGCATGGCTGAAGAGGGGTCTG
>CM042419.1:19237783-19262783 GCA_023634145.1 Thymallus thymallus
ACACACACACACACAGACAGACAGACAGACAGACAGACAGACAGACAGACAGACAGACAGACAGACAGACAGACAGACAGACAGACAGACAGACAGACAGACAGACAGACAGACAGACAGACAGACAGACAGACAGACAGACAGACAGACAGACAGACACATACACACAAACACAAACGCACACGGACAGACACAAACACACACACACACACACACACAAACCCAGCCCTTGCCCCCATTCTCCTGAAAACAGGTGATGATTTCATGGAAGAGGAAGAACACATGGAGAGAGGGACACAGACACAGACACAGACACAGAAACACAGACAGACACACACACACACACACACACACACACACACACACACACACACACACACACACACACACAAAAACACACACACACACACACACACACAGACAGACACACAGATACACACAGACACACACACACACACACACACACACACACACAGACAGACAGACACACAGATACACACAGACACATAAAGACACACAGATACACACAGACACATAAAGACACACACATATACACAGATACACACAGACACATAAAGATACACACATATACACAGACACATAAAGACACACACATACACACAAACACAAACGCACACACACACACACAGACACAAATGCACACACACACACACACAAACCCAGCCCTTGCCCCCATTCTCCTGAAAACAGGTGATGATGTCATGGAAGAGGAAGAACACATGGAGAGAGGGAAGGAGAGAGAGAAAGAAAAAGGAAAGGGAGGAATGTGTGAGGAAAGGGTGGTGGAGGAAACTGTTGGAGCGCTAGGTTATTTAGGTTTTTAGATGTGTAACTACAGAGGTGGAGCTCTGTCTCTTTCTCTCCTCTCTTCTTACACTCTCTTCCCTTCTGTTCTCCCTCCCTCACACCCATCTGGCAGCCATTACTAAAATGGTAGTGGTGGTATGAGTGGATGAGAGTATCAAACTTGTTGGACCATCCAATGCCACCTCCGTACCCCCCTGGCCTCCCTCCCTCTCTTCCCTCCCCCTCCCTCCCTCCCTCCCTCCCTCCCTCCCTCCCTCCCTCCCTCCCTACACACAGCCTTACAAAAGCCAGGGATGTGAAGTGTGTTAACGAGAGGTCGCGACACACACAAGGGTTCCCAGCCTTATGGAGTGGCCCCCATAACAAATCAATCATCCAACAAATCAATCAGTCTATTTATTTATGAAAGGGTTACTACAGAAACCAGAGTTTTGTATTCACCAAACATCCTGAAGAAAATTAGATGACTGAGGCTTTGAGTCACTGGAATCACTCATATCCATATAGTGATATGTTCTACAGAGGAATTCAAAGGTTTGTTTGCGAAAAAACAAACTCACAATGTGTTCATAGTCCTAATTACAGGTTGGGGCTAATGGTCCCTGCGTAGGACCTCTGCATTCACTCTTAGAAAAAAAGCTGCTATCTAGAACCAATAAGGGTTCTTCGGCTGTCCCCATAGGAGAACACTTTGAAGAATCCTTTTGGTTTCAGGTAGAACCCTTTTGTTTGCAGATATAACCCTTTTAGGTTCCATGTAGAACCCACAGAGGGTTATGCATGGAACCAAAAAGGGTTCTACCTGGAACCAAAAAGGGTTCTCCTATGGGGACAGCTGAAAAGAAATAGGGTTTGTGTAAAAGTAATCCTCATAATCATAACCTTAACAAGGGACAGTTTAAAACTGACCTTAGAGCAGTGCTCTGCATAGTCGTTATCTTTACAGCAAGTTACTTGCTTGCCTGAACTGTATCCTGTAGAGGCTGCAGTGAGAGTCTCACAGGCGAAGGTGAGCTGGCTGTTAATGTTAGGTTAATGAGTAACATTGACTCTGTGAGATGACTTTGTCCCTGAAGGAAATAGCCATACTATATCACAGTAAGAGGAAAGTGAGATGGAGAGAGAGTGTGAAAGAGAGAGACAAGAAGAGTGTGAGAGAGGGAGAGAGAGAGAGAGAGAGAGACAAGAAGAGTGTGAGAGAGGGAGAGAGAGAGAGAGAGAGAGAGAGAGAGAGAGAGAGAGAGAGAGAGACAAGAAGAGTGAGAGGGAGAGAGAGAGAGAGAGATAGACAAGAAGAGTGAGAGGGAGAGAGAGAGAGAGCAAAAGAGAGAGAAACAAGGGTGAGCATGAGAAGGAGAGAGAGAGAAAAGGAGATGAAGATAGACTGTTTAAAGTGAGATGCTGAAATCAGTAGAGTCCTCTAGCTAACTAACTGGAGCCAAACAGATTCTAATCATAGATCTTGGAAAGAACTGAGTGTTTGAGCACGGTGGATTTCATCAACAATTACAGTCCCTTTTACTGATTTTATCCCTCTAATTCTGTTACTGCCCTTATCCCTGCGTTGGCTTAGCTAAGGCAAAACATTTATGTTAGCTTAATCCGCTGAAATCACCCCTAGATGAAAATAAATTAAACACAATGTTGTGTAGGTTCTTTCATCGTCTCCATAAACCACGGAAAAGCAAATAGCCTTAATACAAACATGACTGTGGACTAAGGCTGATGCCCATTCTTCCTGTAGCTGACTCGGTGTTGACCTTGTACTGTGAACATGTCATGAAATCCGACACTTTTTGTCATCAGAAAGACTTATGCTTATGCTAATCTCTCGCTTTTCTTCCTTCTGGGTGTATACGTAGTGTCCTAAGACTGCGGCTTTGATTTAGATTTTCTCCTCATTTCACGACAATGTTACCTCTCTCTCAAGTCACAACATTGATCTAACATCTCTGCAACATTCCGCTAGCATTGAACGGTAACAGCAAAGCAACGAAGACATCAGTTAAGAAAGACGTAGCAGAACACAACATCTCCACAGACAATGAATAACCCACTAGCTACATTCTAGCTACAGGGCTGACAGGCAGACTGGGGCTAATCGCCATGCTATCCCCCCCATAGTTATAACTAGGATTAATATGTTTTCCTTTCCTTTCCTTTCAAACACAAACCAACCGACTGTCTATCCATTGATCTATGCTGTTGAAAACGCAAAGGCGCTCTGGTTTCGGTTGTAGTGACTCGACTTGTCCCTTGCCATCCATGTTTGGGACGTCCAAGTCCATTTTTCTGGGGGTGAGGGCTGTGTTGTCCTGCTGCTACAGTCAGAGGAGCTGGAGCGACCCTGCAGTGTTTGTTATGGTTGTCGATGTGTAGCTGGTTGGAGAGGGATGTTGGTCTGGAGTGTGTTATGTTTTGGTCCGGGGGTTTGACAGAGTTGGACGTAAGGCTGAAAGGCTTGGAGACAGTAGCTGTGCAGGGGCCCCAAAAAGTCGGTCCGTCTTGGGGCCTTAAAGTCTTTTCTTTCTTTTGTTGGCATTGTGGCGACAACTTTAAGCCCTGTGAATTATCCTGAGATCCACCAACAAATTCAAAAAACATGCTTCAAGCCACAACCCATTCCTAAGCTATGAGTTAAGACAGTGGTTCCCAACCAGGGTTACTAGGACCCCCCGGGGGTACTTGGCCTATCCACAAGTCCATTAGGCCTTCTGGTAAATTTCACACGAGGGGGTACTTCAGGGGTACTCTGCTAAATTAAATTGGTGCTACAGTAACCGAAAATGTTGGGAACCACTGAGCTAGAGAAACATGGTTTAAAACTACCAGTGGGCCCTGACCCCATCATTTGGGAATGGGAAGCTCTGCTCCAAAGAAGAGAGAGGGGACAGTGACAACAATGTATCTTCTATACAACATGACCTGTCATGTAATGTCCACCCAAACACAGCTGTACTGTGTGTCCCTCCTATTAACCCAGCCCTGAGCTGTCTCACAGCTTCTGAAACACCCTGACTCCTAATACCCAAACCTCTACACTAACATAACAGGAAGTAGTGTATTGGCCATGCACACTACATAGTATATTAGTATGGATAATATTGTGATACAGTGCGGAAGTAATGTATGAATGGCGACCAGTTAATAATAGGTTTGATGTACAGTGTGCCCTCAGCCGTTCTGTCATTTCCTGGTTTGTTTCCCACATCCAGCTTGCTCTGTTGCTATTCTGTCTGAACCCCATTCCCACTGCTCTATTAGTGAAGATGATGAAGATGATGAATCCCTGTCCTGTCATGGAAAAAGCTTTCCGGAATGCTGCTGCCGTGCTGTGGGATGTTGGGTTGGAGTTGCCAGACTGGGTTTGGAGTTGGGGGTTATGGGAGGAAAGGAGAGAAATGGGGAGGAGAGAGAGAGAGAGAGAGAGAGAGAGAGAGAAAGGGGTAGGTTTTGGCCATGTCTCTGGGGATGAGGGCTGAAACTGTCGTCTCCACTCACCCCTCAGTCTTACTCTCAAAACATGCTGTTTTTGAGCTAAGCCTTGATGATATGCTTTGAGATATTATCGTAGTAAAACAGTTGATCTCGTTGACACACACATCCTGTGTTTTTCAGTTGTTTTCAGCTAGGGAAATGTTGCTGTTGCTTTCCACTACACAGGCTACATAGTAGTGGCACAGTATACAGGTTACCGCTCATTACCGGTTACCGCTAGCTGTCACCGTTGCTGCCTGAAAAGAACACAGTGTTCTACTAATCAGGTCTGTAAACTTCCTCCATTCGTCAATGCTGGAAGTTGTTGGATGCAGTCCAGGAGTTTAAAACGGGATGTTGAGGAAATGACTTGTGGCCGTGGTCCATGGGTGGACCGACTAACCGACCAACCCGGGTCGTGTGTGTGACTGTGACTGTTACTGGGCCTTCACATTGTGTTAGTGTGAGAGATGGAGCTCAGTGATGTTTTTGTGCTAAGAACCGTCGAAGGGATTCTAGTTTGCCATTCTAAGGGAACCATTCTGACAGCAACTAAAATACAGAGATGTTAAAAAAAACGGTGGCAAAAAAACTACAAATACTTGGATTCTGTAGATTGCCTTCTGTTAACTTGAAACCTGCATACATTTTTGTCTTCTCAGTTGTAAGGTTTTAATAGTGACTGTAACAGTATTGAGTTGTAGTCTGTCCATTTTAGCACTGTCAAAACGTCCCCTGAACGATTCTATCTAGACCAAAACACCAACTCTGCTGGTTCTAGAATTAGATTCTACTGTAAGCTTGCTGCCTCTCCTTTTAGAAACAGTCAGGTTCTTCTGTCATTCCAAGAAAAATACAGGAGGGGGAAATAATCACCACAAGACGAGTCAGGCGGTCGCGTTTGATCTTTATTTGGCCACAAATCCATCTAGGGATTACTGATCTGCTGCTTGCATAACCATAACATTAAGATGAGCTCTGAGCAGATATTAGGCTACCGAGGAGGGGGAAATGGCTTTATAAGAGACAGAATTTAGAAATACAACACTTCAATGGGCAGTCATGAAATGTAGGAAATCTTTAATTATTTTGTCAATTACTTGTTTTGTTCTGTCAATGTGTGTCCAGGCAGGAAAATAATCATGCAACAACAGGAAATGGGAATTATGATGTGGATTATAATTAATGGGGGGAAAAAATATTTCCCGCATTGCAGGAACATTCTACTGTAAAAGGGTGGTCAGATTAAGATCCTACATCTGTACAAGCAAAGAATCTGCGTTCTTGGGCCCCTACTCTGGTCTTTGCCACACAGAGGCACTTTAGGTCTGTGTGTACTGGTTCTTTCACCTCAGACAGAGTGTAAAGATACAGAGGGGAAGACAAACACATGACCAAGGCCTTTAACACTGACTGGAGAGGGAGGGACAGTGAAGGGGTGGGTTGTCAGGTAGATTGAGAGAGAGAGAGAGAGAGAGAGAGAGAGAGAGAGAGAGAGAGAGAGAGAGAGAGAGAGAGAGAGAGAGCAAGAAAAGCGAGAGAGAGCGAGGGAGAGAGAGAGAGCAAGAAAAGCGAGAGAGGGAGAGAGAGAGTAAGAAAAGCGAGAGAGACATAGGGAGAGAGAGAGCAAGAAAAGCGATATAGGGAGAGAGCGAGAGCAAGAAAAGCGAGAGAGTGGGAAAGAGGGAAGAGAGATAGAGTGAGAAAGAAAGTGAGAAAGAGAGATGAGGACACACTCCTTGCCTCTACAGAGACCACTCTGTTTCCCAGGCACAAACATGCCACTTCAAAGGGCCATCACACAGTGTCGCCATGGCAATGCCCTTCACTGGCATAGATATACAGGAGATAGATTGGACTAGCAGACAGATGGTATGGCAGAGATATACAGGAGATAGATTGGACCAGCAGACAGATGGTATGGCAGAGATATACAGGAGATAGATTGGACTAGCAGACAGATGGTATGGCAGAGATATACGGGACATTGATTGGACTAGCAGACAGACGGTATGGCAGAGATATACACGAGATAGATTGGACTAGCAGACAGACGGTATGGCAGAGATATACTGGAGATAGATTGGACTAGCAGACAGACGGTATGGCAGAGATATACGGAAGATTGATTGGACTAGCAGACAGATGGTATGACAGAGATATATAAGAGATAGATTGGACTAGCAGACAGACGGTATGGCAGAGCTAATAGCCGGGTAAAGGGCTGATGATTGATGGCATAATCTAATCTCCCAGCTTGTCTGGAGGGAAAGCACCAAGTTCACCAAGAGTGCAGGAAATCTAAATCTACCCCACAGGAGATCAAGCACCAGCAAGCACACAAAAACCATCTCAAGTACCCTAAATCATTTCCTTTTTATGGTTTGTGCATTGTTCCCTTTGGGCTACCTCTTAAGGGTGGATCCTGGCTAGAAACATTGGTTGTATTGACCTGGCTTTTTCTCAAGACGAACTGAAAAAGCGTTGAAAAAGGTGGATCACAACAGATTGCTGTTGGGTAACACAAAAAAACAGCTCTTCTTTCTATTCAAACATTCAACCAGTGTTTTACATAAACTTCTGTTTAATTATTTACCTGTCTGTACACCAACAGGGCTGATTTCCGACCTGAAAAAGAATAATACATTCTCTCAGATCTATAGCATGCTGTGTAGATGTAAAGCCATGTACACACAGCGCACCTGGACTGACTGTCTGTTGTAGGACCAGCTAAAGCACGCTCATGGGTGGAACTGGCTCTGAGCCTGCCAACTCATGTTTAACCAGTAAACTGAGAATTTAATGAAAGAGATAGAGAGAGAGATAAAGAGGGTAGAGAAAGAGATAGAGAGGTAGAAATAGAGAGGGAGGTGGAGAGAGAGAGAGAGAGAGAGATAAAGAGGGTAGAGAGAGAGATATAGAGGTAGAAATAGAGAGGGAGGTGGAGAGAGAGAGAGAGAGAGAGAGAGAGAGAGAGAGAGAGAGGACAGATAGAGATGGAAGAGGGAGATAAACAGAGAAAAACAGAGAGAGAGAAACAGAGACTGAAATTAGGGAAGATTTAGAGTGTTCTGTCAATCACATTCCAAACCCCACCCACCACCCATCCTGTTAAGGAAGCCCTGCTTTACATACACTAGGCACATACATAGCTACCTCTTTCCCTCATAAGCATGTGTGTGCGTCAACAGAGGAAAAACCAAAGGGAGGAAGAAAAAGGAGGAGAGAGAATGTGAGAGAGAGAGAGAGAGAGAGAGAGAGAGAGAGAGAGAGAGAGAGAGAGAGAGAGAGAGAGAGAGAGAGAGAGAGAGAGAGAGAGAGAGAGAGAGAGAGAGAGAGAGAGAGAGAGAAAGAGAGAGAAAGCCAGAGGGAGATAACATATATTATGTAAAGGGAAAGCTGCAGGCATGAGGGAAGGACAGAACACAACAGTGGGTTATAGTCCCAGTCTGCATCCAGAGCTCCCTCTCTGTTCCTCCTCTCTAGTTTAGGGTAGTGGAGTCAGAAGAAGCCTGGAGCCCTGCCTTGGCCATATATAGTGTGTTTTCAACTTTGTTGGCCGCAGACGGATTGAACAAAAGCCAGCGGCAGTAAGCGTGGATCCTGAAGAAGTCGAGAGGTGTGTGCATACACACACACACTCTTGTGCACGTGCTTGTGCACACACACACACACACACACACACTGTTTCACTGGATTGCTGGTCTGGCACGCGTTTAGGATCACTCCTGTTGTTTTTGAGCGGAGGGGGGGACAGACGGTGGAGAGTGTCTCTATTTGGTATCTGGAGGGAAAGAGAGAAAACACGGGAGAAGGAGAGAGAGGGAAGGAGAGAGGAAGTGAGAGAAGGAGAGAGAGGGAAGGAGAGAGGAAGTGAGAGAAGGCCATCGTTAAACAGGTAAGAGAGCTGACTGTACTGTGGCCTCTAATGTTATGGATTGATTGATTGATACTGTTCTCTGTTTTGGCTTGTTGGGTGGAAAGCTCACTCTGAGATAGTCTTAGGTGTCAAAATCAATAAACACAAGTTCTCTTTGTCTTTATCTGCCTAAAGACAGGATGGAGGATCTGGAAGATGTTTTAAATTGTAACTACTTAGAATCAATGTCCTTCGTTCCAATTATATTGCATGTAGATTTCTAATAAGGGCTACTTGAAAAAACAAAATCTATTGACATTTCAGATGTAAATCAATGTAGTCAGCTACTATAGTAGGCTACTGTAGTGTCGTTCAGTACATAACAAGTAGTCAGCACGCCAGCCACATTATGTTTCCGATGGGTTACGCTGTAGTCCTGGGAAAGTGGCTCTCTGGGGAGCTGGCTAGAGTTCATTTCAGCCTCGCTCTGCTTTCATGTCCCGAGCGGAGGTGATTTGTGACTGGTCTGGAGGAGAGTTGGGCTGGAGGAAGGAGAGTGGTGGCTGTGGCCATGTTTCGCTTTTACTGTAACCAGTTGCTGACAGGACGGACAAATCTACCGCTGAAGCTAGAACGATAGGTCAGCCCAAAGGTGTGTGTGAGTGTGTGATAGGGGGGTGTGTGTGTCTGTGTGTGTGTCTGTGTGTGTGTGTCTGTGTGTGTGTATGTGGTGTGTGTCTGTGTGTGTGTGTCTGTGTGTGTGTCTGTGTGTGTCTGTGTATGTGTCTGTGTGTGTGTCTGTGTGTGTGCCTGTGTGTGTGTCTGTGTGTGTGTGTGTGTGTGTGTGTGTGTGTGTGTGTGTGTGTGTGTGTGTGTGTGTGTGTGTGTCTGTGTGTGTGTCTGTGTGTGTGTCTGTGTGTGTGTCTGTGTGTGTGTCTGTGTGTGTGTGTGTCTGTGTGTTTGTCTGTCTGTGTGTTTGTCTGTGTGTGTGTCTGTGTGTGTGTGTCTGTGTGTGTGTGTGTGTGTCTGTGTGTTTGTCTGTCTGTGTGTTTGTCTGTCTGTGTGTGTGTCTGTGTGTGTGTCTGTGTGTGTGTCTGTGTGTCTGTCTGTGTGTGTGTGTCTGTGTGTTTGTCTGTGTGTTTGTCTGTGTTTGTCTGTGTGTGTCTGTGTGTGTGTCTGTGTGTTTGTCTGTGTGTGTGTTTGTCTGTGTGTTTGTCTGTGTGTTTGTCTGTGTGTTTGTCTGTGTGTTTGTCTGTGTGTTTGTCTGTGTGTTTGTCTGTGTGTTTGTCTGTGTGGGCCAGACAGAACTAGAAGTCGGTCTCTACCTTCACAGATTTTGTTCTTATTTTCTCTGGCTCCTTGTAGTCTCCTTTAAGTCTCCGTCTCTAGCTAACCTCTGTTTTCCCCTCTCTTCCTCTCTCTCCCTCTCTCTCCCTGCCCTCCCTCCTCATTCCCCTTTGACCCTTGGATAACACAGGGGACGACAGTTATACGCGGGAGGTCAAAGTGTCACAGGCCACTAAATCTTCTCTCTGTTCTAGCAGTCAAAACAAGATATAAGAAGCCTGTTTGTTACGGTTGAGCGGATGGAGAGACATTTCCTAATGTTTACCTGTCCAGGGTGTTTTGTGGTTGTGAAGCATGAAACAGCAATAAAACATTTTATTTGTGTCAGTTTGATTTAAATTTGACCAAACTGAGAGAAAGTAATAGGTAACAGTTTCATAAAACCTGTTCTGTACAAATTCTTTATTACCATAGAGGAGTTACCTAATGTCATTTTCTCCTCCAAACACTTAGACCTGAACACTTACCAATTGACACTGCGAAAGCCCTTCCTATTCAGAATTGCACCTCGGGCATTTTCATTTTCATCGGTCACCATTAGTCGAGAGCAGAAAATTCCCCTCCGCTTTCCTCAGCACTTCCAGAAAACCTCTTAACCTGCCAGAACAGCCTTAAATCAATGCTTCCCAGCATCTTTTCCTCCAACATTAAGATGTTGCGAGCGAATAATGGTTGTGGACTGGCTGCTTTCCAGACAGATCCATTCCTTTGCAAAAACGGTTCCTCCTCTCTTCATCCAAATCTCTCCCTTTACCTTTAAACTGTATTCCCCTCGTGCCAAACTCTGTAACGCCTCATCATTGGATGCATCAGAGCAGCCAAACTTCACCAAACTCTCCGGAGACAGACTAGACTAGAGGAATGATGTGTTATGAATGGCTTCTAGGTCATGATGAGTGAACAGAGGTTGTGAATAAGTATTTGTTGAAGTAGATGCTTTAGAGATGAAGTCAGACATTTTCATGTGAAGTTTTTAAAAATATTCTAACACATATGTGACATTGAATGCAACTTACTGAGAGATAACTGTGAAAATACTCCCTCCTCAAAGTGCAGCTAAGTTGGTCTCACTAGTAGAATGTGTTGTAAAGTGTAGCTACAGTCAGGCTATAGTGTGTCTGTCTACATGTGTTTAGCTGACACTGGCTTGCATACAGTATGTTTGTGTCTCTGTGTGTCGTTGACATTGGCTTGGCAATGTGCTTTTGTTCTTAAGTCAACAGAACCATTAGTGGTACTGTGAGTGAAAACATCCCACGGTCAGTTCTGATTCAACATGAACTCTGAGTGATACCTGACCACGGACCATCCATAGAACCATACTACTCCTCTTAGCTCTGTCCAAGTTCAACTCAGTCACGCAGGCCAGTAATGACGATAACATGCCTGCTTAAGACCTCCAATAGCTATCCTGCAGGGATGCGATGCCTTCGTGTGGTCATATGCAGCTCTCCTTGTATGAAACTCCAATTGGCTTCCACAGCAGAGGGTTTCAACCTGCATCCAACGCCAGCCACAATTGCACATATTATATTCATCTATTTCTTCTGGAGAAGGATATTCAGTGCTTATGAAGGTATGGCAGTGGTTTTGATTGAATGTTGGATCCCATTGAAGGTATGAGCGGTTAGACGTAGGCAGTAGATACACAATCAAGTGTTGTGTTAATGTTGTGCTAATGTTATGTTAATGTTGTGTTGTGTTAATGTTGTTTTAATGTTGTTTTGTGTTAAAGTTGTGTTAATGTTATGTTTGACAACTGGATGAGCTGGACTGGAGTTGTGTGTGTATGTACGGCCCTGGAGCATTTTCTCTATGTTATTTCAGGGTTTGTTCCAGACATTTGAAAACACAAAACAACATTGAGACGCTGAACAGATGTTGATGTACTACCTTACTGTACTTGTTACATTGTGGATGTTTGGTTCTCTGATGGGTTTTCTTAAGATGGAGACAGATGAGGGGACTTCTGAATGTGATCGGACATGGGAACCATAGAGCTCCAACCCTGGTGTGTCCCCACTGACCTCCTGAGAGGGGATGGACTTTATACATTACTGAATGAAGTTAATTCACTGAATTGCTGACCTCAACCCAATGCATAGTGGGTCTAGGCTAGGGTATACAGTACATAGTGGGTCTAGGCTAGGGTATACAGTACATAGTGGGTCTAGGCTAGGGTATACAGTAGATATTAGGTCTAGGCTAGGGTATACAGTACATAGTGGGTCTAGGCTAGGGTATACAGTACATAGTGGGTCTAGGCTAGGGTATACAGTACATAGTGGGCCTAGGCTAGGGTATACAGTACATTGTGGGCCTAGGCTAGGGTATACAGTACATAGTGAGAATAGGGTATACAGTACATAGTGGGTCTAGGCTAGGGTATACAGTAGGACTGTACAGTAACCTCTGTACAGTCTGTAGATACTGTTGATATACACTTCCAGCAGCCCCAAAGCCAAGGGAGGTTGTTTTCCTAAGCAGCCTGGTAAAGTAGTATCTAACGGGTACGGGTGAGAAGGTCAATAGCTCAATCAAGGTCTCGCCATGACGTCTGGCGTTGCAGACAGGTTTTTATGTGTGGAAATGGAAAACCTTGCCGTTAAGAGTTTTGTGTTTGGCTACGGTCAAATAGTGTTGATGGAAGTCGATAGGACTGAATACAGTTGGCTGGAGAAGTGTCGTCATGTTGGAAATACAGCCGTTTGATATTCTTCTGGCAGTGTGCAAGTCGTCATTCATCATATGTTTTCCTACTGTATTACTACTATGGTTTAACTTTCCCTTCATCTCTCTGCAACCGCAAGGTATTCTTTTACCATTCCCAAACAACTGGCGGTACACTCTGCCATAAATACACTGATATTCAGCAGAATACATTACACGCTTAATGTCGTGGCGAAATGTCCAACATGATTGTACATGCACTCTCCGTCACAATACCCAACATATTTATTAACCATTCAAATCAAATAGAAGCCTGGTTAGCTCTATAAATCTATCCAAAGTACTGTTCATCTTGACGTCCTTATTTGGCCTCTTAGAACCTGAAGTATTTACTTGCCTAGGCAGACTGCCACTACTACCGCAGTAGCTCTTGTGTGGGCAGGCGAAGGCTTCAGGAATGCCAAACGCGGTTCGATCTGCAAGATTATTTTTCATTGGAGCCAATGAGACAATTTATCTCCATGACGACATCCACCAATACTCACCACTTAGGAGAGGGATGACGCTTCCCCCTAGATGTTGCCTGCATACCCTTTCACATCGCTCTGGCCAACTTTCTTCTCCTCCATGGGTCTGGATTGGCCTCCTTCCCCGACAATTTCTAGAATGCGAATACATTCTGACCGTTCTGATTGGTCCCAGAAACCGATGGGTAGAGCCAGCCTACATGATGACGTTATCAACTTTGATACCTTGATTGGTAATATTTGTTAGAGATGATCCAATCAAAAAACAACTTCTAGGTTGGCAGTTTCAGACTGAATGTATGTAGCGATCGATAGAGCAGCGGAATTAAATTCACTGTGAGTCGTCAGGCAACCCTAGATGCTGATCTGAGGTCAGTTTCTGTTTCTTTCCCAAATGCTTCTGGTTAGGGTTTGTGAGAACATATACAGATCCTAGATCAGTGCCTAAGGGCAACTTCTAACAGTATCTGTCATCGTCATAGTTGTTCTGTCTGTGCGGTATTTAGTGACTATTAATAATTTTGAAGTATAGGAGCAGGCAATTATGCTCTCTCAACACTGTGTTGTATAGAGCTGGATCTCTCTTAACACTGTGTTGTATAGAGCAGAATCTCTCTTAGCACTGTGTTGTATAGAACTGAATCTCTCTTAGCGCTGTGTTGTATAGAGCAGAATCTCTCTTAGCACTGTGTTGTATAGAACTGAATCTCTCTTAGCACTGTGTTGTATAGAGCTGAATCTCTCTTAGAACTTTGTTGTATAGAGCTGAATCTCTCTTAACACTGTGTTGTATAGAGCTGAATCTCTCTTAGAACTTTATTATATAGAGCTGAATCTCTCTTAACACTTTGTTGTATGGAGCTGAATCTCTCTTAACACTGTTGTATAGAGCTGAATCTCTCTTAACACTGTGTTGTATAGAGCTGAATCGCTCTTAGAACTTTATTATATAGAGCTGAATCTCTCTTAACACTGTGTTGTATAGAGCTGAATCGCTCTTAGAACTTTATTATATAGAGCTGAATCTCTCTTAACACTTTGTTGTATAGAGCTGAATCTCTCTTAGATCTTTGTTGTATGGAGCTGAATCTCTCTTAACACTGTGTTGTATAGAGCTGAATCTCTCTTAGAACTTTATTATATAGAGCTGAATCTCTCTTAACACTTTGTTGTATGGAGCTGAATCTCTCTTAACACTTTGTTGTATGGAGCTGAATGCTAAATGCTTTCTTGGCATACAGCACACTGGAAGGCTGCTTGTTCCAACCTGTTGTAAGCCCACGCGTCTGAGTGCTGGGAATTTATGCATTCCTTCACTTTATTCTTCATAGCGATCAGAATCTTCAAGCGTGGTTTTACACAGGGAAAACAGATTTGAGTCAGGCTATATACTGCCAGCTTGTCCACCCTATATTTTACACTTAGACAGTTGGAGTTGTATTCTTTGGGAGAGGAAGCCGCTTGTGATGCAGCCAGATCTCTGCTAGGAGTGTGGATATACTGTGGAAAGACTCCCCACCGAGCAATGTCTTGCTCCCCTAACCCCAGATGAGACACTTTTTCTGGGGTGGGATTGAAAGAAAGGCAGGCTGGTTGTCTAGGTGTCTGGGGGTTTGTTTCTGCCTCAGTTCCTTCTAAGACCCCCTCGTGACTGAACAGATTAACCCCTCACTGGACTCTCTGACCCTCTCCTTTACCATAGAGAACTTGTGGTACTAGTGAGGTACTCTCTGTTATGGTCGACTCAGACACACCTCTCTCTCCTCTTCTCTCCTTCGCTGCTTCTGGCTCCCATGTCCATTCTTCACTTGGTCCAACGCCATGTATGGGTTTCTCTTTCTCCTTCTCTCCCTCCTTCTCTCCCTCACCCCCCCTCTCTCACCCTCTCTTTCTCTCTTTCTCTTGCTATCTCTCTCTCTCTCTCTCTCTCTCTCTCTCTCTCTCTCTCTCTCTCTCTCTCTCTCTCTCTGTCTCTTGCTCTCTCTATCTCCCTCACCAGCACAGAGCCAGTGACTCAAAAAAACAATATCATTTTATAGGCTGTGGACCTTAAAATAGAGAGAGAAAAACAACTAAGATGGCTGTCTATCAGACGTGGCTGGCCTGGCTTTGAAAGTGTGCAGGCGGGTACCTGGGAGGCTGCAGTACTTTTATCTTCCTTCCAGTCTGAGGGGGTCCTAAGCCCAGTAGATCCATATTAGTCCAGCCTGTGACTCTGATTCCACCTGCCATATATGGATGCATCTGGTTGGGTATTGTTCACTAGGTTCCATAGCGATGTGGTCAGAATGCGCTATGAGGCTAAATTGAGGAGATGACGCAGATTATCTTTGATTTGGTGTGTTTTTTTCGGGGAAGTGATTCATTTCATTTCGTCTGTTTGTCTCTTGAGCTGCTTTTTGTCTCTGTCTGTCTGTCTGTCTGTCTGTCTGTCTGTCTGTCTGTCTGTCTGTCTGTCTGTCTGTCTGTCTGTCTGTCTGTCTGTCTGTCTGTCTGTCTGTCTGTCTGTCTGTCTGTCTGTCTGTCTGTCTGTCTGTCTGTCGGTCTCTTCCTCTCTCTCTTTATCTCTGAGTCTTTTTTAATAATCTGATAAAACCTACGCCTGTGCACTTTCAGAGGCCTGACCTTTCAGAGAGGACGCCACATCTCCTTCAGTGGGATGGCTGAATGCCTGAGTACCACACTGATGAGCCACATCTCTTTCAGTGGGATGGCTGAAGGCCTGAGTACCACACTGATGAGCCACATCTGCTTCAGTGGGATGGCTGAATGCCTGAGTACCACGCTGTTGAGCCACATCTCCTTCAGTGGGATGGCTGAATGCCTGAGTACCACACTGATGAGCCACATCTCCTTCAGTGGGATGGCTGAAGGCCTGAGTACCACACTGATGAGCCACATCTCCTTCAGTGGGATGGCTGAAGGCCTGAGTACCACGCTGATGAGCGGTGCTGAGCGGTGCTGAGCGGTGCTGAGAACTGTTTGCTGTCAGCAGTGAATAAAGGAAGAAGGCTCCTCAGACTGACTGGCCGGGGGGCCACATGTCCCCTCACAGTGATATATCTGTGTCAGCACACATGAACTGACTATGAGGAGGCCCCTGGGGGCCCGACCTTAGTATCATACATATTAGAGACACAGGCACCCACACACACACACACACGTTAACGCACACACACAAACTTCTACGTTTTCTCTCTCTGTCTCTCATGTACGCCCCCCCACCCAGGCTCATAGTAGTTACAGTGTAATATGTGGATTCACTGGGATCTGCTAGGATAGATCAATCTGGACTTAGTCAAACAAATGTCAGCCCACCGGAGTTTGTTATACACTCTCCCTGTTGCTGTAGTAACCAAGGAAACCTCCAAAAGTCAACCTTTGCTGCTAGGAGGTTTTTTCCCTTCGGGTGCTAATGATCTTCTGTAATCGTTTAGGCAACAGTATCCAGACAGTATACCTATATATACGTTGAGGGAGCATCAGCTTACCATCAGAACAATGATTGTATTGCCAGTCATTAACACGGCATCCTTTGGTGACAGTTTTATGATGGCTGAAGTAATGATGTCACTTCAACGTGATACGTATGTTCTAAAGTCAGTCATCGCTCCTCTAAAGTGTGTCATCCAGCCTCCCTCTGTCTCCTCAGATCATGACTATACACAGCAGATGGTTGGTCTGGCTGTGAACCAACATTTGTTCTGTGAAAGTTCCCAGAACATTTGTTAAGTTGCAGCAATTTTTCTCATAACACAAAACTTGTCATGGATGGGTGTAAAGACAGACCAGGATGCAGCGCAGTGGATGTTCGGCATGATATTTATTCAACTTAAATATACTTATAGATGAACTGCCGAAAATAACAACGTATACCAAACAGAAATACACTTACTTCACCATGACACTGAAGACAGACTGATATCTCAGTCACGTCCAAAACAATGACCCACACACAGGTGTGGGACATAGCAACTTAAATAGAATCCCCAATCAGAGACAATGCCTCGCAGCTGTCTCTAATTGGGGATTCAACTCTACACCTAAACATAGATCTAGAGTCCTAGATCTGTCAGGCTCTGACACTGGCTATCTAGAGGAGTCAATGGCCTCCCTATGGCCAGAGCCTGGCAAAACTGTCCAATTGTAATGATGATTTGTAGAAGACATTCGCCTAATGTTGCAAGAACGTTCCCAGAACATTGCTCTCACATTTTGTTGCAGCAGGATGTTCTAAAAACATTGCTGGTACATTGTGTTATTACATTACCTGAAAACCTAACTGTTTTTGAATGTTTTTGGTATGTTATCATCTTAATGTTGGATAAAATCCTAACTAAAACTTAATGGGAATCTTAGCTAATGTTCTGGGAATGGGCCATGGGCATAACACACAGAGCCTGTAGAGTTAAAGAGGGCTTAACACACAGAGCCTGTAGAGTTAAAGAGGGCTTAACACACAGAGCCTGTAGAGTTAAAGAGGGCTTAACACACAGAGCCTGTAGAGTTAGACAGGGATTAACACACAGAGCCTGTAGAGTTAAAGAGGGCTTAACACACAGAGCCTGTAGAGTTAGACAGGGCTTAACACACAGAGCCTGTAGAGTTAGACAGGGATTAACACACAGAGCCTGTAGAGTTAGACAGGGATTAACACACAAAGCCTGTATAGTTAGACAGGGCTTAACACACAGAGCCTGTAGAGTTAGACAGGGCTTAACACACAGAGCCTGTAGAGTTAGACAGGGCTTAACACACAGAGCCTGTAGAGTTAGACACGGCTTAACACACAGAGCCTGTAGAGTTAGACAGGGCTTAACACACAGAGACTGTACAGTTAGACAGATCTTAACACACAGAGCCTGTACAGTTAGACAGGGCTTAACACACAGAGACTGTACAGTTAGACAGGGCCACGTTTTTCTCTCGTAATCTTCTCTCGTTTTCTCTAATTTTCTCTCTCCCTTTCTCCCTGTCACTCACTCTCTCCTCGCTTCTCTCTCTCTCTCTCTCTCTCTCTCTCTCTCTCGTTCATGTGTGTGTGTATGTAGTTAGGGTTAGTCAATAAAGGTCAACACCGGTCAATGATAGGCTGGGCTGTGATTTAAATTCAGTCAAAAATGATATTTTGCTATTGTTTTTTATTAGACCACTGTTGATACAGTCCCAAAATGTTTTGCATGTCACATTTTCAAGATATTGGACTAAATAAAAAATGCATCAAATGGCCACTGACATGGATAACATTTTGGGACAAAAAAATACCTAAAGATGGTTTTTGCTTTTCACCTTAACCATATAGCCATAATCAGTAGTAACGTAACGACACAGTGAATGCAGCTGCTGAAGCTTTTGATAGCATTAGTGTGTCAATTAGGGATCAGTCTCTCAATAATTACCAGGGCTTCCTTCCTCTGTGTGTCTGCTGTCCAATGATACTGTCATCTCACCGCTCACAAACATCCGCTGACAGTCACACAAACACACACACATATAACGTGGATGTAGATTAAGGCAGCCCCCCGCACCTCTCTGATTCAGAGGGGTTGGGTTAAATGCTGAAGACACAGTTCAGTTGAATGCATTCAGTTGTACAACTGACTAGAATCCCCCTTTCTCTTTCCCTTATATAAGCAAGCACACACACACACACACACACACACACACAATACATACACACGTAAGCAAGCAAGCATGCACACACCCACACACACACACACACACCAATCACAGCCCACCATTCATGTTGTTGTTCACCTTGAAAACATCCTGTTGACATGACTGAAAAAGAACGTTCTATATTTAGGGAAGAAAACACAAAAAAAGAGACCAACAACCTTTTCTCTGGACCATGGCCGTGATATCTAACTAACTCCGTAGTGATTCTCTGGACCATGCCCGTGATATCTAACTAACTCTGTAGTGATTCTCTGGACCATGGCCGTGATATCTAACTAACTCCGTAGTGATTCTCTGGACCATGCCCGTGATATCTAACTAACTCTGTAGCGATTTTCTGGACCATGGCCGTGATATCTAACTAACTCCATAGTGATTCTCTGGACCATGCCCGTGATATCTAACTAACTCTGTAGCGATTTTCTGGACCATGCCCATGATATCTAACTAACTCCGTAGTGATTCTCTGGACCATGCCCGTGATATCTAACTAACTCCGTAATGATTCTCTGGACCATGGCCGTGATATCTAACTAACTCCGTAGTGATTCTCTGGACCATGGCCGTGATATCTAACTAACTCCGTAATGATTCTCTGGACCATGCCCATGATATCTAACTAACTCCGTAGTGATTCTCTGGACCATGCCCGTGATATCTAACTAACTCCGTAATGATTCTCTGGACCATGGCCGTGATATCTAACTAACTCCGTAGTGATTCTCTGGACCATGCCCGTGATATCTAACTAACTCCATAGTGATTCTCTGGACCATGCCCGTGATATCTAACTAACTCCGTAACGATTCTCTGGACCATGGCCGTGATATCTAACTAACTCCGTAGCGATTCTCTGGACCATGGCCGTGATATCTAACTAACTCCGTAGTGATTCTCTTGACCATGGCCGTGATATCTAACTAACTCCGTAGTGATTCTATTAAGCTACATAACTGAGTTGTGTGACAGCAGGAGTTGCAGTGTTACCTGAGAGCAGTGCTATATACAGTCTCTATCATGAAGACAATCGCTAATTCAATATTGATTATGCTGACTAACTAAGTTGCGTGACGTCACAAGCTATTTGAGGACGCACCGATATGAATTACATTGTCAGTCCCTCTTGAATGATCAATGTTCTTCCCCTCATCGCTCCCGTTCTCCGTTTTCTCTGTTTTCTCTTTTACACTTGATTTTCCCCTATGAAAAATGTAGCAACCTCTAAAAAGATGAATTATAATCCACATAATTATTCACATTTCCTGTTGCTGCAGGATTATTTTCCTGCTGTAGCAAACTGGCTCAAATTAAGATCCTACATCTGTACTTTAATTTGTGTTATTGACAGTAACTAAGTGCAGCTACTGAAAGTAACCTTTTCATGATGTCAGGGTGTTATTCATGTGGTGTATGTGTTAGAAGGACAGTAGCTCGTTGCTTAACGCTGCGCCAGTAAAACTTAAATAAAATAGGATTTGCTGTTCTGTTCTCGTCTTCTCTCCCACCCTCTTTTCTCCCTCTTTAACCCCCCCCTCCCTCCCTCCCTTTTGTCTGTTCTGCTTATTCTCCTGCGTGTGATGGTGTGTGATGGTGTGTGATGGTGTGTGATGTGTTTTGGTTCTGCAGTGAAGACCACTAATCCTATTATTCCAGCCTGAGCTTCATTAGGACCTGAGGCAGATACACTGGCTTTTAAACCAATGAGTCTCACTCTCTCTCTCAGCTGTACTCACTGACATTATAGCCCCTGACTGCACTGTGTGTGTGTGTACCATAATATATATACCATAATATATGAGTACTGGAATGCAACTCCTCTTACTGTTTGGTATTAATGTCATCAGAATTGTGCCAGGTTTGATTGAATCTGCACCTCTATCACATGATAGTCATAGTTATGTGAGGAAGGGGTGAAGGTAGTTCAGCCACCAGACAACATGATGTTTTTCCCAACAGTTGAGTTGTATTCTTTCTTTCTCTTATTCGCTCAGCCTCTTTCTGTGACAAATACTGTACTATTCATAGTGGAAGTTTTTTTAAAAGAGACATGTCAATCTTTCTCTCTCTCTCTCTCTCTCTCTCTCTCTCTCTCTCCCTATCCCTCACTCTCTCTTTCCCTCAACCTCCCCCCCAAAATGTGCTCATCATTGTGCGATAGATAGATAGATAGATAGATAGATAGATAGATAGATAGATAGATAGATAGATAGATAGATAGATAGATAGATAGATAGATAGATAGATAGATAGATAGATAGATAGATAGATAGATAGATAGATAGATAGATAGATAGATAGATAGATAGATAGATAGATAGATAGATAGATAGATAGATAGATAGATAGATAGATAGATAGATAGATAGATAGATAGATAGATAGATAGATAGATAGAGATTAATGTCCTAACCTGATCAACTCTCTCTCTGTGTCTCAACAGGTCCTTGCAGATGCATGTGTGGCACCTACCGGATCACCTAGCAAGCCGGTGTGTACACACTGTGTGTGTGTGTGTATGTGTGTATCCTAACCTTTATGCTAAACTGACCATAGATCAGTGTCTGAGGTCTAACTTCACCCTACCCCTTTTTGGTACAGACAGATACTCACAGCCTCTCACTGCAGCCTGTCTGCCTGTATCTCTCTGTCTGTATGTTAGTACCTGTCTGGCTGTCTCTCTCTGTCTGTATGTAAGTACCTGTCTGTCTGTCTGTCTCTCTCTGTCTGTATGTTAGTACCTGCCTGTCTGTATCGCTCTGTCTGTATGTTAGTACCTGTCTGTCTGTCTGTCTGTCTGTCTGTCTGTCTGTCTGTCTGTCTGTCTGTCTGTCTGTCTGTCTGTCTGTCTGTCTGTCTGTCTGTCTGTCTGTCTGTCTGTCTGTCTGTCTGTCTGTCTGTCTGTCTGTCTGTGTATGTTAGTACCTGTCTGTCTGTCTGTCTCTCTCTGCCTGTATGTTAGTACCTGTCTGTCTGTCTGTCTGTCTGTCTGTCTGTCTGTCTGTCTGTCTGTCTGTCTGTCTGTCTGTCTGTCTGTCTGTCTGTCTGTCTGTCTGTCTGTCTGTCTGTCTGTCTGTCTGTCTGTCTGTCTGTCTGTCTGTGTGTCTGTCTGTCTGTCTGTCTGTCTGTCTGTGTCTGTATGTTAGTGCCTGTCTGGCTGTCTCTCTCTGCCTGTATGTTAGTATCTGTCTGTCTCTCTCTGCTTGTATGTTAGTACCTGTCTGTCTGTCTCTCTCTGTCTGTATGTTAGTACCTGTGTCATTCACTGACCGGAGAATAGCCATTCCCGAATACTGTAATCATTCAAACTGCCGTTTAAAGATGGGCAAGATATTACTAAAGCTGTTTATGGCCTTTCTAACTCGGCTAGCTCTGGCCTTTAAGTACATTGAGTGCCAAGAGTTCCATAATCATATGATGTCTTTATGGATGCGTGCATATTAAATATGGATGATTAGATGTCTATTGGCTAGTGGTTAAGATGACCATAATTTGAGTGTTTGGTTAGGTGGGTAATCTCTACACATACAGAGTGGTTGGTTAGGGGGGTAATCTCTCCACAGGGCCCCATACAGAGTGGTTGGTTAGGGGGGTAATCTCTCCACAGGGCCCCATACAGAGTGGTTTCTCAGCATATGTGTTATTCTTCTGAAAGTCTACAGTAATTGAAAGACAAATAGAAGACCCCCATCCTTAGTTTAAAGTGTGTGTCTCTGTCTGTGTGTTATTAACCTATGAAAATATACCAAACAGAGTTGTGACCCCAGGTTCTCCTCACTCACATCCTGGGATTGTGATGAGACTACTCCCTCACATGGCCAGAAGTTCATGTTCAAGTGTTTCACCTATTCTAGAGGCTATGTCCGCATAGTCTTGAAATGTCTTGAATGGCTTCCTTCCTTCCTTCCCTCTGTCCTTCCTTCCCTCTGTCCTTTAGCCATCCACTGATCCTCCTTGGGTGAGATGAGAGAAATAAAAAGTGGTGTAATGCTACTTTTTGTCCTCTAGAAGGTGCTCTAGTCCACAGCACCTTGTCTTGCGTCAGGGAGGCAAAAAATTGTCTGGTGCTTTGACTTCATGACAAACCGTTTCTGCATTAAGCCACTATGAGTACCAAGATTAGGGGGTCAATTCTTTTTCAATTCAGGAAGTAAACTGAAATGTAAAAATTCAGATTCCATTTTGGTCTCCAAGAGAAGCTTTGAGGGGAATTGGAATTAGAACTGGAATTTCTGTTTACTTTCTGAATTGACTGACTTGAAAAGGAATTGACCCCAACCCCTGGTCACGACCGAATGTTCTACTAATCCAAACAGTCCACATCCAAACATCTGTGCTGATTCCCTGTGGACTGTGTCTGTTTTGACTCCCATGGCTTTTAAAACTGCGCTACTGATGTTTATTTTGAGCTTCACTCTGCATTTCTTTCCCTCCCATGCCTTTTAAAGCATGGTAGCATGTTTTCCCTGAAGATAGTTTTGTAGCTATGAGAGTGGGACACCATAAGACATGATACAAATGTAAACACTCAATAAACCGGCTCATTTCAATGGTTTGGAGTGGGTTTTTAGATTTTCATCATCATGTCCCAATGGCCACTCCTATGAGCAGCATGTTAGACTGATGGAGAGTTAACTGCTATCTATCTCCCTGTTTAAATATTGACTTACACACACTGTTTACTGATGCTTCTACATACACACTGTTTACTGATGCTTCTACACACACACACACACACACACACACTTAAACTGATGCACACACACAGCAACAAATGATGTACGTGTGAGCAGCGAGTGTGTGTGTGCGTGCATGTGTGCATGCGTGCATGTGTGCATGTCTGTGTGTGTGTGTGTGTGTGTGCGTGTTTAAGTGTGTGAGTGTTAGCAGGCCCAAGGCCCTCAGGTTCTCCTCCCAGGGTTAATGGAATGGCAGTGTGTCTCAGGTGGATCATTAACAACGTTCCGAGTTCTATAAAGGAACCTTCACAGCTGCTTTTCTCTCTCTCTCCCTTCCTCTCTTTCTCTCTCTCTCCTTTACTTTCCTCTCTTTCTCTTGTTATTTTTCCCTGTCTCCTTTCTACCATTCGATGTGACAGAGGTCAGTTGCGTCGCTTAATTCACGGGTGAGTAGCACAACCAGGTCTGGACCTCGTCTCTCTTGAAAAAGCTATTGAATCAGATGAACCTGAATGGAGAAATAAAAGATGAACATGGAAGGGTATATACTCACCTGCTCTCCATCTCTCTCTCCCTTCAGCCGGCCACTCCTCAGCTGCCGTTGAAGCATGTAGAAACTCCGGTAAGTCTCTCTCTTTTCATACCCCTGTGATGTTGATGATGGCTATGATGCAACAGTTATTAGCCTATACATCGGTAGGGATGTTTCAGAAGCTCTGGCTTGTCTGGGCAGTGGGATGTACTGTAGTGTCAGAGATGACCATTCCTAATTGTATGGAGTTGACCCCAAAATAGTTATGCTTCACTCCTTTACTGTTGAGACGTGGGATCAACTCTGTAACGCTTGTGCATAGCTGTCATGTTGTTAGTTGTTATCAAACTGAGTCTTCAGACATAGACTACTTTCAAGGGGGTTGGAGTAAGAGCACTATTATAACATACCTCCTGGACCCAGAGAACATGGAAAGCAGCGCAATATATCTCATCTCAGTGGCTTACTCTGTTTCAGTGGATGTCCAGTTGTTGAGCCATACTGTATGTACTCAGTAGAGATGAGTCAGTGAATACAGACATCACCCGACTGCTGTATATGTGGACTACAGCTGTACATGTGGACTACAGCTGTATATGTGGACTACAGCTGTACATGTGGACTACAGCTGTATATGTGGACTACAGCTGTATATGTGGACTACAGATGTATATGTGGACTACAGCTGTATATGTGGACTACAGCTGTATGTGTGGACTACAGCTGTATATGTGGACTACAGCTGTATGTGTGGACTACAGCTGTATATGTGGACTACAGCTGTATATGTGGACTACAGCTGTATATGTGGACTACAGCTGTATATGTGGACTACAGCTGTATATGTGGACTACAGCTGTATATGTGGACTACAGCTGTGTATGTGGACTACAGCTGTATATGTGGGCTACAGCTGTACAGATCACAAACAGACAGAATAATCTGTGGAAGGATGGACCCTGCTTTATTTAGGATGCAGTTACCTTATATGTACTTGTAGCACAAATCCTCATCTTCACACACAAACTGAACACATACATTTGTTTAGGGGAGGGTGGGGTAAGTTGAGACATTTTTTTATATTCAGCATCACTCCGTCAGGGGAAATATAGTATTCTTTCTAACAAAGATATCTACATATATTTCAGGATTTTGTGTATCATTGGGAATAATCAGAATTCATGTAAACTTTACAGTTTTGAAAACAAAGCTTATCCCTTTTGCTGAACTTACCCCACTCTCCCCTACTGTACATACTTTATACCCATGGACGGTAGGAGAAGGGAAGCTACGCAGCTTGACATTTTTTAGAATCACAAATCCAACTGGCAAAGAGACAGAGCGAGAGGGAGAGACAGAGAGAGGGGGAGGGAGAGAGACAGAAAATAAGAGAAGAGGGAGTGAG
>CM042419.1:19265283-19275283 GCA_023634145.1 Thymallus thymallus
AAAGAACAAACTGGACAAGAAGATCTTCATCGTCTCTTGGAGGGAAATTAATATGGATATTAGACTCCAGGTGTTTCTCTGTGATTGACAACCAAGGCGTTTGGTCATTGAAGCCTTCGCCAGGGGGATAGGGTGAACACAGAATGGGTAGAGCGAAAGGGACCCTGGTCCAATCCGGACAAGTCCAGACCAGTCCAACCATGACCTCAGGTGGCGCCCTCCGCAGACGCCTCGCCTCCTTCCGTACATCCTGGAGGCGGAGTGCTGAGTGCCTGTTTAAGGTAGGCCACGCCCACTCAGGAAGTGTACCTGGTGGCATAACGGGGCAAATCTGACTTTTTTGTATATGTTTCGCTGCTGTCAAACACCCTACTTTGTATTTGGGGTGTATTTAGGGTATCTGGGGTGTCTTGAGGAATGGCATATGAAGTTGAAGCTTTTGGGTGAAATTCCCCTTTAATAATATGTTTGTCCATACATTGTTGCATTACCCACTGGGCACAGACGTCAGTTCAACATCTAGTTTTCAACAGTTGTGAGTTCAATGTGAAATCAACCTAAAAATGTCACCATGTCATTGGTTTTAAGTTAAACATTGGTTTACACGTTCATTCAACGTTATCACATTGATTTTTGGTTGAAATGACGTGAAAACAGTGCGTACATACCAATGTAATGTGATACACAGCAAGATGTTACTGTTTTGTCCTTCAGTCAACACAGTTAAACATCTACTATCTAAGTTTCTCTGGTGGTTTTGGTGTTTCATTTAATGTCTTCCTCCTGTCTCTCTGTGTTTTTGTGTTTCATGTAATGTCTTCCTCCTGTCTCTCTGTGTTTTGGTGTTTCGTTTAATGTCTTCCTCCTGTCTCTCTGTGTTTTGGTGTTTCATTTAATATCTACCTCCTGTCTCTTTGTGTTTTGGTGTTTCATTGTAATGTCTTCCTCCTGTCTTTGTGTTTTGGTGTTTCATTTAATGTCTTCCTTCTGTCTCTTTGTGTTTTGGTGTTTCTTTTAATGTCTTCCTCCTGTCTCTCTGTGTTTTGGTGTTTCATTTAATCTCGTCCTCCTGTCTCTCTGTGTTTTGGTGTTTCATTGAATGTCTTCCTCCTGTCTCTGTGTTTTGGTGTTTCATTGAATGTCTTCCTCCTGTCTCTCTGTGTTTTGGTGTTTCATGTAATATCTTCCTCCTGTCTCTCTGTGTTTTGGTGTTTCATTGAATGTCTTCCTCCTGTCTCTTTGTATTTTGGTGTTTCATTTAATGTCTTCTTCCTGTCTCTTTGTGTTTTTGTGTTTAATTTAATGTCTTCCTCCTATCTCTCTGTGTTTTGGTGTTTCATTTAATGTCTTCCTCCTCTGTCTCTGTGTTTTGGTGTTTCATGTAATGTCTTCGTCCTGTCTCTCTGTGTTTCTCTTCTTGGTATTTTGTTGGTCCTGCTGGGTAGTGTATCTTTACAGCTGGTTTTGATAACTGTGATGAGTATTACTGAGGCAGAAAGCAGGACACACACACACACACACACACACACACACACACACACACACACAGTAACATAATCTCTGAGTCATACCTGATTTAAAAAATGGTTATGTGTGTGCGTGTGTGTGTGTGTGTGTGGGGGGGTGTGTGTGTGTGTGTGTGTGTGTGTGTGTGTGTGTGTGTGGACGATTGGACACAGAGAGTATGAGAGGCTTGGTGGTTGGGTTGTGTGTACACGTTTAGTTCTGTGTGTGTATATAAGTGTGTGTGTGTGTCCATGCCATGTGTGTGATGCAAGAGACCTTGTTCTTACGTTATTACCACTCTTGTCCCCTGTGAACAGACATATTGTTTCAGTTTTCTAGCTACAGTGTCCATAGTTCCAGCAGGCAGCACCTGTTTCTAGTCACATCACTGTGAATAATGGGTTTTCTTTTAGCCTCTCTGGGATTAGTTTCACCACAGAGAAATGCATGGAACAATAGAAACACTCTAATCTCTGTACTGTGTAAATAACCTTGTGTTCTGTTCAGGTCCTCTCTATCCTGCTTCACACAGCGCTGTCCATGTTCTCAACCCGTACGGAGAAGTCAGCGCTTGCCTTGTGGGAGAAAGGATGTTGAACTTTGGACAGACAGACAGACAGACAGACAGACAGGCAGGCAGGCAGGCAGGCAGACAGACAGACAGCTATGTACTGTACAGGCTAAGTTTAAATGTTAATGTATTTTCACATTTCAAACATACAGTACGTTGCTAGCGTATCAAACTGAACGTTTCAACCTATAGCCTTTGCCATGAGTGTGCTGGTTGGCTGGTTGGTTGCGGGACACGTCAAATATGTGATGTCAGTTAGATTACTGTAACAGGAAACAACCAATTATCAGTAATTTGTTTCCTAATGTTGCTGTATTACGTTACCATGAAGGAAAGGAGAAGCAGAGATGAGGAGATGAGCAAAGAAAGCTGTTTAAGACTGTTGGGGTGCCACACGAAACTAACCAACCAACCCATCACCACCCAGTCACCAGGGTCATAGACAGGCTAATACTATGGTAATACTATGTGTTTAAAGCACCAGCTGTACGACAGCATCTATTTTAAAACACAGCACTTTGTTTCTGAACACCGGGATCTATTGTCTAATGTCCCTCTTTTGTTCCCCACCCTCCTTGTGGAAAAGAAATGTTCAGTGCTGCGGCCTCCTCGATATTCTCCAGTGCCTTTCTCTCTGTAGTTAGAGTGAGGAATGGGGACACTGGGTACACGTTAGGCCTCAGGGATATCATGTTATTTCAAAGGCCATGGACGCATCTCATCTGGCTAAATTCTATATAGTTGAAGGCGTGATGGCGTGTCCTTTAATGTGGAATTTACAATGCACTTGTGTGTTACAACGCCCACACTTGCATAAAACACGAACGATGCCAAGTCGATCAAAGAGTGTGTATTTTCTCTGTTTTCTGCAGGGAACCCCAAGGTCCTGTAAGAGTGAGCAGACTAGACGAAGGTCATCACGGTAAGAGAGACCACTGTCTTTCCCTCACTATCCCGGCTGTCACTATTC
Source organism: Thymallus thymallus (assembly GCA_023634145.1). NCBI lineage: Eukaryota > Metazoa > Chordata > Actinopteri > Salmoniformes > Salmonidae > Thymallus > Thymallus thymallus. The sequence continues at coordinate 19,268,331 of CM042419.1, forward strand.
CTCATCCGCTGCAGTATACAGCCACGTTAGACCTGTTTCTCTGACCTCACGTGTCACTTCATTGATACCCATAGCGCTCAATACAAACTGAAATCCATGGACACAGGCCTGTCAAAAACACATCAGGATGTATTCTATCCTGTTGTCAGATCATTGTGACAACCATGCCTGTTTCTCCAGCTACGTTTCCCATCTAACAGCCAACTGGGTGTTGGGATTTTGGAAACTGATCAGAATGATTGCGCAATACCAGCTTGGATCATTCCAGAACACTTTGTTCTGAACTGAAGACAACTGACATAATTTCCAATTAGCATAGACATAAATCACGTTGGTTTCTCAGTACTGAGTCACACATCAAAACTATAAGAGATAATAGATTCCACACAAAAGAGCCACCAAGGAAGAGCTTTATAGACTAATGCTGATGTACAAACCCTGTTAGATATCAGGGGCCATATTCATACAGAGTACCGTGCTGATCTAGGATCAGTTTGACCTTTTAGATCATAAGGAGCAAGATTATATGGACAGGGAAAAGCTGATCCTAGATCAGCACTCAGTCAGAGCTCTTTGTATCTTCCTCCCCAGGAGTGTGCCTGTTGCAGGCCATGGAGAAGGACTATGAGGGGGACCTCTCTAACTATCTCTCTTCTCCTCTCTCCTCCCTCCTCTCCTCTCTCCTCCACTCTCCTCTCTTACCTCCCCCCCTCTCCCCAGGAGTGTCAGTCTGCTGCAGGCCATGGATGAGAACTATGAGGTGGACCTGGTGTACATCACCGAGAGGATCATCTCTGTCTCCTTCCCCAGTGGAGCGGAGGAGCGCAGCTACACCTCCAACATCAAGGAGGTGGCCTCCATGTTGGCCTCCAAACACGGGGAACACTATCTGGTGAGACCCCCCTGTCCTGCCACTGGGCCTGTCTGTTGGTGTGGTGGCGTTTCGTGCACCCTGTCACATCCTGTTGCTGATGTACAACTGTTTCCTGGAATGGTTCGGTCATTCTTATTGATGCGGATGTTGTGATTTCAGCTCCTCAACCTAAGCGAACGGAGGAATGACATCACCAAGCTTAACCACAAGGTATGCACACACAAACACACATGCACATGCACACACACACACACACAAACACAACTCTCCTAAATGCAATGGTAGTGGTGCAAGTTTTGATAGTGGTCTGTGTGGTCCCCTGTAGGTGCTGGAGTTTGGCTGGCCAGACCACCATGCTCCGGCCCTGGATAAGATCTGCAGCATGTGCAAGGCTATGGACACCTGGCTCAACGCTGACCAACACAATGTAGTGGTGCTCCACAACAAGGTAGGTGGTCTGACACATCACTCCAGGGAAGGGAGGAAGCTAGGAGATACACTGTCAAAGTATTGGAACAGGGTTCTGTATCACTCCAAAGTAGTGAGGAAGGTAGGGTTTATTCCCGGTAGTGTTACAGTATGTTGTGGTACACTGTGTCAAGGACTGTAGAGGGGGCTCTCTGTTTGAAGAGTGTGAAGGGAGTAAGGCCCCAGGGAGAAAGTCCCATATGTATACTCTACTCTGTATGTCCTCAATTCTCATTGGGTAAGAAGGTAAAACACCAAACTGTCTCCCTAGCTCATTGGTCGAAAAAGGAGAGGCACCAAACTGTTTCCCTACACCTCATTGGACAAAGTGGGATAATCAAGCTGTCTTGTAGTTGGAAGACAAGTCCTCCACATTCTAGTATTGCTGGTAAAACACTTAAATGTTCCTTAACTGCAGACTGAAGCCATATATCAAAAAGAAGTACTAGAGACTGTTGCTGCTACTGCTAGCGTTTTGGCAGCACATCCTCCTCCCCCAACCTCTCAGGCCCAATGATTCATCATACGACTTGTCATGAATGATCCAATGTCAACTACAGTAACTCCCTAAAACGACTTAAAAAACTTGATCTAAGTCTCTATCAATCAGTGTTAAAGACTTTGAGTCAATGTAGCTGAAAAGTGAGTAGTAACTTGATAAGTCTGTGGGGGAACATTTTATTCAAATATGTACAACAAGCGGTAGCAAACAGAGCATCCCCATGGTTACAAACACTTCTTTTCCCACTCATCCTGAAATTGAAGCTTTTAGTCAAGACGGAAAAACTGCTCCCATTCAGAAAGCCTAATTTAATTAAACGCTATTTGTTATTGCCCTACTCAGAAATTTTCCATGTGCTGTTTCAGAGTTAAAGGTCAAAAGGTTCTCCTGTGCTGTTTCAGAGTTAAAGGTCAAAAGGTTCTCCTCTGCTGTTTCAGAGGTAGTCAAAAGGTTCTCCTGTGCTGCTGCATTTCTATTTTCAGTTGGATTTGACCACAAGGAATGCCATTGTGATAAATGGAAACAGGCAGTTTGATCAAATTCAACCTGTGGCAGTCTGGATTGAAAATAGCCTTGTCACTCCAATCTAACTCACTGCACAGCATCTACATGTATACACCGCAGGTACAAGCATTGTTCGACCTTAAAGTGTGTAACTCTCCATCTCTCTCTCTCTCTCTCTCTCTCTCTCTCTCTCTCTCTCTCTCTCTCTCTCTCTCTCTCTCTCTCTCTCTCTCTCTCTCTCTCTCTCTCTCTCTCTCTCTCTCTCTTTCTGCAGGGTAACCGAGGGAGGACAGGAGTGGTGGTGGCTGCCTACATGCATTACAGCAACATATCAGCCAGGTACCAGAGGCTTCTGACTGCAGACAAACTGACCTAATTGACCCTGTTTGTTATTAACAATGTATTAATTCAATATTTCCAGATTAATACACACAGACATTTGTCCATGCTACACATTTTATTTTATATTTCTATCAGTGTTGGGGTCAATTTGAATTGAAGGCAGTCAATTCAGGAAGTAAACTGATATTTTGACTTCTCAGTAAGCTAAAAAGGAGAAGATATATATGTCAAAAGCTTTTTCCATTTTGGGATTTTAAAATTTAAGTTACTGAATTGAACGACTTGCGTTCGTATGAACCCCAACCCTGATTTCTATGGCTCACCCCTTGAGATGTGGGTCAAGCCATAGACAAAAACATGGGGTGATGTCAGGACAAGCACGTAGATCTGTAACAGATAGATAGGCCAAAGGAAATCGAGATCGGGCCTCAAATTAAACACTGATGTGGTTGTTATGCCAAAACATTCTGTTCAGGCTCTGGTGTATTTTGGGCCAATAAAGAGGAACACTTACATATGTCATACCCTGTAAAGACTCCAGATGTTTCAGGGTGGGGGGCGGGGCATACAGTCTTACACTTTCACTAACAAATAAGAAAGGTCAAATCACACTTTCTTTTTCAAAATTGTTGTTTGTTTGATATACGAGTCGGTTGTATCTTGTTTAATGCTTGAGAGTCTAGAAGAGTAAACAGTACACTCATTAACAAGTGTTACAGATGTTGGATCTTAATTTGAGCCAGTTGTCTGCAACAGGAAAATAATGCTGCAGCAACAGGAAATGGGAATTATTATTCATGGACGTTTTTGAACTTCAAAAACGTCCATTTTTATACCTCAAATACACTTTAAGTTTTACATACTACAGGATGATCAAATTAGGCAAGGCAAGGCAAGGCAAGGCAAGGCAAGGCAAGGCAAGGCAAGGCAAGTTTATTTATATAGCACATTTCATACACAATGGCAATTCAAAGTGCTTTACATAGAAAAAATTAAGATAATAAAAAGAAACAAGAACAACCAGAACAGTTTAGAATAAAGAAAATTAAGATCCTACACCTGTACATCGACCAGCTAATAATACTGGTATACTGTAGCTTTGTGGGGATGGCAAAAGATGAAAAACAGTAAATAAAGGACACGTCGATTAAGGATGTTATTGGTTGCGGGACACGTCAAATAAACAACAGATTATTACCTTGAGAGCTCAGGGATTCAATCCAGCAACCTTTCGGTTACTGACCCAACGCTCCTACCCTCCAGGCCACCTGCCGCCCATATTTAGGGGAGAAGACAACGTAAGGACACTTTTTAAGGAAAACGGTCGATTAAGGATGTTATTTAGGGAGAAGACAAAGTAAGGACACTTTTTAAGGGACACGGTCGATTAAGGATGTTATTTAGGGAGAAGACAAAGTAAGGACACTTTTCAGGGACATTTCAGGGCACACTTATTGTATGAAGAATAACCGATAATAACCTTTGTCTCTCCTGTGGTCTTCAGTGCTGACCAGGCACTGGACAGGTTTGCCATGAGGCGCTTCTACGAAGACAAAGCACTTCCTGTGGGTCAACCGTCCCAGAGAAGGTCAGTTACTACTTACTACCTCACTTCCTGTTTTTGCACCTTACAACTTCCTATAGGCTGGATGAGTTTGATCCCTTGGTGAGAGCAACCGGCTGGATTCCATTCTTAGAATATGCACCTTTCATTCTGTTCATTGAGGAAGTCAACAAGGGTAAAGGGAAAGAGGTGACTTCTCAGAGTGGAATCCATTCAATGGATGACCTGGTGTAACTCTCACTGTTTCAAAGGCTATCTTCCTCTCCTCTGCTCAGTCCCTCGCTCCCAATGCGTCTCAAACAGGAAATACCTCTGTCTTTTTGTTCCCTTAATCCTCCCAATGACGCCTAATTGACATAATTGAGCAAGAATGTTTTTCTGAAAGCGAGCAGCTTTTTGTCTTCTCCAGGATTCCACTGAGAGCTGAAAGTTCACAGGCTTTTCAGAGTTCATTATGACAATACTAGATAGATAGATAGATAGATAGATAGGTACTTTATTGATCCCCCGGGGGGGAAATTTCATGAACTATCCACTATCCATCCTTCCCTCCTCCCTCCTCCCCTCCTCAGTGATCTGGCACCTACTGAATAGGTGGCTTTGTAATGGAACCCTTAGTGGCACCAAGGGTGATTTAGGGTCAGATTTAGGGTCAGATTTAGGGTCAGATCTCACTAACCCAGTCCTAGCCAAACTGACCCAGGATCAGTAGTTTGTGGCAGATAAGGTAGCCCCAGGTGGATCCAACAGGCAACAGCAGCAGTAGCAACACTAGGCCTGGCGTCAGATATAATTATCCCTCAGCCAGTTCCCTGCAGTCTGGACTTATTATGGTCTGGCATGTGTGACATTAACATGGGGAGGGGTGGTGGATATCAGCACTGCTACACCGCTGCCATAGAAACACACCACATAGAGAAACACTCACTTCTGTTCTGAGAGGTATCACTATCAGATCATCAACAACATTCTTGTGAGGAAATTCCACTCTAGATTAGAATCTAGGTTAGATTGTTGAGTGGAATGTTCTGAGCCAAAATGGCGGATGGTTGTCCAGCCTTGATCTCTGTGGCAGCCCAACATTATATCTATGTCTATACAGTAGTACCTGTAATATGTCAGAATCTGTGTGGCCGTGTTGTCCGGCGTGACCCCGCTGTTATACAGGGAGCTCCTTACACAACCCAGCTGGTCTGTGATTGCTTCCTGCTCTGACCTAATTGAATTTGGGAGACCGAACCATCTGGTGGCTGCCAGCGGAGCGCGGGGGGAGCACAGGGATGGTGGGGAGATGGACCGACCTTTGGAACAGAGGTCACACTCTGCATGATCATCATTAGTATCATCCCCAACACAACACAACATACCCCTGTCTGGCCGGCAGACATCACCAACACAACACAACATACCCCTGTCTGACAGGCAGAGCTCACCAACACAACACAACATACCCCTGTCTGGCCGGCAGACATCACCAACACAACACAACATACCCCTGTCTGGCCGGCAGACATCACCAACACAACACAACATACCCCTGTCTGACAGGCAGAGCTCACCAACACAACACAACATACCCCTGTCTGGCCGGCAGACATCACCAACACAACACAACATACCCCTGTCTGGCCGGCAGACATCACCAACACAACACAACATACCCCTGTCTGGCAGGCATAGCTCACCAACACAACACAACATACCCCTGTCTGGCCGGCAGAGCTGACAAACACAACACAACATACCCTGTCTGGCAGGCAGACATCACCAACACAACACAACATACCCCTGTCTGGCAGGCAGAGCTCACCAACACAACACAACATACCCTGTCTGGCCGGCAGAGCTCACCAACACAACACAACATACCCCTGTCTGGCAGGCAGAGCTCACCAACACAACACAACATACCCTGTCTGGCAGGCAGAGCTCACCAACACAACACAACATACCCTGTCTGGCAGGCAGACCGTCCTGGTGCTCGAAGCCCCTTTTATAATAGATGTGTTGTGTTTGCTAGTCTTGCCAGACTCATGGTGCATGACATTGAACGGTTGTCCCACTGTTTCACTCTGTGACTGTGTTGTGTGGTTGTGTGTAGGTATGTGCGTTATTTCAGTGGTCTGCTCTCTGGCAACATCAAGATTAACAACAAGCCTCTGTTTCTGCACCATGTCATCATGCACGGCATCCCCAACTTCGAGTCCAAAGGAGGTGAGGAGGCTACAACAGGATAGGCTTTATTTCATAATTATAAATTATTAATGATTAATTAAAAAAAATATTATTATTCATTTTTTTTCAATGGGATTGTCTTTATTTGTAAGTAAGCATTTCACTGTAAGGTCTACACCTGTTGTATTCGGCGCATGTGACACATTTTTGTTTTGATTTGATTCGTTGATTACAAGTATTTTGTTCATTTTGGAATACTTTTTCTTCTTTTGGACATTTTTCCCCACGCAGGCTGCCGTCCTTTCCTGAAGATTTACCAGGCGATGCAGCCAGTCTACACGTCAGGGATATAGTATGTTTATTTAGTATTTATCTGTTGTATTGTGGGTTGATGTGTCTTTCAGAGGGCTTGTTTTCCCTCCTCTCACGTTCTGTCAGTCTGTCCCTCTTTCTTTCTCTACCTCTCAGTCCACAGTACTTTCAAATCTGTCACCCCTTGTTTAGAGAGAGGAAGAGAGAGAGGG
>CM042419.1:19277783-19672783 GCA_023634145.1 Thymallus thymallus
ACAGGCATGTAAATCAGTAGACCCACCCCCCCTCCTCCTCACAGTCTAGAAGAAACCAAATGGTGTTAGCTGACCTCCAGTTGCCTAGCAGTATACCTCAACGGTGTGATAATGGGCCAATATCATTTTCATGAAATGTAATGAAAGCCTCCTTGGGTTGGTAGACCCATGAGAGCCACATAGAGCCATATCACACTGTACTGGACTTTCTGGTGTTACTACGTGATGCAACCCTTGATTAGTTGTGGGGAACACCGTCGTCTCCTTGGACAGCAGGTGTTCCTATAGAGCCCCTGATTTTTGGTGAACGAACATGGCACTTCCACTGGTACTTCCATTGGCCCTTCCACTGGTACTTCCACTGGTACTTCCACTGGTACTTCCATTGGCCCTTCCACTGGTACTTCCACTGGCACTTCCACTGGTACTTCCATTGGCCCTTCCACTGGTACTTCCACTGGTTCTTCCACTGGTACTTCCACTGGCTCTTCCACTGGCCCTTCCACTGGTACTTCCACTGGTACTTCCACTGGTACTTCCACTGGCACCATCGCTCGCACCACCTCTCTCCACATCTTGCTCAGCTGTTCGGACACTTTGATCCTTTCACATATTGCTATTCCCTTTTGTCTGTTTAAGTATGGCCAATCTAGTGACTACCATGCCCTACCCCTCCAGTGACTACCCTTCCCTACCCCTCTAGTGACTACCCTTCCCTACACCTCCAGTGACTACCCTCCCCTACCCCTCCAGTGACTACCCTTCCCTACCCCTCCAGTGACTACCCTCCCCTACCCCTCCAGTGACTACCCTGCCCTACCCCTCTAGTGACTACCCTTCCCTACCCCTCCAGTGACTACCCTCCCCTACCCCTCCAGTGACTACCCTTTCCTACCCCTCTAGTGACTACCCTTCCCTACCCCTCCAGTGACTACCCTGCCCTACCCCTCCAGTGACTACCCTTCCCTACCCCTCTAGTGACTACCCTTCCCTACCCCTCTAGTGACTACCCTGCCCTACCCCTCCAGTGACTACCCTGCCCTACCCCTCCAGTGACTACCCCTCCCTACCCCTCCAGTGACTACCCTCCCCTACCCCTCCAGTGACTACCCTTCCCTACCCCTCTAGTGACTACCCTTCCCTACCCCTCCAGTGACTACCCTCCCCTACCCCTCCAGTGACTACCCTTCCCTTCCCCTCCAGTGACTACCCTTCCCTTCCCCTCCAGTGACTACCCTTCCCTTCCCCTCTAGTGACTACCCTGCCCTACCCATCTATTGACTACCCGGCCCTACCCCTCTAGTGACAACCCTGCCCTACCCCTCCAGTGACTACCCTGCCCTACCCCTCTAGCCTCCTCTCGTTCCCCTCCTTTCCCCCATCTCCCCCTTCCCTCTCCCGCCCCCCCCTCTTAGCTGCAGGAGCGGACCCCCTGCCATAAAGCACCACGACAACCACCCCCAACCCCCCCGTCCACCTGTCAATCACTCCTTTAAATAGCTGCTACAGAAATAGCTGGGTGTCAGTCTCTCTGCTGCTAACCCCAACCCCTCCACCCTCCACCCCTCACCCAGCTCACAGTGTGGGTATGCGAGGGGCTAGGGCTGGGGGCCAGGAGATGACGGGACCCCACACCAAACCCCTGCCCCACCTCACCTCACCTCTACTCCCCTTCCTCCTCCACCACCTCCACCTTACCCCTCTGCTTCTGCAGTTCCACAGCCCCATACCATAGCCCTCTGTGGGGCTGTCATCAGTCATCATGATCCCTATTGATTAGTATTGTGGACGGGACGAGACAATGAATAAAGTGAGGGCAGTGGGCACCTTATGTTATGCCATCCATATGCCCCACATGGGGAGAGAGAGGAGGCAGTTGCACCAGAGCACAGGCCATGACAAATAGCCATCATGTCAAGCTAGGCCCTCGGCAGCCATTTTGGTGCAGCGTAATACGCTCCAACATGCCCTATGGCTTGAATAGGAACCATTGTAGTCTTTCATATTAAACTCTCTGGAGAGCTCTTGTGGTAATTGCTATGTAAAGAAGGTCATTGGGAAATGCTGGTGTTGGCAGTTTGATCCTAATTGAATGGACCAGTTGTTTGGCTCTGGTTGGCTCAGAAGAAAGCAATCTGCCAGTCCCCTCGCTTAGCTAATTGCAGGCTTCGCTTCCTTAGCAGTTGGATTGGAAAATTATCTGAAAAATGTGGATTTAGTACATCGTGCGAGAACATTGTGTGCCCACCATTCAATTTGTCTTCGGCTGAAAGTGAACCTCTGTGAAAGCTCAAGTGGTTTTATAGGTTGAGGGAAGATGTCTGTTTTCCAAGGCTTGGCTTGGGTTTTGAGCTAGGGTTTGTCCGTTCGCTAGCTGCTTTGCTACCCACCTCAATGTTTCTCCGCCATGGGGTCTACTCTGAAAATACCCTTCCTCTCTTTCTTTCTTTCCCTCCCTCTCTTTCCCTCCCTCTCTCAAGGGCTTCAGCTTGGGTTCTGGAGTGAGGGTTCAAGACCGGTCGCTAGCTGCTTGTTGGCCCACCTCAACGTTTCTTCACCAAGGGGTCTGTTCTGAAAACACCGCCCTCTCCCCACCCTCTCTCTTTCCCTCCCTCTCTCTCTTCTTCCTCTTTTGATCACAGTGTTGAGGTCGACAGGTCAGGTGAATGTCGATGAGGGAGTAGTTTTTAGGCACTAGGCTAAAGGCTAACACGCAGATGGACAAGCTACGCTCTGTAGCCTAGCTTTCATTAGGTTCTGAACAAATGGAGTGTTTTCACATAGCTGTCGTGACGCTGGGTACTCCAGTGGACTCTGGTCACTCGTCACATGTCATTAAAAGCAGTAGGGCGGTGTTATTTGTCCGTGTGGTAGCTAGGCCTAGCCCTAAATGGCTGTTCCACCCTGGAGCGTTGACGTATATATGTGTCAGAGTCGCGGTTAGTTCCTGGTAAGGTCTTTGTTTACATATTGCGATGACCTTTGTAGAAATCAGATGAAAGGAGTATGTGAAAGATAGGCCTGTTTAAAAGGTCTGTATGAATAACAAGTTTAATGGTAGAATAATACAGCACTAAGTGTTGATGATGTATCTGCAAAGCAGCTATGCTAAATCATTGTCAGACTTCGATTTCTGCGATTTGTTTGAAATATGAAGATGTTCCGAGGGTTTGTGTCCACTTTTAGCCTGGGTGCTGCTGAGATGTGTGAACAGCATTGTATGTCAGTTATTATTTGTGAGTTATTTGCACATGTGTGCATCCACTTTGAGTGAATGAATGTGCCTGTGTTAATGCAAGCATGTGTGTGTTTCACTAATATCTTCGCTAATAGTCTTTCACTAATAATCCTTCACTAATAGTTCTTCACTAATGGTCCATCACTAATGGTCCATCATTAATAGTCCATCACTAATAGTCCTTCACTAATAGTCCATCACTAATAGTTCTTCACTAATAGTACATCACTAATAGTACTTCGCAAATGTGCCTTCGGTAAGTATTCAGACCCATTGACATTTTCCACATTTTGATACGTTACAGCCTTATTCTAAAATGGATTAAATAAAAACATTCCTCAGCAATCTACACACAATAACCCATAATAGCAAAGCGAAAACAGGTTTTTAAAATTTTTTTGCAAAGGTATAAATTAAAGGGTTAAGTATTCCCTTTCCTATGAGACTCGAAATTGAGCTCAGGTGCATCCTGTTTCCATTGATCATCCTTGAGATGTTTCTACAACTTGATTGGAGTCCAGCTGTGGTAAATTCAACTGATTGGACATGATTTGGAAAGGCACACACCTGTCTATCAGGTCCCACAGGATTGTGTCGAGGCACAGATCTGGGGAAGGGTACCAAAACATTTCTGCAGCATTAAAGGTCCCCAAGAACACAGTGGCCTCCATCATTCTTAAATGGAAGAAGTTTGGAACCACCAAGACTCTTGCAAGAGCTGGCCCCCTGGCCAAACTGAGCAATTGGGGGAGAAAGTCCTTGGTCATCGAGGTGACCAAGAACCCGATGGTCACTCTGATAGAGCTCCAGAGTTCCTCAGACTGGGGCAAAGGTTCACCTTACAAGAGGACAACGACCCTAAGCATACAGCCAAGACAACGCAGGAGTGTCTCTGAATGTCCTTGAGTGGCCCAGCCAGAGCCCGGACTTGAACCCGGTCGAACATCTCTGGAGAGACCTGACAATAGCTGTGCAGCAACGCTCCCCATCCAACCTGACAGAGCTTGAGAGGATCTGCAGAGAAGAATGTGAGACACTCTCCAAATACAGGTGTGCTTGTAGCGTCATACCCAAGAAGACTCGAGGCTGTAATCACTGCCACAGGTGTTTCAACAAAGTACAGAGTAAAGGGCCTGAATACTTATGTAATATTTCTTTTTTTTTTTTTTTTTTATAAATGTGCTGAAATGTATAAAAACCTGTTCTTGCTTTGTCATTATGGGGTATTGTGTGTAGATAGATTTTTTTAATTTAACCTTTATTTAAATAGGCAAGTCAGTTAAGAACAAATTCTTATTTACAATGACAGCCTATCTACAGGGTCAGCCCCTATAGCAAATTAGGGTTAAGTGCCTTGCTCAAGGACACATCGACAGGTTTTTCACCTTGTCGGCTCGGGTATTCAAACCAGCGACCTTTCAGTTACTGGCCCAACACTCTAACCGCTAGGTTACTTGCCGCCCCTCTAAAATTGATGAGGGGAAAAAAACAATTTAATCCATTTTAGAATAAAGCTATAATGTCAAGGAGTCTGAATGCTTTCTGAATGCACTGTATATACACTGGGGGCCAAAAGTTTGGAATATTACTAATTCAAGGGTTTTTCTTTATTTGCACTATTTTTTACATTGTAGAATAAAAGTGAAGACATCAAAACTATGACATAACACATATGGAATCCTGTAGTAACCAAAAAAGTGTTAAACAAATAAAAATATATTTTATATTTGAGATTCTTCAAATAGCCACCCTTTGCCTTGATGACAGCTTTGCGCACTCATGGCATTCTCTCAACCAGTTTCATGAGGACTGCCACAGGAATGGAAGACCCAGAAATACCTCTGCTGCATATAATAAGTTCATTAGAGTTACCAGCCTCAGATTGCAGCCCAAATAAATGCTTCACAGAGTTCAAGTAACAGACACATCTCAACATAAACTGTTTAGAGGAGACTGTGTGAATCAGGTCTTCATGGTGAAATTGCTGCAAAGAAACCACTACTAAAGGACACCAATAAGAAGAAGAGACTTGCTTGGGCCAAGAAACATGAGCAATGGACATTAGACCAGTGGGAATTTGTCATTTGGTCTGGAGTCCAAATTTGAGATTTTTGGTTTCCAACCTCAACCAAGGTTTGGGATGAGTCGGACCACAGTGAAGGAAAAGCAGCCAACAAGTGCTCAGCATATGTGGGAACTCCTTAAAGACTGATGGAAAAGCATTCCAGGTGAAGCTGGATGAGAGAATGCCAAGATTGTGGAAACTGTCATCAAGGCAAAGGGTGGCTATTTGAAGAATCTCAAATATAAAATATATTTTCATTTGTTTAACACTTTTTGGGCTACTACATGATTCCATATGTGTTGTGTCATAGTTTTGATGTCTTCACTACAATGTAAAAAATTTTACAAATGAAGAAAAACCCTTGAATGAGTAATATTCCAAACTTTTGGCCCACAGTGTATAATTATACTCCGGACTCCATTCTTTTACTTTTTAGATGTGTGTATCGTTGTGAAATTTTCGATACTACTGCACTGTTGGATCTAGAAACACAAGCATTTCGAGCATTTCACCTTCTTCAGTTCACAATATTTACACACATGAAAGCAACCATGAAATTCATTCTATTTGGTTTTTAAAAAGAACAAAGACAGTAAAACTGTGTTTGCATGACTAATGTGTGTGTGTGTGTGTGTGTGTGTGTGTGTGTGTGTGTGTGTGTGTGTGTGTGTGTGTGTGTGTGTGTGTGTGTTGCTGTGTGTTCACTGTGGCCTGTGACAGCAGTAGGCTGTGGTGTGGTGGTGTGGGCCTTGTTTATGGTCCTCCTCCCATATTTGGCTGTGGCACGGCCCCGGGCATGTCTCGAATAGCTGGGTGGCAACAGAGAGAGAGAGAGAACGAGAGAGAGAGGGAGCGAGAGAACGAGAGAGAGTGGGGGGACACAGAGACGCAGTGAGTGAAAAAGCTTGGACAGGACTAAAGCCCTTTTTGTTAGATAACTGTCACCGGAGTTGGAACGAGAGATCGAGGGAAGCTGAGAGTGAAAGAGAGATCAAAATGAAGGGAAGGAGATAGGCTGAGTGATATTGCAGCAGCTGGTGAGTACAGTGCTCAGGCCTAAGGGCTGACGTTAGCTTTTCTTACTGTGAGAGGTCAGTAGTTGATAGAGCCTAAGGGTTGACGTTAGCTTTTCTTACTGTGAGAGGTCAGTAGTTGATAGAGCCTAAGGGTTGACGTTAGCTTTTCTTACTGTGAGAGGTCAGTAGTTGATAGAGCCTAAGGGTTGACGTTAGCTTTTCTTACTGTGAGAGGTCAGTAGTTGATAGGGCTGATGAGATACTTGGTAGGTGTCATATGTTGTTGTTGTGGTTTTTAACAAAGTTGTGTTCAATACAATGTAATTGTTCTTTATTGCGTTGTGGTAGTGTAGGGATTGGGAATAGCTATATTGCACATAATGTTTTGTTTCTAGTTTTCGAAATTTGAGTTTAATGTTTGCTTGGATTATAGTATAAATTGGTAGTAAATTATCCAATGCATTTTTTGCCTTTTGATGATTGAATGAGAGCATCTGTCGTAGCATAATGTTTTACTGTTTCCTCTGTTGCATTCAAGATTCAAGGCTCTCTCTGTATGTCCTTTATTTAGTTTCCATGTCAACATGGTTGTTTACAGTACCCTTTGAATCATTGAGTGAGCAATTTGCGTGTGGAACATTTTATAAATGAGCCGCAATTATGGCGCACCACAACTATTAAGCTCCCTGCTCTGTAACTTCTTTTAAGACCAATTTAACTTATGAGTTATGAGTTTAGACGTTGAATGAGGGATTTTGACTGTCTTTGCACAATACGTCATGTTGTATAGTTCCTGGGGTGTTTCTGTTGCTGTGTGGAAAAAGTTACTGCCTTGGACAGAGTGGAGAGTTTGTTCTGGTTTATTAGGGGGCCTAGTACCCATCGTAGGAGTGACAGAAGGACTAGTGTAGAGCTGGCAGTGACAGGACCATGAGACATAGCAGCAGGTTTACAGCCCACCCCTAAGCCCCTCACAGCCCCCTAGATACCTCACCTCTCACTGTCCCCCCATACCTCAGCTACCTCATACCTGACTCAGCTATCTCCTGTCTGTCACTGTCCCCTCATACCTCAGCTACCTCATATCTGACTCAGTTATCTCTCTGTCCCCACATACCTCAACTACCTCATATCTGACTCAGCTATCTCCTGTCTCTCACTGTCCCCCCATACCTCACCTACCTCATATCTGACTTAGTTATCTCTCTGTCCCTCAATGTCTCCCCATACCTCACCTACCTCATATCTGACTCGGTTATCTCTCTGTCCCTCAGTGTACTTCAACTATGACTGTGACCTCCATAGCTCAACTATCCCATCTTTTATTGTCACCCCATACATCAGTTCTCACTGTCTTTCTCTGACTCCTTGCTACATCAGCTCTCACAGTCTCTCTCTAACTCTATACCATTTACAGCGATGGCATATACTGTAGGTTTTATTTTAGGGGTATACCAGAGTCTGGATCTTCCAGAGATCCTTGGAGACAGTCGTCAACTACCAGACAAGGAGATAGGCAGACATCATGACATCTAATCTTTATTACAGTTACTGATATGACTTACATGATATTACTACCAAATACAGAAGGACTGACAGACAGACTGACAGGCAGACAGGCTGACAGACATCTCCATGACAGTTATCTTTACCACACATACTGATATGGCTGTCACAACACCTCTTGGACTAACTGACTGACTGACAGACAGACAGACAGTAAGACAGACATCTCTATGACAGACAGATAGACAGATAAACAGACAGAGAGACAGTAAGACCCACAGATAGAGCGACTAGCCCTAGTGTATGTCAGTCAACCATCTTCATGAGTCCACCCGTCTACTGGGCAGTGGAATGCAGAATGCTGGTTGGCACAGCGATATGAAAGCCAGTCTCTGCTGAGGTGGGTGTCCCGTAGAGAGACGCCCTTTAGCCTGTCTGGCTCTGGCAGACTGAGGCCATGACATCATCTAACGGGGACGTGTTGTCTGTGTGGTGACGGCTAGGGGCTGTTGCTGGTCAGGGTGATTCACACCTGGCCAACCCCCAACGTTGCCCCATAGGCACAGATCCAGGATCAGCTTACCGTCACCAAGTACTAACCTGAACTGTTTATGGGAGAGATGCAAAACCTACCTTAGATCAGTGTGCAACTACAGACAGACCTTTAGTTTTATACTGTGCTTCTAGGCCTGCTGCAGATTTGTATCATTATTCTTTTAATGTTCATCTATTTCTGTCCTCCTCTTTCTCTTTGTAGATCTCTCTCTGTGTGGATTTCCCTCCCTCCTTCCCTTCCTCCCTCCCTCTCTCCCTCTCTGTGACTGTTCTTAGATGTGTGACTGACTATGCGGTTTTAGTATTGTTTGTTTATGAATTTAACTAGCCTCCGGGAACTGCTGTTTTCATCCCATCATGCTCCTACCTCTAGCAGCATTCCTTACTGGTTTTACAGGCCCTGGTTTGTTCCTGTTTGCCCCCGCTAACCCCATGTTGTCCCGTTTCCTCTCCCCCTCAGCACGTAAGACCTGAAAGACCCGCGGCACAGGTCAACTATTTCCCTTAAATAGTGCTGTGTGTGTGTGTGAGTCTGTGTGAGGAGAGAGGGGCTTTCGTGTGTGTTTGTTTCTCTATGCGTGTAGTGAGCTGTGGGGTTGTGGGTTGGGAATTTACGAGGGTAACGCGTGTCCCATAAGGTCAGACCCAGATCACACCCCAGGGAAGACTTTTACACCAAATTCCTCTCACAGAGGAAGAGGAACTTTTATGAGGAACATGCTTTGGTGGTGTGTGTAAGAGTGTATGCATGCGTGTGAGTGTTCTCACATGTATGTCAGTCTTTCTTAGTGTCCGTATCTACAGTATATATCTTTTTAGCCAGTGTTCTTTGTTCCACTTGATAATCCGAGAGGATATTAGGTTAACTCCTTACCAGATCCACAACACTGTTGGTCTTCATCCAGTCACACCAGGCAGGGACTGCCACGGTGCTGCTAGCTAGCTTAGCACAATCAGTAGTCACCCAACAGGGGATTTGTCTATAAGTGGGCTGTAGTATTTTCCCACACTCCTTATTAGGACAACAGTGACCCCAGAGGGACAGACAGACAGACAGACAGACAGACAGACAGACAGACAGACAGACAGACAGACAGACAGACAGACAGACAGACAGACAGACAGACAGACAGACAGACAGACAGACAGACAGACAGACAGACAGACAGACAGACAGACAGAGACCCAGCCATCCTGTGGTTAGCCTGCTAGGCTAGCTGCATGGCTAGCTTGTCTAGGCGCTACATATTAATTTGTTTGTTTATTTTTCCTTGACTATGTGTGCCAGGGACTTTGTAGGGTGTATCAGTTAGCTTAGCTATATAAAGCTAGTTTGTGTCTGAGTTTCCTGGGTATTATGATATTGGCCTTACTCTAATGCAGATCGTTTGGGGACATTGGTTGTGCATGAATCCCAGTTAACCCAGAAGTAAAATCTTGTATAATTTGGTCAGCTGTGTGATTAACCTTCGGTCTACACATAGAATTAGTTGTGCATAAATGAATAAACTACAACAGGTGCACTTAACTGCCTGAATATACAGTGTATGTATATATATATATATATTTTGAATTTTTTTATTTAAACTTTATTTAACTAGGCAAGTCAGTTAAGAACAAATTCTTGAAGCAAAATCTATGAAAACAGTAAAGCGATTGTTCCATGAAGTAGCTGATGTGAGTGGCACATTTGATACGGTAATAACAGTAGCCGAGAAGCATTGTCTATTTCTAATAAACCATTGGGCCACAGGTGGTATGAGCCAGGCTGTTTTAATGGCACGTTAATGGCTTCCCAACTGGTCATGTGTGAGTGAGACACACTCTGGCATCGTGCTTACACACGCTTTCACAGCAAAACACGTCACCATAGGAGAAAAAGAGGAAAAGACAGGTGCTGTGTGTGTGTCGGGGGAGAGAGAGTGTGTGGGGGAGAGAGTGTGTGTGTCGGGGGGAGTAAGTGTGTATGTGTGCAGTGCCTTCGGAAAGTATTCAGACCCTTGACTTTTTCCACATTTTCTTACGTTAAATCCTTATTCTAAAATGGGTTAAATTGTTTTTTCCCTCTCAACAATCTACCTACAATACCCCATAATGACAATGCAAAAACTGTTTTTTTTGCAAATGTATAAGAAATTCCCCCCGAAATATCACATTTACATAAGTATTCAGACCCTTTACTCAGTACTTTGTTAAAGCACCTTTGGCAGCGATTACAGCCTTGAGTCTTCTTGGATATGAATCAATCAAGTTGTAGAAACATCTCAAGGATGATCAATGGAAACAGGATGCACCTGAGCTCAATTTAGAGTCTCATAGCAAAGGTTCTGAAGACTTATGTAAATAAGGTATTTCTGTTTTGTGTTTTTTATACATTTTTAAAAATGTCTAAAAAACAGTTTTTTTTGGTATGTCATTATGGGGTATTGTGTGTAGATTGTTGAAGGAAAAAAAATGTTTAATGTAACA
Organism: Thymallus thymallus; assembly: GCA_023634145.1. NCBI lineage: Eukaryota > Metazoa > Chordata > Actinopteri > Salmoniformes > Salmonidae > Thymallus > Thymallus thymallus. The sequence continues at coordinate 19,288,633 of CM042419.1, forward strand.
AAATGTGGAAAAAGTCAAGCGGTCTGAATACTTTCCGAAGACACTGTATGTGTGTGCGTGCATGCCTGTGTCTTACAAACCTCACACTCCACAAGGCCTCTGAGGAACCATTGGCAATTGAATGATGAGTATTAGAACTGGAACCCTTGATGATACATGATGGAAGGCTAATGATGTCCAGCTCTCAGGTTAGCCCCAAACTGTGTCTATATATGAGCCTGTCAACTCTGTCCTGTCAACTCTGTCCTATTTGTGACCCACTCTGTCTCGTCACTGATAGTAACTGCAGGCCTAAATTCAGCTAATGGACAAACAGTGTACCTCATCTCAGTATAGTCTTAGGGGAATGGCATCCACGTTAGCTGACTACCCTAGCTAGCTATTCCTGACGGTCAGATTCATGTTGGAAGAGATATATGACTTGGTCTTTGTTCTAAACTACAGCTATCGCCTGGCTAGCATACTAAGAAGCTTTATCGCAGATCAGCAACAACTTTAAAAATGGTTCCTGTATTTTTTAAGGCCAGTGAATCTATACTTAAAGCCATCCCAGCAATGCTCTTACCCAGCTGAGCAGGATTATGTTAATCCTATAAACAAAATCCATCCATCATCAACGTATCCCAATGATGGTGACGAACTCTCCCATACATCATGTTTGTTTTTATTAATAGAGAAAGCCCAGCTCACCACCATTCCTGCTGTTGCCTTCAACTTAGACACACAGGAATCTCTGTGTGTGTGTGAGTGTGTGTGTGAGTGTGTGTGTGAGTGTGTGTGAGTGTGTGTGTGTGTGTGTGTGTGTGTGTGTGTGTGTGTGTGTGTGTGAGTGTGAGTGTATGTGTGAATAACACACAAAAGGTGCTATGTATAAATAAAGAGCCTCTTTGAGACCCTGGGCATTGTGTCTGTGTGTGTGTGTTTTTCTGGATGCCTGTACTTACGCACGCCCCATGGGTGAGGTAAATGTGAAGGTCGTGCCCCCGTGAAGCTCGTCTGCAGAGTTCCAGTCATTCCCCTCGCACTTTGAAACACTTCCTTTCTGAGTGAGGAGAATGTGTTGAACCCTGTGGCCCCTCTCTTCTTGGTGAAGAGGGGAGAAAAAACAAAATAAGTCATTGTGAGAGAAGAAAGACTCCCAACAGGGAGGTTTTTCATCCTTACTAGTTGTCTGAGAGTCAAGCACCTTCTCTCTGGCATGTTGTGGTGAAAAGACACAGATCGCTGTTCAAATTCGCTTGAGAGCAGTTTGAAGGTGCTGATGTAGACAACAGGTTCCCATACTTTTTCCCTCACGGACCATCCTTTACTCATGTACCACCAGTGAGTCACGGACCACAGTTTGGGAACCTCTCCCTCTTTCTCAGTTATCCTCCCATTTATTTCCTTTCTTTCAATGCTTTTCCCTCTCTTCCCTAGACTTTATGAGTTTGGTTAAATGTCACCATGTCCAGTCATATTTTTTTCTTCTCCAGAGATCTGTCTCTCCTAACAGAACAGAGATCTGTCCCTCCTAACAGAACAGAGATCTGTCCCTCCTAACAGAACATAGATCTGTCCCCCTAACAGAACAGAGATCTGTCCCTCCTAACAGAACATAGATCTGTCCCTCCTAACAGAACATAGATCTGTCCCTCCTAACAGAACAGAGACCAACAGATGGAAACATGTCACCCCTCTGGTGTTTGGGTTTTCTCCATTGAATGATCCCAGTCTGACTGAGAACAAGGGTCTCCCCTCTTCTGTAGGAGGCCACCCTCAGTGTGTGTGTGTGTGTGTGTGTGTGTGTGTGTGTGTGTGTGTGTGTGTGCGCGCGCGTGCCTGAATGTGTACCTGTGTGTGTGTGTGTGTGTGTGTGTGTGTGTGTGTGTGTGTGTGTGTGTGTGTGTGTGTGTGTGTGTGTGTGTGTGTGTGTGTGTGTGTGAGAGAGAGACATATAGACAGAGACATAGTCAGATAGATTAATAGAGAGAGAGAGCGAGGCCAGGGAAACCCCAGTGTGAGTGTGTGTGATGTCACTGTGTAGGAGTGGGTCCAGGCCAGGGCTCAGGGTGGTTAGCTGCGTGGGTGTTGTAGTTTTAGGACACTCCCAATGCCAGGAAGGAACTGTCAGATTCCACTGGACCAGCTCACAGCTCCCCTCTCATAGTTCAACGCCCTGGGAATGGACTAGCTCCACCCCAACCCACCTCACCCAATCCCAACATCGATAGGTGAAGGGTGGCACAGCTCTGTCTCCTCCCAACCAATGAGAGATGGAGGGGAAGGCTATGCCAACTCAGTATCATTTGAAACGTAGCCTAGTGAAGGATTGCTCCTCTTCATCTCATCCAAATCTATAGGGAAGGCAAAGGACTACTCTATCTAATCTAACTAAAGGAAAGGAAACACAGAAAGGACTACTCTATCTAATCTAACTAAAGGAAAGGAAACAGAAAGGAAGGAGAAAGAGAAGAAATCTAGCTCCAGGTAAGAAAAGCCTGGAAGTAGGTTATAATTTGGACTGTTCTGGACTCTTGAAAAGCCTGGAAGTAGGTTATCATTTGGACTGTTCTGGACTCTTGAAAAGCCTGGAAGTAGGTTATAATTTGGACTGTTCTGGACTCTCACGGGCAATATCAGAAGCACAAGAAGTTCCTTACAGAAATAAGGAACAGTTTGTCCTGTTGGGTAAGAAAGTGTAGCACTCTCTCTCTCTCTCTCTCTCTCTCTCTCTATCACTCTCATATCTCCTCTCTTTCTCTCTCCTCTCTCTCTCCTTCTCCCTCTAATTCTGCTACTGTAGCGTTGTTGTCATGACCTCGTAAATATCTGTGGTCAGAGCTCCTCTCTATGTGTCACTGTGGGACCCCCATCAACTAATACCATGCTGTGCTGTGCTGATGTTAATAAGCTGCTCCTGGTGACCAGATATAACATGTTCCTCTAAGCAGGTGTTGAAAGAGAAGGAGGGTCTTTTTGAGATGTAGGTGTGTGTGTGTGTGTGTGTGTGTGTGTGTGTGTGTGTGTGTGTGTGTGTGTGTGTGTGTGTGTGTGTGTGTGTGTGTGTGTGTGTGTGTGTGTGTGTGTGTGTGTGTGTGTGTGTGTGTTTATGGTCAATATGGTCCTGACAATATTCTGGAGAAGTTGATTAGAGAATAAAAAATAATGCAAGGTATTGTAATCAAAATGAACCTGAGTATCTGGTCTCAAATTGGGCCTTGATCTTATGCCATCCTTCATCATCAGACATTCAAGTTTAGAGCTGTTTTGAGACCAGATTTTGAGTAATGGGTTGGTGGAGTGATTGCTCCAGGAAATGGGTGCTGGGGGTTGCCAGGGACTCCTGCCAAAGTTGGGAGAGGTGGCTGTTAGTGGAAATGCTGGCATTAAATCAAGAGTGATGAAACCAACCCATCTGCATGGGAGAACATCTGATGATTATACACAATATGCTGTTACGACATCGATGCATAAAAACAGTCACTCAGTGACAAAATCACCTCAGCGAATGAAATGTGCTGCATTTATAGGACAAGTGAAATTATATACAGTGCTTTTGGAAAGTATTCAGACCCCTTGACTTTTTCCACATTTTGTTATGTTACAGCCTTAATCTAAAATTGATTAAAAAATATATATATAATCATCAATCCAAACACAATACCTCAGAATGACAAAGCAAAAACTGTTTTTTTTACATTTTTGCAAATGTATAAAAAATTAAAAACTGAAATATCACAGTATTCAGACCCTTTACTCAGTACTTTGTTGAAGCACCTTTGGTTACAATTACAGCTTTGAGTCTTATTGGGTATGACCCTACAAGCTTGGCACACATGTATTTGGGGATTTTCTCACATTCTTCTCTGCAGACCCCATTAAGATCTGTCAGGGTGGATGGGGAGCATTCGTGCAGAGCTTTTTTCAGGTCTCTCCAGAGATGTTCTATCGGGTTCAAGTCCGGGCTCTGGCTGGGCCACTCAAGGACATTCAGAGAATTGTCCTGAAGCCATTCCTGCGTTGTCATGGCTGGGTCGTTGTCCTGTTGGAAGTTGAACCTTCGCCCCAGTCTGATGTCCTGAGCGCTCTGGAGCAAGTTTTCATAAAGGATATCTGTACTTTGCTCCGTTTATCTTTCGTTCGATCCTGACTAGTTTCCCAGTCCCTGCAGCTGAAAAACATCCCTCCAGCATGATGCTGCCACCACCGTGCTTCACCGTAGGGATGGTGCCAGGTTTCCTCCAGACGTGACACTTGGCATTCAGGCCAAAGAGTTCAATATTGGTTTCATAGGACCAGATAATCTTGTTTCTCATGGTCTTAGAGTCCTTTAGGTGCCCTTTGGCAAACTCTATGGATAATTCCTTCGACCTCATGGCTTGGTTTTTGCTCAGCACTGTGGGACCTTATATAGACAGGTGTGTGCCTTTCCAAATCATTTCCAATCAATTGAATTTACCACAGGTGAACTCCAATCAAGTTGTAGAAACAGCTCAAGGATGATCAATGGAAACAGGATGCACCTGAGCTCAATTTCAAGTCTCATAGCAAAGGGGTTGAATACTTATTTAAATAAGGTATTTCTGTTTTTGTTTTTTAATACATTTGCAAAAATGTCAAAAAAACTGTTTTCGCTTTGTCGTTATGGGATATTGTGTGTACATTGTTGAGGAACAAGAATTATTTAATACATTTTAAAATAAGGCTGTAACATAACAGAATGTGGAAAAAGGGAAGAGGTCTGAATACTTTCCGAATGCACTGTATAACATTGGTATTCTGATATTGAGGAATTCTGATGTGGTAATTCTGTCGTTGCCATGACGAGTCAGTGCACTGTGTCTGAGAGATTTTCCTGCCCTGGGAACGTCTATGTTCCGTCATTGTGTCTAGGAAACAGAACGGCCAGCAGTTCCACAGACGGTGGTGCGGGGGTCCGCGTCATGCCACGTAGAGTTGACAGGTCCTGAGCTGGGAGGCTGCATGTGTTTGGGGCTGAAAGGCCTGGATGTTTATGTATATACATACAGTATATGCACTCAACACTACTGTATTAGAAAAAAATAGGTTGTGTCGACTTAAGATACCATTATGTTGTGTCTCCTTGGAAAATGGAGTGACTTCTCTTTTCCATGGGCGACTCACTGTCTTGGTCCAGTCTCAGGAAATAGTTAGGAGTCAGGCACAAGTCCCTGAGGTGTGAAAGTGAGTGTGGTGTTGGTGGTGGGGTTATTTCTGAGGAATTTTCCAAAATCAGAAATATGTTAGTTTTTCCTCTTTGTTTGCGCACATATTTATAACATGTATTCTTCTTCTCTCTTCCAGACGTTGTTCATACCCAAGGCCCCCTCGACGGAAGCCTGTATGCCCGAGTCCACAAGAAAGAGTCCCTCGAGGGTGTGGTCACAATCAACGGCCTTCCTGTCCTCGACCACCCCCTAGCCAACGCAGACCACACCCCCCAACACCCTGACCACACCCTCGCAAGCTCTGACCGCACCCTCCCAGTAGTGGGCCACGCCTCCCTGCCCGCGGTCGACCACACCCTGTCGGTCAGCAGCGACTCTGGGAACTCGACAGCATCCGTCAAAACCGACCGCACCGATGACCACAGTCTGTTGCTGCATGGAGTGGTGAACACCAACCAGAACCACAACACGCCCAGCCATCCCCCTCTCAGTCCCCAGGAGAAGAGAGAGTTGGACCAGCTTCTGAGTGGCCTTGAGGCCCCCATGCTCCAACGCCAGGCTTATCTGGCTACCTCCACAAGCCCTGGGGGAGGAGTACGTCACCTCGTCCCAGCCCAGGTGCATGTCAACGGGCATACCCGGCTCATTGCAGCCCCCTCCGCCGAAGAGCGCGAGACGGACATCTTGGACGACGAACTGCCCATCAGTCAGGAGGGCAACAGCGTGGACAGTCTGGGAACACTCTCGTCATTGGAGGGCCAGGCCACGCCCGCAGAGCTGTACTACCAGTCAGAGATACGGGTTAACAGGCAGAACGACGGGCCATACCTAGAGAAGCTACGGGAGATGCCGGTGCACCGGGTATGGAATTCTACGTCGGCGCAGGAGCGGATCATGGACTCCAGTTCGCCCCAGGAGGAGGAGTACTCTCCTAACGGTTACCAGAACGGGAGTATGCAGCGCTCCCAGTCCTTCGGGACCCCTGAGCCGGGAGGCCCCAAGCTGCCCAGGGCCCCTGAGAGGAGCACCAGTAGCAGGGAGGCAGTCCAAAGGGGGCTGAACGCATGGCACCAGTACAGTCTGCCAGACGACCCCTTCGGTCCTCCCTTACAGAGCACCCACAGTCTGCCCCACTTCCCCCCCACCGCCTCCCAGCATGACATAGAGCAGTCTATTGAAGCCCTCAACATGCTAATGCTGGATCTGGACCCACACACAGGACAGGTGCCCAAGTCCTACAGCGCCCCCTCTGGTGAGAACAGTGTAGCAGGACCAGCCCAGGTCCCCTTCTCCCAGTCTCTGGCCAGGCCGTCCTACCAGGCAGACTCAGCCATCCACGGCTATAACATTAACTACAACGCCTTCGGACAGCCTCTGAGGTCGACTGCGAGCTGGGTGTCGACGTCGCCCGTCCAAAGTCCTGTGGTTGAATCTCCCCTGTCGTACGCCCCCCCGAGGTCCGCCTCGTACCAGCCCCACACTAACACCACTCCCATACACCCCCCCGAGCCCTACCACACGCGCCCAGCCCAGGGGCCTGGTTCCCCCCTCTACCCCTCTGACCCCTCCCCCACCTTCGGGCAGCTCCAGATGAAGCCCCTGAACTCGTACCCAGGTGGGACGGTGGTGTCCCACTCCCCAGACCTCAAGGGAGGGTCTCCTTATCCCGGCTACAGCACCTCCTCCTCCCCCCTCCCCAACTCTTCCCCCCTGCTCAGGGAGGCAGAACCTGAGGAGGCGAACCTCAACCTGGAGGGCCTGGTGGCTCAACGCATCGCTGGTAAGAGACTACCGGACTGAGGATTAGATTGAATATCCCTGTTTAGTTTCTGAATTTTCATATTTCATGTTTCATTATGTCATTTTCAAAAGCAGAGGTATTCACTGTCACAATACATAAAAGCAAAAATACATTATGAAATTTCCCCCCCGGGGGATCAATAAAGTACCTATCTATCTATATGTGCTTATGACGCTTTGTTCCAGAACATGCTGTCATAGTCTAGTGCAGTATACCAACGCCATTCTATCACCAGGAGCTTATTCAGTAGAACATATAATCTAATTCTATATTGGAAATAGAAGCTACTGTTTCATGTCCCAAGCTTTGTCTAACCTTGGCAATAATAATCGTCATGGCATTGAGCTAGATAGATAGAAAGTGTTAGTTCTGCAGGACAGATATGGCCTAAAAACATACGGGGAGCTCTGAGCTGTGTCCTACAGCAAGGGGAGAGTTGGACACCATGCAGATGAGATATAAGGTGGTAAGAATAGACATGCTGGTTTAGCTCTCAGCTACCATGCATTTTCCACATTCACGTCCCGCCACACATGTAAGCCTATGGCATGGTTTTCACAGATGCCACCTAGTGGGCTTATTTGGTAGTTGCCTTTGTCTTTCTACTGCGGATGTTGATTTAGTATTTGGTATTTGATTAGGATCCCCGTTAGCTGTTGTGAAAGCAGCAGGTCCACACAGAACATGAAACATTACATAATACTGATGTATGGTAAAGCAGTGTTTCTCAATCAATTTCTGGGGGATTCTGGGGGATTGGTTCTATCCCTGCTCTAATTTCTCTCATATCTCATTTTAACTTCCCTCCTTCATCTGTTTGTTACTGACACTGACTTCAGAGAAAAAAACGTATATGCCTTAATTTTCCTTTATTCATTTTTTCTCTCTGTCTTTTTCTGTTTCTGTCTCTTGTTCTGTCCATCCATTCCTCTGCTCTGTTGGACCACTCTTCACGCCATTGCATCTTCCTCTGCACCTCCTTCCTCTTCCTCTTCTTCCTACTCCTCCTCCTTCTCCACCTCCTCCTCTGCCTCCTATCCACCACCCCCACTGTGAGCAGAGTACAACGCTCGTATTCAGGGCATCAACGAAAGCATTACCACTACGCCCCAATCTGACCACCATCGCTCCTACTCATTCTCTGGTTTGTCCACTGTCCCCTCTCTCTCTCCTCTCTCTCTCTCTCTCTCTCTCTCTCTCTCTCTCTCTCTCTCTCTCGCTCTCTCGCGATAACAATTCTCTTAAAATAAGCAAATCACTTATTTTAAGGTTGGAATCCATGGTGTATGAAACCTGGAATATACAGTGTAGAATACATTCCTGAAACTGAAGGAAAGCCTTTGGGAATTCCTGACGCTGTTGTTGGCGTTCCAGGGATGCGTTCCCGTGGGATGACGCCGGAGGAGGCTCAGGAGACTGTCCGCCGTCGGACCACCAGCGAGGGGCACTACCAGAGTGGCCATGAGGACCCTCCAGCCCACATGGGGGCGCCGGTGCGTTCCCCTGTCCACTTGTCAGACTTCCACATCCTCAACCCTGGAGGAAGACCCAGAGAGGTACATACACTTATCCAGCCCCAGGCAGCAAGCTCTCTCTCTCTCTAGTCTTTACCAGCTTAGAATGTTCTTCCATTCATTGAATAGTTCATTGTTTCACTGTGAGAGTAACCATGTCTGTTGTGTGTTTGTGTGTCTGTCTATGTGGACTTTGTTTTGGTGTGTGTTTGTTATGTGTCACTATCTCTGTCCGTATTGGAATATGTGTGCTATTTTCTGTCCTTGTGTGTGTATTTCCTGTCTGTGCCTGTTTGCATTACCTCAATGTGTGCATTGTCCCTGTCCGTGTGTGTGTGTGTGTGTGTGTTTTCTGTCTCCTTCTGTGTCTGTCTGTGGGTGTGTGTGTGTGTGTGTTATGTCGTGTGTTGTGTTTGTGTGTGTGTGTGTTGTGTCCCCTCCCTCCAGGGCCCCATGCACAGCTACCGCGAGGCGTATGGGGATGATGATGTTGACGGTGGGGCTGCTGTCAGTCCTATGTTCAGCAGTGGTGGTGAGACCTACCCCCTGACCCCTGCCTTTCCTGTCTCACCTCAGACCCCTTACTTCAACATGTGTAAGTTCACCTGCCTGCAGACAGAGGGCGCCCAAGACCTTACTCCATTGCCACAGTTAGGAAATCATAATTATACGACTGCAATAAACATGAAGTATGTAGTATCTTTCATACGTGCAGTTGCAGCCTGAAGTGCTATACAATAAGTGGTTGTAGATGGAGACCCAGTTCCAATACTTTTAAGACGCATCCTTCTTTACTGCCTTCTTACAAGGGAGGAACGATGCATTCTGAAATTATTTGGACAGGGCCAGAGAAAGTCACTGCTGATACTGTAATGTTAACTTGTTGGTGTTTTGATTGGGACTAATCGGTGGTGGTGGGTTTCCTAAATTAATTCAATAACACATTACTTTCTCTTGTAGAGATTATTCAATAGTAAACTAATACTAATTCCCTCTGTGATGAAAATAATGAGAGAGACTGGGATTAAAAATTAAAAATGACCTTTGAATAATTTAGCAGGCACACTTATCCAGAGCGACTTACAGTAGTAAATGCATCAATTTTTTTACTTTTTCATACTGTTCCTCTGTGGGAATCAAATCCACAACCCTGGCATTGCAAGTGCTCTACCAACTGAACCACACAGTAATAGAAAGAAGAGAATCATGTATTGTCGTTTCAACACTTAACCTATGACCTAGAAATCATGTTTATAGGCCCCCCAGGCAGTAGATTGATACCATAGAGATAAATACTGTGTCTATATTTATCTTAATGCTTGACACATGATCATTTCAATAGACAGACTGCTTTTGGCTTATTTGGGACCAACCAGGGTTAGGGCTCCCTGTTCCTGCAGTGCTGACCGCCACACTGTAGTTGAAGTAAGGACACGCTTTGAGCCCCCAGAGAACCCCAGATACACCCTCCATCTACCCCCTTTGCTCTGTCCCACTACCCCTGCTCTGGCCGCTGCCTGCCCTCTCTGGAGGCACTATCTTTCAAACAGACAGACAAAGAATTGATGTGGGATTCTTTGGTAAGTGGAGGATGCATGGAATTTTCGGATTACTGCTCAATGTCCAGTCCACCACACCAACCCTAGACAAACTCTTTTCCACTGCTGGAAAATAGCTGGAATTTCAATTCACTTCATTAATTGACTGAATAAAAATGGATTGGACTCCAATCCTGGCATGTAGTCATTGTGTCTGTCTCCTTGGATATACAGTACCTGCTATGTACAGTAGTTACTAGATGGTCCGTTCAGGATGATATTGGTTCCCTCTCCGTGTCACCAGTCCCTTAGTGAACTGTTCTGTGTTGGTCTGCTTTCTGCATGCTGTGTCCCAACTCTTGCATGGCCAGGGCACGTTGTACTGTAGGTGTCTCCATTCACCTTGCATGGCCAGGGCACGTTGTACTGTAGGTGTCTCCATTCACCTTGCATGGCCAGGGCACGTTGTACTGTAGGTGTCTCCATTCACCTTGCATGGCCAGGGCACGTTGTACTGTAGGTGTCTCCATTCACCTTTGTGGTCCTGTTCTTGTAGTTTGTTGGTTGTTTGGATCTGACACTGTGTATTCGGTTTGGATCATCTCAAATCTTCTGTACGCTAAACACTTACAGTTTGGTCTCTCTCTCTCTCTCTCTCTCTCATTATCTCTCTCTTTCTATTTCGCTTTCTATATCTATCTCACTTTCTGTCTGTCTGTCTGTCTGTCTGTCTGTCTGTCTGTCTGTCTGTCTGTCTGTCTGTCTGTCTGTCTGTCTGTCTGTCTGTCTGTCTGTCTGTCTGTCTGTCTGTCTGTCTGTCTGTCTGTCTGGCTGGCTCTCTCTCTCTCTCTCTCTCTGGCTCTCTCTCTCTCTCTCTCTCTGGCTCTCTCTCCCTCTCACTCTCTTTCCCGCTCTCTCTCTCTTTTTCTCTCTCTCTCGCTCTCTCACTTTCTCTTGCTCTCTCTCGCACTCACTGTCTCTCTATCTCTCTCTCGCTCTCTCTCTTTCTCTCTTTCCCTCTCTTTCTCTCTCACTCTCTCCCCCTTCCCCCCTCTCTTTCTCTCTCTAGCCCGTTCTCCTCCAGGCTTGGCCAAAACCCCTCTCTCTGCTCTAGGACTGAAGCCCCACCCTTCAGCAGACATGCTCCATGGTGGATCAGGTCAGTACAGACACAAACACACAAACTTTTCCCATCTAGGTTTTCTTAGTCCCTCCAATTGCTTCTACACACCTGCAAACCTTCTCTTGGTCTCTTGCTTTTCTTTCAACGGTTTCCTCCTCTCTTTTTCTTACCTCTCCCTCAATCACCAACTCTTCTCTTCTTCTACTTCTTCTGTACGTTCTGTCAGACTCTGAATCTGTAAGCGAAGAAGAGCAAGGTAAGGGCGTTTCTATGGTAACACGTGGCACCAACCTCTCATCCCCGTCACACAGAGTACCCATAATCCTTTGTGTTCGGAGGATCTTGTTGTGGCATCTCAGTTTTGCTCTACCTTCTGTTGTTCTCCTCTAGAGGAATAACACAGTCCCACTATACAGGCTACCACCGTAAGCATTCTGTTCTGATTGGCTATCAGTGGTTAAGTCCTGCCTCTTCTCGAATTTCATTGGTGTTGCTGAAACGTGATGAAAAACGTGATGAAAAAGATCGGGTTAAAGTAAGGAATTTGTTAAGGTGTGGGGTAAGGTTAGGTTAGGTATCAAATCTATATGTGGTTGTTAGCTTGTTGTGTGGGCCTGTTTAATGCCTCCACCTCTCAACTTTGCATCTGTATTCATCACACTTTGAGTCTCCCTCAGGATGTTTATGTTGTCTATTCATGTTTCTTTTATTTATTTTACCGTTTTGGGAATGACTTCACCAGGTTTTATTTCTCTCTCTCCTGTTCTGTCTTTTCTGTCTCCCTCATAACTGCATCCCTTTCACTCCCTGTTTAACAATAACAGTGTAATAATAATAATAATAATATATGTGTTTGTGTTTTCACTACAGACGGCCGTGGTTATGGTGGACACCTCTTTAATGATCCTATATCTTCCAGTAGTCCCATCCACAGCCCAGACGGGTGAGTACTGTACTGTTACCCCCAGCCCACTGTCTCCCTGGGGCACAGAGTTTGGGAAACCCAGGGAACTTCAGATAAAAGGAATAGAGATAGTCCTAGGTTACAGCTCATTGTTTCTCTCTCTCTCTGCAGCATGACGATGGCTTCCTGCATTCGGCCCCAGGCTAACTCCGGCTTCCACTCCCACCCATTGGAGAGCGTCCAGCACACCCCCGTCCAGTCCCACGGCCCCCACTCCCCTGAGGGCTCCCAGGTCAGTGTTGTGGGCCCCCTCCACACCGTCCCCGGAAGCCCCAACACCCTCCACCGCACGGTGGCCACCAACACCCCGCCAAGCCCCGCCCTCCAGCGCCGCCTGGCCAACCAGTCCAGCCCGGGTCTGGCTCGTCACCCCACACCGCCCAATGGGAACAGGGTGCAAGTCCCCGGCAGCCCTGTGATCCCCGCAAGAGGCTCCAGAACCGCCGCCGTCCCTCCTAGCCCTTTGATGGGGCGCCACCCGATGACCAGTGGCCACACTACGCCCGATGACAGACAGCGTGCACCACCCACACCCTCCTTCCCAGTGTCGCCCCAGCCGATGCTTCCAGAGAAGAGGCGGATGCCCAGTGGAGAGAGGTCCAATGAGGGGCTGTCATATGGGACTCTGGATGGGAAGACCACCACACCCACCTTACCCAGTGGAGGCAGCACGCCCAGTGTGTCCACCTCTCACACCCTACCGGACCTCTCCAAATTCTCCATCTACGGTGAGAGAGAAGGTCTAATCCTAATTTAACACCCATAGCATCTAGCCCTAGTCACTGTCATGTTCTTTATACTATCCAATACATTCAGATCTAGCCAAGTGAAAGTTCATAGTCAACCATGCACAGCAGATACTATACAGATTAAGTCAATCAGTGCTTGTTTTGATGGATGAATCATTACTATTTCACTGCTTTGACCATTGTCACTACTTCTACAGACCAGAGTCCAGACATCAGGCTGAACGTGAAGTTTGTCCAGGACACGTCTAAGTTCTGGTACAAGCCAGACATCTCCAGAGAGCAGGCCATCAGTCTGCTGAGAGACAGGGAGCCTGGGGCCTTCGTCATCAGGGACAGTCACTCCTTCAGAGGGGCCTACGGCCTGGCCATGAAGGTGGCCTGCCCACCTCCCACCATCCAGGCCAACAAGAAAGGTACTGTAGATCTTTCATCTTAGTCGCAGGTCTAGGATCAGATCACCCTAACCCGAAACCCAACCTTAATCAGTAGGAATGAAAACACAAAAATGGACCTTCGATCAGAGACCTTTGATTAAAGGATGTGTTTACTGTTTTGCTTTTTGTCAGTTGGTGACATCACGAGCGAACTGGTGAGGCACTTCCTGATTGAGACGAGCTCCAAAGGCGTGCGTCTGAAGGGCTGTCCCAACGAACCCTACTTTGGTAAGTTCCAAACATGCACATTCAACAGAGAATTAGTTCATTAGGCCTCCAGCAAGTACGTACACTTGCTAATCATGTGTATGTGTATGTATGTGTGTGTGTATGTATGTGTGTGTGTGTATGTGTGTGTATGTGTGTGTATGTGTGCAGGATGCCTGTCTGCCCTGGTGTACCAACACTCCATGACTCCTCTGGCCCTGCCCTGCAAGCTGATGATCCCCAGCAAAGATCCCAATGAGGAGGCCCTGGAGCTGGACACTCCCACTGACACAGTGGCCGAGCTGGTGAAACAAGGAGCAGGTAAGGACAAACTGCACCTTGCGTTATTCAGCCCAATCTCTTTGATTTGATCATATATTCATCTCCATTCCAAGCCTTCTAGTATGGGGCACCCATTGTGGCAAAGTGGTCTAAGCCACTGCATCTCAGTGCTAGAGGCGTCACTGCAGACCCTGGTTCGATTCTGGGCTGTATCACAACCACCCGTAATCGGGAGTCCCATAGGGCGGTGCACAATTGTCCCAGCGTCCTCCGGGTTAGGGGAGGCCGGGTTAGGCCGTCATTGTAAATAAGACTTTGTTCTTAACTGACTTGCCTACTTAAATAAAGGTTAAATAATTATATTACGAGAGCAGATAAGTACAACAACAATCAAATAATAACTGGCCAAATTCTGTTTGACTTTTACTACTGTAGTTACTATGTAATTACTATGCATAGTTTCCATGTACTACAGAGGTTTCTATTCTCCTCTCATGCTCGGATACCCTGTTATGTTGCAGTAGCACAGCAGCAAGTCCCCGAGGAGGCCCATGGTAAATACTGGACTGTGTTTTTGGTTTCTATTTTGGTTTTATTAACCCTCTTGTCCCCACACTCCCCAGACTGATGTTTCAGCTCTGCATGGTCACCACAGAAGCTTCCCTCTCACTACCATGCCATGCCTGCCTTAGTCACGTCTTTGCTTGTCATGGTTGGAGTTTTTCCCGAACGAGTGAAGTGTATTTATATAGCGTTCTTCTTTAGGTCTGTTGTGAGGTTTGAAATGTTGTCTTCTGGATTAGACGTGTGTTCTTTTCTTTTTTGGTAGAGATAGCATAGCATGGCACTATGTACCAGCAAATGCATGGAGTGAGCATTCTATGGAGTCACTAATATACAGCTAGCTGTTAAAACGATCTGTTTTTCAACACTTTTCAAATGATTGCACTAATTGTTTATAGTGGAACTCCTTCACTGCTTAATTTTCAACAGTGACTGATTATGCACCATTTTGTTTTGTTTTCTCTCCCAGCATGCAACGTTCTTTACATCAACTCTGTGGACATGGAGTCTCTGACTGGGCCTCAGGCCGTCGCCAAGGCGATCAGCGAAACGTTGGCCGTCAACCCGTTGCCCGCGGCAACAACCGTCCACTTCAAAGTGTCATCGCAGGGCATCACCCTCACGGATAGCCAGAGGAAGTAAGTAGTAACCATGGAAACAGGAGCACCCTACCTACACCCACAGTCAGAGTCATAGAAATGTGTTGGTTTTCAATCTTTGATTCTGACTGCTACACTAGTATGTCAAATTGTTTGAATTGAGCTGGCTTGGTGACAAACTCTAAGATTCCCAACACTAACTGAGTTTTTTTCCTGCCCTAGGGTCTTCTTCCGAAGGCACTACCCAATCAACACTGTCACCTACTGTGACATCGACCCCCAGGACAGGAAGTAAGTGTTTGAGCCGAGCTCTTTCTACTGTGCTAAAGAAGTGAAAATAGTGCAAATGTATCCTAGGTAGGGAAGATTTTTTGATTGTTCTTCCAAAATGTATTTGTCACATCTCGTCTTCACAGGTGGAGCAAGGAAGGAGGTGGAATGGCAAAGTAAGTCTCACTCTATGATATATAGAATTGGTAATTAAAGTCCCATGGTCCACATAGGCCTATAACTACATCAAATCATGAACCATCTCCTGTATACTCAAAACAGGCTTTTTATTTCACAGACTGTTTGGTTTCGTGGCACGTAAACAAGGAAGCACAACGGACAACGTCAGCCACCTGTTTGCCGAGTTGGACCCCGACCAGCCTGCTACAGCCATCGTCAACTTCGTCTCTAAAGTCATGAAGCGATGAAAACCAACGAAACTCCGGCAGCCATTTAGATTTTTTTCTTTAAAAAGTTTTGGGACATTTTTTATTGTATTTCATTATTTTCTTCCATTCTTTTTGTTGAGATGTGTTGTCTTTGTTTTATTCTACGAGATGTTATGTTTGAAGGAGATAATCCAAGATGGCGTCAGAGGAAGTTGTGGCTGGAGTGGTGACAGTGATAATGTGGATGGAGCTGGTGGAGGAAGATGGTTTCTTCCGCAGCGTAACGGTGGAGGAGCTCTGTGCTAAACTAACAAAAGACTAGATGAGTGGGAGAAAAGGACACTGACATTTATCAGGTTTTTGGATTGATTTACCAAAGGTAGAACAAGTATGTCATTATTAGAGGGTCAGTTTAAGGCATTGTTGGTTTTTTCTCTTCTTTTTTTTGACGATGGGACTGTTGAAATGAAACAGACAAAAACAGAAAGAATGCTTTGTTCTTGATCTCTCTTCTGTCTTCAGAAAAATTGTTGGCCTCAATGGCTTCTTACTAAAGAATATTTAAGAAGACATTTTGCATGTTAGCTCGATCTTTAAGCTTGGTCCTTATACGTTCAACTAAAGTCATTTGTGAACCCTCGAGTGGACATTTTCCAGGTCTGTTGTACGTTGTAAAGGGCTCAACAGCGAGAAAAATAAACTGTTCTCAACTTCACAGAGCAGACCAAGCTTCTCATGAAACACATTGCTTATGTTAGGTCCAGACTTGACCAGTCGATCCTGGAGCGCACTGATTGATTTCAGATGTGGGAGATGGATTACTCTAGCCTGTGGAAAGGTACCTGGTGAATCTACTGCTGTCACACCTCCTGTCCACACGATGGCGATGATTGTCCACGTTTGAACTCAATCCTGCTTGACTCAGACTGATCCTCACCTGCTGGCTGCTCACAGACACTGCTACTAAACACACTGGAAACAAACGCCAGGGACTGGTCCGAGCCCTAGGCCCTAGGCACTGTCCTGCATGTTTTAGTCTAATTGCACCTCCCTGCCCCTCTAAGCTACGTTCAACATCACCAAAACGCCCATGCTCCGCTGTGTGCTATGAAGACTTTAACCCTAAGACAAGAAAACTGAGGTTGTTCGACTTGTCAGAGACTGCATGATATTATAAACTATTTTTATTGTACTCTACTCGAGAGTTCAAAAAAAGAAAAGAGAACCTTTTGTTGAAGTAGTCACTCGATGGTGAGATGCAATATTTTTGACTCTGTTTATTTTCTTGTTTCTTCCATCTTGAAGCAGGGTTTCTCTGTTATCAAGCAAGGTCGTCTTTCTTTTTTTTAACCAAAAGGGAATTTAACCTCTCACCAGATCGCATCTACATACCTTTAGACAAACGTAGAGGTTGTCACACTGTGTGTGTAAACGCTTGCTTTTAAAACACACACCACTCACCCATCTTCCGTAAGCTAAGGAAAAATTATATTGATATAAAATGTATATAGATAATACTACTTTGAAAGGTGACATAGCTAAAAAAAAGTATTTATTTTTGTTGCTTTGTTCCTCCATTATTACTCATATATACATATATTGTACAGTCTACATAAAGAAGATTATCTAAAGGATTGAGAAAGAAAATACTTATTTTGGCTATTGATTTCAAAGTCGGGAGATTTTGAAAGGCTTTTGGATATTTACGGTGTACATTACTCAGTACATGTATGTTTGTTCTAGCTCGTCATGTTTCTTGTTTTGCGTTCTCAGAGATTGAGGTAAGGCATGTATGGGATGAAAGCATATGATTTTTACAGGAACAATGCATGGACAAAACCGTCCAGGTGGTGTACCAGAACATAATGTTAAAGTTTGTCTTAAACGTTGCCATAATGCAGTGAAAAAGGTTTGGAGACTTATAATATGAGTTACATGGCAAATGTTGTGGGCAGTTTTAGGGTCAGGTCTTGAATATGGATTTACCATATTATGAAAATATGACAAAAAGTAAAAAAAAAAAAAAAAAAAAAGAAGAAAAAAACGTTTTTATAAGAGAAGCATGAGGACATTGAATTTATACGCCGACCTTAAATGCAATATGTAAACAACCTTGTGCACCCATCATAACAACATTATGATTTGCCAAAGATTCAAACACATAACTTCAATGGTGTCTACATGTTTGGCTTTTTCCCAAGGAAATTGTGATGCTAAGCCGAATGAATTCATAAATTGTCCTTCTGTTGCCAGTAAATATGCAGGCCCACATAACACTAACACCACCATTATATATTAACTAACCTATTTCTCTCTCTCTTCCTCTCCATTGCAACTGAATGGAGTTGAGATTATTGTTACCCCAGTTAGAAAAACAAAGCACTTACCAATGGAATACCATAACCATACAACAGATGCAAAGATGCAAAAAAAATACTTTATATAATTTCATGTGAATATCAGTGTTGAAGGCAAAATGTTGTCTACAATTCTTCAAAGCTCTTTTATTTGAGCTACTACGTCTAGCTATAGTCACCTCAATGTCCAAATCGTGGCCCTCCGTGGCCCTCTGTGGCCCTCCGTGGCCCTCTCAAAAGTAACGTGATTTATTTATTCTCCTTATTTATTCTTTATTCGTCTGTATGTTTTTTTTTTTTTTAAGTCCTCAACATTTCAAGCTACATGACCGCGGTTGTGTTAACCAATGGAAAAGGAATGTATTTTTGTGTGGAGGTGTGTGGAGGAGATCAGTGTACAGACGGGACTTAATTAATGTGATTCTAAGGACGTACAGAAGGGTCTTGTGTTTTTCTTCTTCATTTGCATTATACTATCATGGCTTACCTGTTCCTGAGGAGAAAAAAAACATTAAAGCAATACAAAATCAGTTACAGTAGAACATAAGGTTGTTTGAGCGTTCAGTTTCTCAGTCATTGTGTGTATTCATTTTAACTGTGTCTCTATGGTAACAAATCTTATGACCATAGCGTTACTATGGTAACCAATCTCTTATGACCATCGCGTTATTATGGTAACAAATCTCTTATGACCATAGCGTCATGTTTTGAATTGTATGATCCTTATGACAATCTAAATTAGTGTTTCCCAACTCCAGTCCTCCAGTACCCCCACCAGTACATATTGTTGTTGTGGCCCAGGACAAGCACACCTGATTCTACTTGTCAACTAATCATCAAGCCCTTGACAAGTTGAATCAGGTGTTTTTGTCCGGGTCTACAACAAACATTTGTGCTGTTGGAGGTACTGGACGACCTGAGCTGGCAAACACTGATCTAGGCATTCTTATAAACACAGAGACCAATCAAAACTTGACACAACACACATGTCTTGATGTCAGTGGGAGATTTATCCAAACATTTTACTTATACATTTCAGTTCCAGGTTAGTATTCGGTCCAAGGAATTGATTTGTCAGATCCAGGCCTACTCTGTGAAAAATTAGCCTGTGGTTACATATTATAGCCACTGAGTGGCAGTATCTGTCCTTCACAACAGAGTAGGCTACTTTCCTGCATGCATTTATTGAATAGGTTATTAACAGTTTATGAATGCATATGTAGTTCAAATAGCTAGTACAGCCTATGCAAATCAAATATTTTAGGAGGTATCCCCCAAGTATGTTGTCCTATAGGGATTTAGTGTTTTGAAATGCTTTTAAAATGTTGAGGTTTCTTAGACATTGGGAGCTCAATTTCTGTTGCAAATGGAGATCATTGCGATGGAAAACCACTGAGTCTTTTTCCTAGAAAACACTCTTGACAGCTTTAAGCGTGTTCTTCACTACATGCTATGTTGAAGTAAAAAAAAAAAAAAAGGCATTCAACTGACAAACTAAAACACCATTAGAACATGTTGTGGCTGCTCATTAGGGGTTAGGGAGGTTATGGTAGTATATGCGACACGTTAAAGCAGTGTTTCCACAAGAATCCTCACGTTTCCCACATAGCGGTCAGGAGAACACACGTGGGGTCTTGACTAGGGACTTTGCTAGTGATGACTAACTCCGGTTTTGTTTATTTGGGAGGTCAAAGTCGAATCCCGATCGCTTTACATGGACCACAGCACAACAAGCCAAGCCTTTAAAGAGGAATAACTTGGGAGGTCAAAGTTTGGAAATCTGGCATGACCTTTAAAACAGGAAATTGATGTTTGGTATTGGGAATAGGAAGTTGTGGGCAGAATGCACTTCTGAGCATGCCTGGTACTCTTAACTGCAGTTATACTGCAATTGTACTGCAATCTTTTTTCGTAAGGGATTCCTCCAAAAACACGTTTGACTATTCCTATTGTCATCCATATAGCAACCCTCTGTGGGCGATAGCTGGCTAACCCCTCATTCCGTGTTCATTAAAATTAACTTTGTTAATCTGACGCTGTAAAAGCTGAGGTGACATCACGGGTGTCAGTTGTGGGTTTAATGAAAACATTGTGTTGCCTGGCTCTGAGCTAACATGTTACAGCAGTCAGAGAGCATCAGCTAGGAGCTGCAGGCAATGTTTCCAAACGTCAACATGGCACGAGAGAGATTTCGACCTGAATTTGTCTTCAAACTCCCTTTCTCACAGACTCTTTCTCACGCACAAACCTACTCTCTCTTTCTCAGTTCACTGTTTATATATCTCACACATGCAAACTTGTGTGTGTGCGTGTGCATGGGTGCATGTATTTTCTCAGGCCAGGCCAGCTCTATCCAGGGTAGGTTAAACTGTGCGTGAAGAGCACTAAGCCCATCTAGCAGCATTGGTCTTTTTCCTACAGTGACTGTGTAAATAGCCTTCTACACACGTCAACGTCCACACACCAATGGCACCATGTGGGGCTATGGTATTTACATTATGTGATGGAGTGGAGAGTACTGCACATGCTATGGAACTTTAAGCATCCCCAGCTGGAAACTGGCACAAGTATACTGGCGTACTCCTCACCACCCAGGTCAAACAGAAATGTAGCGAGTAGAGCTAACACGATACCCTAATCTACCTGACTGACAATCATAGCTGTTCCACATAATACATTTCTATCTAAACGTTTGGTTGTATTGCACCCTAACTGAATGGGACCTTCGACCTTTATGTGTGGTGAGAATTCTTCTGGCACAAAATGGCCGCCATGTTTATCCCAAATGGCTGCTACTCTTTGGTAGCGGATGAGTGAAAACGTCTATTTTATGTCGTGCAAATACCTAAAATCATGCAAAAAAGTTTAATCTCATTGGAAATGTGTTTGGCCTTGTGTGTCTGTGCACACAATTGCACAAAGGCAATTCAATTTGATGTCACTCAACTTTACAGTTGTCATTTGATACAGTAAAACGGTCCATAGACTTTAACGCATGGACCACAACTCTTTCCCTGCCCTTGGCCTTTACATAAGTGTGCATCACAGTAGACATCCTAACAACCAACAAAAACTATATCATCGACTGGGCCATCACTTTCACACCATAGCAGACTGAGAAGTGCTCAATGCAGAAATCTGTATGACACACTAACGCCATGGATGACGTTGGGCCCAATCCCCTTTAACTAGCCGTGTATTTAGCATCGCTCAGGGCCTCAGACTGATGCATTTATTGGCTGTTGGGGAGAGACTGGGCTGCGTAAGCCAATACATTGGGCCGCGTGCGTCATCAATCCACTGGCTACAGAGGCGAGAGCTTGTCCTCATGTGGTAAATATGCACTGACTGAGATTCATACCATGCAGGCTGATGCATTCCATCTAGAGGAGTTGGACAAGGAGATTAAGACCTGGCTCCATTTTGGCCCCTGGCCCTTTTGGTGTTTACTGATCTGACTGGGACTGGATAGGTGCAAAGCAATATGGCTGACGCTCCACTTTGACTGATTTTGTAGGATTTTGTAGAGCTGTCTGAATGGAACCAGGCCTATGACAGCCATGTTATCAGAGTGGAAGAATCCTAGACCACCCTCCCCTCCTGGTGATGTCGGTCTGTCTGTCTGCCTCTGTCCCTCAGAGCAATTCGTTTGGGAGCAGATGTAAATGTTGATTGCAAAACAGTGTGTTTGTAAATGTTGATACTGGAGACTTATCAAACGAAACTGTGTAACCAAGCATCTAAGAAATGCATTGACTTTAATTGGAAGGTTGGTTAACCTCCCACAATGCCACAGTGGATGGCAGAAATATCAAGTTATGTATCACTAGATTTGATTTATTACAAGATTAAGGGTATACTGAGCAGATTTCATAGGGTCTGGATGCCTTATATGGAATACAGTACTACAAAAGGAGTCTGTATTGAAAACATGCTCATTTGCAACTGTTAGACTAATGAACACACCCTAGATCAGCTAGATGCAGGCGAGTGTGTGTGCAAAGCGGAATTGAATGTGTCACTGTCCATCACCTCAAGTTCTTCTCTCAACCTGAGTGCACCTACGTCGTAAACTTTCATTCATAGGATAGGTCGTAGCAACCTCATGATGGGTACAGAGAACATTTGAGTATCATGTATAGCCTAAACCTATCGATGTTACATTGAACTGGGTGAATGGACTATGAATGACAGTCATCCAATATGCTGTATTTGAAATAAGGTAATGCTCATTCAAAAACAAAAAGCAACGTAAAGTGTTGGTCCCATGTTTCATGAGCTGAAATAAAAGATCCCAGAAATGTTCCACATGCACAAAAAGCTTATTTCTCAAAGATATGGGCCACAAGTTTGTTTGCATCCCGGTTAGTGAGCATTTCTCCTTTGCCAAGATAATCCATCCACCTGACAGGTGTGGCATATCAAGAAGCTGATTAAACAGCATAATCATTAAACAGGTGCACCTTGTGCTGGGGACAATGAAAGGCCACTCTAAAATGCGCAGTTTTGTCACACAACACAATGTCACAGATGTCTCAAATTTTGAGGGAGTGTGCAATTGGCATGCTGACTTCAGGAATGTCCACCAGAGCTGATGCCAGAGAATTTAATGTTAATTTCTCTACCATAAGCCGCCTCCAATGTCGTTTTAGAGAATTTGGCAGTATGTCCAACTGGCCTCACAACTGCAGACCCCTTGTAACCACTCCAGCCCAGGACCGCCACATCTGGCGTCTTCCACTGCGGGATTGTCTGAGACCAGCCACCCAGACAGCTAATGAAACTGAGTACTTCTGTCTGTAATAAAGCCCTTTTGTGCGGAAAAACTTCTGATTGGCTCCCAGGCCCACCTATGGCTGCTTCCCTGCCAAGTCATGTGCAATCCATAGATTAAGGCCTAATGAATTTATTTCAATTGACTGATTTCCTTATATGAACTGTAACTCAGTAAAATCTTTGAAATTGTTGGATGTTGCATTTATATTTTTGTTCAGTATAAATACCAGTTAGTGGTAAAAACAAAAACCACCTCTAGATTCTAGCTGTGTGGGACGTGGCACCATGACATACGTATGGACAGACAGGACTTTCTCTCTGAGCTCTCCTCTCCCAGCAGTTAACGTGTGCACAGACATGCAGCTCCTGCCAGTGCTGCCTAACCCCCGCTGAGGGCGAAGCTGCAATTACCATTAGCTTAGGCCTTTACTTAAGAAAACAATTGAGGGATGCCTTTGACATTCCATGAGGCTTAAGCCGTCAAACAGATACACTGTATATATTTACTTCAGTTGAAACACTGTTCAACTGAAGACCGAAGTCAGCCTGCAGGTGCCCGGCCCACCACAAGGAGCGCGATGAGCCAAGTAAAAGCCCCCCCCCCCATCCAAACCCTCCCCTAACCTGGACAACGCTGGGCCAATTGTGCGCCGACCTTTGGGACTTCCGGTCATGTGTTGATCGAACCCCAGGCTGTAGTGACGCCACAACACTGCGATGCAGTGCCTTATATCGCTGCGCCACTCGGGAGGTCCCAAACATATTTATTTTATACGATTAACGTGTGTGTGCATGCATTCCATTGAAGTGCATCAGTTTTATTTGTATGACCTAGCAGCTGTAGACACTCATGGTGAATCTGAACGCAATCAGCGCTATGTGCCTGAAACAAAGTTTGACAGAATACCCCTGACGGTGGTAAACTGAACAACGTTATGGATGTCCATGTGGACAGGTTTAAAGAGGCTAGCACTCCCAGTATTTGCGTTTGGGCTTGAGCGAGGATAACCAGTCTCACATGTTTTCAAAGGGTGTTACGATAAAAACACATCCCTATTGAAACGTCACAGGAGTGACATATGGTTCCCCTATTGCAGGCTTTACACCTTCTCTTCAGGACAGGTCCAGGTAATGATGATTATGGATTTGATTAAACGCTCAGCCACCCATACAATGCTGGAGAGTGTCGAGACGCCATTTTTCATCAACTGTTTTGGCGTGGGGTTCTAGGATTCCACACAGCGTACAAAGGTGTGACGTTAACACACCTCCTGAACTAAAACCCAACGTTACCTCCATACCTTCACACCCCCATAGGATCTCTCTGTCTGTCTCCTGGACGTGATTTATGATCTGGGCCATGGAGGAGATGCCAACCTTTGACCTGAATCAGCTGAAGAAGCCTGATGTATAGCACATGTTGTGGGGTTGGTCCTCAACCCTGGTTCCAGGTGCCTCATGTCCAAATAAACACACGGTATGTAGGCTATACCCGTAAGGCTCTCTCTCTCTCTCTCTCTCTCTCTCTCTCTCTCTCTCTCTCTCTCTCTCTCTCTCTCTCTCTCTCTCGCTAATGTGACAGTCAGATCATATAAATCACTCTATGTTCAGTTATAATTCACCACAGAGTGATGTGTTTTGTATTCCCATTTCAACCATAAGAATATGTACAAATTTGAACTCTCCCCTCTCAGCAATAAATGTAATCTTAGTCCTCAGTGATTAACCAAAATGTAGGTTATTTTAGGTTTTTAAACAACTAATTGAACGACATCGTTTCAATTATTTTAAATCCATTTTTTAAAGTTTTTTTCTGTGACCCCGATGTGCAGTTTCTCTAAAGATAAATCAGATTAAACCTGAACTGTGCAATGTAGTAGGGAGTTGAAGTTTCCAACAGGCCAATATTTGACATAGTTTAGTACAGATAACGTTGTAATTAACTACAATGGCCATAATCCATTGCGCGCCCACCTACTTGTCCGGTCTGTGTGGAGCAGACATGGAAGAGAGAACAGGCGATCAAGAGGGAAAGAAAGCAGTTGCTTTCTGAATTATTTCTACCTGAAACTACATGATCTAGTTGATTGATAGCTGTTATTCAGCAGTCATAAAAGTATGCCTTATTTACTCAGACAGCGTAGGCAGCAGCTCTACAGAGAAGAGATGACTTTAAATTAAATCATAAAGTCATCAAATAAAACAAATTTAATATACTCAACAACTGAAACATTTTCTTAAAGTAAAATAGTGTGAATAACTGAGGGCTAATAGTGATAAGCAGTGATGGTCAGTTACTACCATCAGTGGGACTTTTGATAGTTGTTTTTTTCTGTGTTGTTACAGCATTCAACCCATACAGCATTCAACCCATACAGCATTCAACCCATACAGCATTCAACCCATACAGTATTCAACCCATACATTCAACCCATACTTTTATGACTGCTGAATAACAGATCATGTAGTTTCAGGTAGAAATAACAAGGTGGATGAGCTTGAGGATCTGATCCATAGGCATCCCAGTGCCTTCTTTCCCATTTTGGGGGATTTAACCATGCATCTCTCTCTTCATCGCTGCCCACGTTCAAACAGTTTGTGAAGTGCCCAACCAGGAATAATACAACTCTGGACTTGTTATACGCTAATGTGAAGGATGCATACAACTCCACTGCACTCCCTCCCCTCGGTAGATCGGATCACAACCTTGTCTACCTCACCCCACTCTACAGGCCTATGGTCCAACAGCAGCCAGCGACCACTAGGACCATTAGGAGATGGTCCCCGGAGGTGAATGAGGCCCTTCAGGACTGCTTTGAAACAACATACTGGGATGTGCTCTGTGAGGCTCATGGGGAGGACATTGATTGACTTACAGACTGCATAACGGACTATATACATTTTTGTGTAGACAACACTGTACCCACCAGGAAGGTACGCTGTTTTCCAAATAATAAACCCTGGGTCACCCTGCTGAATGAGAAGAAGAGGGCCTTCAAGGAGGGGGATAGGGACATATTGAAATGCGTCCAGAGGGAACTGAAAGTGTGGATTTCTGAGGGGAAGAGAGGGTATAAGGAGAAGATGGAGGACAAGCTGAGGCAGAGCCAGGTAAGAGAGGTGTGGAAGGGAATGATAAATATCACTGGCTTCAAAAAGTCAAACAGTGGGCAGATGGAGGGGACCCAGGACAGATACTGACCCTGTCCACCTCCCCTCCAGCTCCCCAGGCCACACACCCTCACGGCTGTCCCACCCCCCACTTTGCTCACAACACCTCTGTTGAGACAATCAGCAACCCCCTCCCTATCAATCTATCTATCTATCTATCTATCTATCTATCTATCTATCTATCTATCTATCTATCTATCTATCTATCTATCTATCTATCTATCTATCTATCTATCTATCTATCTATCTATCTATCTATCTATCTATCTATCTATCTATCTATCTATCTATCTATCTATCTATCTATCTATCTATCTATCTATCTAATGTATAGATCATTTAATGTTTAAAAAAGCAATAGAAACACTAATAGCACTAGTCAATACGAGCCGATCGACTGGTATGTTATTATTGACTGGTAAGTCCTTCAATACCAACATCTCTCCTTTTAAACTCCTTAAGCCAGCAGGTGATCTAGACATTTACAGGTGGGAAACACACAAATTCCCAAATTCCACAGAAACAATGTCTGCATTCTGTGAGGAATCTGACCCGAGTGTAACCTTCTCAGTCACATAGTCAGGTTTGGGAAAGATGTGACCCTAGGTGCATGGATGCTATTGGAGTGTAAATACCTTAACAAGCGAAAGACACACACTTATCAAATGGAAAAATCTACCTGTTTGTTTTGGTTTGGTTCTGCTTGTCCTGTACCCATTCCTCAGATTTCTCCTTCTGTCTATCTCTCTCTCTCTCGCTGGCTCTCTCTCTCTCTTGCTGGCGCTCTCTCTCTCTCTCACTCTCTCTCTGGCTTTCTGTCTCTCTCTCTCTCTCTCTCGCTCTCTGTCTCTCTCTGTCTCTCTCTGTCTCTCTCTCTCTCTGTCTCTCTCTCTCTCTCTCTCTCTCTCTCTCTCTCTCTCTCTCTCTCTCTCTCTCTCTCTCTCTCTCTCTCTCTCTCTCTCTCTCTCTCTCTCTCTCTGTGTGTGTCTGTCTCTTTCTCTGTCTGTCTCTTTGTCTGTCTGTCTGTCTGTCTGTCTGTCTGTCTGTCTGTCTGTCTGTCTGTCTGTCTGTCTGTCTGTCTGTCTGTCTGTCTGTCTGTCTGTCTGTCTGTCTGTCTGTCTGTCTGTCTCTCTGTCTCTCTGTCTCTCTCTCTATATATATATATATATTATGGACACTCACACAGAGGTGCTAACTACAATAGAGTCACCCAGATTGGAGTGTTGATGTACGCATTTCTCCCACAGTTCCATAATATCAGATACAGACTGAAAGCTGAAAGGCTAATCTAATGGAAATCTGCATGCGTGCTTGAACAACTAGTTGGTGAAAATAAATATAATGATTTTTTGAGCACTTGATTTTCAGCTATATCAATCCACAGGGAAAAACTGCACACAAATCATTGCTTTGTCCGAGTTAATGGACGATCGATGATGTGGGCTAGCCCTTTGGGACTTCACATCGTTACTCAGTTGGAGTGACATTGACATCTGTCCAACCCCCTCCTTCAGGAATAGCCTAGGGCCTAGGACCTGATTGAGACCCTTAGAGACAGACCACTCTCACTCCCCAAACCCTGGTCATAAGCCAATCCTCTATTTCACCAGTTCACAGTTCCTGGGGGCTTGGTTAAGATAACAACCATTAGTTCAGCCCAATTAGACATGGAAACAGTCTCTCTCTACAGTGTGCTGGGCCTCTGTCTCCGTCCAGTCTCTACAACCACATGCTGATTGAGTCTTGTCCAACTCAGTCAGGCCAGCTGTTTCTCTGCATGGTTCTCTCTCTGTCTTTCTGTCTGTCTCTCCATTGAGTTGATCCACCGGCCCCTCACATCCTTTCCCAGAACAGCCGTAGACCGGCCCTCAGCCTCTGGCCCCAGCCCTCCTAACACCTCGTCCACTCCCCCCTGACCCACCGCACACTGATCTGCTGCTGGAAGGGTTTTCTGGAACATTGACTGAGCTGTAGGCCTGCTTACTTCCAGCTCCCTGGTTTGCAGTGCAGCTTAGCAATAGAAAGAGTTGTGTGGGAACTCCCCAGCTAGTGCACAACGTTCTGAGAACCATATGTTTCTTAGGTGGGAAT
Organism: Thymallus thymallus; assembly: GCA_023634145.1. Classification (NCBI taxonomy): domain Eukaryota; kingdom Metazoa; phylum Chordata; class Actinopteri; order Salmoniformes; family Salmonidae; genus Thymallus; species Thymallus thymallus. The sequence continues at coordinate 19,316,633 of CM042419.1, forward strand.
TTCAGTTCTTCAACATAACGTTCCTACAGGTTTCCTCATGGTTTTATTTAAAGTAATGTTCTCAGAATGTTCAGAGAACGTTAAGAAACAACGACAGTTTAGATCAAGAAACTCTGAGATTTCTGGTATGGCAACCATGAGGTATTCAGGTGAAGGTGATCTGTTTGGCACTCCCTTTATTTGCTAAAAATATGCCTCTTAAATAGGAAAGAACTCGACTCTAAAGTCAAGAAATAATTTAAACATTATGTTGGTAACTGCATGTAATTGGCAAACACTAGATTGACAAATAGAGACAAACAAACACAGCGAAACAATGCGACCATGTACCAGGTAGCTGACGACTCGACCTAAGTGAGACACTACTAACAGAAATCTTCACTGGCAATGAGAAACTGTCTCAGAAGATGAAGAACATAACCCTGGAGAATATTGCACGAAAAAAGCTCTAGAAAACCATAGGTGAACAAAAATACATATTTATAGGGCTTACTGAGATATTAAACGGGATGGAGGACATCGGTCACCGTTCAAATCTTTGTTTCATAAATGTCCTTGACAGCTGTGGAACAACCAGAATGGAAGAATTCCTGGAAAAGTACCACAACTACTGGGCTAGGAGAACTTCACACAAGCTCTCACAGGGGACACGAGCAGCAAACCAAGGTGCATCATCGCAAAGTTCCTTAGAAGATAAAGTCCATCCAAGCCTAAAATTCAGGAGTCGGACCTTTGATGTATGAGGGCCATCAGATCTACATCAATGCTGACATGAGCAGAGACCTCTAAAGGAGACTCAGAGAATTCAACCGCCATAAAGAAAAAGTTATGGGAAAAATATATCCCATTCTCTTTGATGTGACCCGCACAACTACGGGTCTAATAGAAGGGAGGAGACATCACACGGCAATCAGCAAAAGAAGCTTCCTGATTCCTGGATAACCTGGTCAAGGAGAACGGGTGGAAATGGTAATGAATGAAATGTATAGACTACAAGACAGCCTCTCGACAAACGATGTAAGACAGATGGGGCACTGGACTGTTGAACTGTTCGGGCTACTGAAATGAGGTGAACGGTTAACTATTACACCCCACCACATCATAGACACAAAACAGAAAGGTATATGTTGCTAATGTCGTCACTCACATGCCTATTGGAAAGACAATCCCAGCACCACCCAGGCCATCTGTCTAAATGAATAACACTTGAATGACTTTTGGCTATGCAGTATAAATAACAACCCATTCTCTGGTAGGCTATAGCCTTGATCTATTTGTTTAAGTAACAAACTGACAAGTGAACAAGACAACATGATGATTGATATGATCTGGTAAAACATGTCTTAATGCTCCCCAGCCGATTGGCTATAAAGGCATGAGTGGGTGGGAATCATTTAAATGGCCCTATGTGAAAAACGACTGGGAGAGATCAAATGTCATACAACCTAAGATGCTGAAATTGTATACTCACAGTACTTTTATTTCCATTGCTCTCTCATGCACTCTCTCTCTCTCGCTCTCTCTCTCTCTCTCCCTCTCTCTCCCTCTCTCTCTCTCTCTCTCTCTCTCTCTCTCTCTCTCTCTCTCTCTCTCTCTCTCTCTCTCTCTCTCTCCCTCTCTCTCCCTCTCTCTCCCTCTCTCTCTCTCTCTCTCTAATTTACTTTTGCCTGAACTAAGTCATGATAACGGGGAAATTGATAAATTAATTGAAAGATATGTGTTATCAATATGGGCAACTGCCGAGCTTATAAAAGAGAGGGAGAAACAAGCAGACTATGTGGGAGAAGCCCACAACTATACACCTTTCAACCATCATTCCCAGCTCTGTGTTGGACAATTATAGAACTCATTAACTGAATCCCAAGGTGGAATGTACAAGAAATGTAGCTAGGCTAACGGAACATGTTGCCGATAAACTCTGAAAAATCAAGTGAATAGATGGCCTGGACAGATTTATGTTACAAGTTATTATACCACCCCGCTCTTAGTAATCCGCCAACTCTGTTCCCCTGTGGGTCAAGACGAGTGCGCCCCACATGTTATAACAACAGAGCTGTAGGCTACTCCATTGGTTATAGGCCTACATCTGTTAGCATTTATTTCAATGGAGAATTATATGGAGAGTTGAACTAATTTCTAATACATTTGATTCTCAATGAACACAGTGATGGCAAGTGCTTTTTATGTTGTATTTTTCTTGTTATTGACCCTGAGAGGGATAACCTATTCCTCTCCTTTGTCTTGAATAAAACAAGAGGTTGATCTATCACACTGACAGGACAAATGATCAATGTATACTTTAGAAGGGTCTCATCTATCTCAGACGAAGGTAGAACCAGCCCTAGACAGGACTCCATAATAACAATCACTATATTTACTTCACAAACACTAATTATACTAGTTGACTGCACATAGCATGGACACATAGTAATGAAACTCACCCCGCAGTGGTTGGGAATGGGTATGGGAGTTGAGAACGCAGCGACCCAGACCCTTCTACTGTTGGAGATTACACATACTGACTCCAATTAATACAGAAAAATATTTAAAAGTTTAAAATGTAGTCTTAGGTGGGAAATTGGACTTACAAATGGAATCATACGTCGTATTATATATATAGATATATATTTTTTTCTCCTTCATAATGAACCTTACTTAAAATAGGACAATTGTGGTTGACTAGAGCGCATTTAAGTCTGGCCAAGACTATATGTACTGTATATTTTTATTGTATTGCATAGAGACACAGTCACTGACCAATAACCTGCATTAATGATTGCTTGTTTCCTTTGAAATGTGGTCTGTTTGAATCATAGAGATAGATAGAGGACTCATCATGTATATAGCCTGTTATAGCATGGACATTGCCATTGCTATTCTACAAGTAGACAACTGGGTGGGGATTCCTATGGGTTGTAGCTTCAAAGGCGCTGCCCATGGTGTCACATATGTTATAATAGCACAGAGTCCTCTATCTATGTCTATGGTTTGAATAGACTCAAATGAACAGCTTTGTACAGTATGAGTTAATAAAACAGCATGCTAGCTGCATCCTGGAGGCACAGTGGACTAATTCCATGGACAGAGAACAGAAGATCATAGGTTTGAATCTCACTGAGACCGTGCCACAATAAAAAAGAAATGTGTTTGCATGATTAATGCCTAAACCAAATGAATTTCAGTTCATTTAAAACAGTTAACCTAAGCTAGCAGTGTTATTAACAGTCTTATTTAAACATGTTCTCAAAATGTTGTTTACATTTATATTGCGGAATCTGTAACGCTTCAGCTTTACAGATTGAATAGAGCCATTCAATCTGTAAAGCTGAAGCGTTACAGGTTCCGCAATAGAAATGTTAAGGTAGTTTCCAATACAGTGTGATTGCTTTTAAATTGCAATCACACTGTAAAGCTGAACTTCTGCCATGTGGATTGAATAGAGCCCTTAATTGCCTTCAAATAACCTATCATTTCTGTTCTCAGAACGTTAATAAAACATCCCAAGAAAACTTTCAGGAAACCATAGTAAAACATTTTAAGAACCTCCCTGAAACCTCAAAATATATGTTCCCAGAACAGGCAACATTTTTACTTACGTTCTCAGAACGTTTAAAGAACGTTCAGTTTTACCTGTCAGGAAACTTCTGTCTTTGTTCCCAGAACCAATGGGAAACCAAAAATGTACATTTCCACAACTTCCAAAGAACCAAATGTGCTAGCTGGGTCCTGTTTATTCTTACACTTACAACATGCAGATATAGGACACATGATGATGGATAATGGTTCCTGTTCCATTTAATCTATTCTCATCTCAAATCAGCCATTCAATTGTAATGTAGGGACGCGTCCTTTGGTATCATGCCTGCAAGACAGATGGAATTGTTGTGGAAAGTTGATACTGAAAGCTCAAGAAGAGAAACTTGAAGTTCAAGATAGCATATAGCCGTATTATGGACACCGCAGCAATATTTCAAAACAAATCAGTGCATTCGTGGGAAACCAGACAGCACATAGCTAGACAAAAATTCAAATCATTGGAGGAATGACACTTGACAGTCAAGCAACTAAGCTACAGTGGGAAAATAAGTGGTGGGTGGGGGTTTTCAAATCCAAATGCCATACAGGATTTCAGTGACTAACGGGAGAAACGTGCATTTTTCCTTAAAACAAATATTCTCTGACTGACTCATGTTGGGCGTTAGTGTTTTACTTACTACCTGGTCCCTTCGTGGGCTTCGGAGCCTTTGGCTTTGGGCTGGGTTCTCCCTGGGCATCATTTCAAAGGGCCCCTCTGACCCCAACACCATAGTTTAGAGGGGCAGTCATTTCCTTCTCTTTCAAATGTATGGAACTACTGCTGCAGGGGCCTCTCACCAGGCACACACTGGTTTCTACACCATTTCAAAAGAAAATATACACCGAGTGTACAAAACATTAAGTACGGCACACATACACAATCCATGTCTCCATTGTCTCAAGGCTTCAAAATCCTTCTTTAGCCTGTCTCTTCCACTTCATCTACACTGATTGAAGTGGATTTAACCAATGACATCATAGCTTTCACCTGGATTCAACTGGTCAGTCTATGTCATGGAAAGAGCGGCTGTTCATAATGTGTACATCTTGACTTTAGCCTATACATTCTATGTCCTTCCACCTTCCATCCTCTTCCCCTCGTGTAACCTATCATCTTTAGGAAAGGCTGTACTCTTTGTTTATTCCAACCAAAGCAACAGATGGAAAGATGTCTTTGGAGGCTGCTGCACTGCACACAAGATACACAGAAGAAGCTCTGACAAGGGTTTATTTTTACAACCCAATGGAAAACACTGCTAATGATGCTAAGGATTTTCATTCTCATCTTACCCCAGACACAATTCCAATGTCATTGATCCCTTTTCAGTGTTTGCCCATGCACAGTAATGTCAAACCCATGAATGTAGCAGAAACCCAGTTGTGATTTAGCGGAATCAATTGAACATGGTTCGTGTTTCTCCAAAGCTAATAATTATCCTCCATGGTGAGTAGGGTTTTCTTTTAAAAATATCAATTTTAATACCAGTGGTATGAACGTACACCTCAGACTGTTCTCCTTTGTTTTACAGACATGGTTTAAAACAGTACCACGTCTCCATGAAACAACCATGTCTGTTTTGGGCCAAACACAATAAAACATCAAGCTAATTCACTCCACCCTCTACTCAACCCACAGGCACATCACTACAATGCCAATTAGGCAACATTACAGTAATGCTGAGGAGAGAGACCATAACCTGGCACTTCTATCCACACACACACACACACACACACACACACACACACACACACACACACACACACACACACACACACACACACACACACACACACACACACACACACTGACACTCACTGTAATTCACTCTTTTCTGCCCTCATATGAATCATAAAACATTTATTTATTTAATTGAGCTGTTGAATAATTGCTAGTTAGTCCATACACCACAGTCCTCAGCCAGGGCTATCAAACTATCACTCTGCCGAAGCACTGTACTACTGATCTGTGGATGAGTCTTGCTCTTTGTTGACACAAATGAAACATCTCCCCAACTCCTTCTCTCTCTTCTCCTCCTCTCCTCTTATCCTCTTATCCTCTCCTCCTCTCCCCTTCTCCTCCTTTCCCTATGCTGGGTCCCAGGGCTACCTTTAGAGTAGCCTTCAGCTCAGTGGGTTAACACTATCCTCTATGACAGGGGGGCATTTCTACTCTAAACCCTGGTGTTATTTCTCAGGAGCAGTGCTTTGTTTTTGTCCGTCAGGGCCGAGCACTGTTGTGATTCTATGATGGGAGCTGTCATAAGAGCTTTGTCACCGAGGAACACTGAACTGAAGGAATCTGATGAACGCTCCACGTAAAACCTTCCAGATCTCTAACTAGGTGATGTTGGGACAAAGCATGAGTTTTTTCCCCAGTTATGGTCTGCTCGGAAAAGACAATGAGGGACAAGGGACAGAATATATCCAGACTGCAACAACATCACATGGTCAACAAGTAACCACAGGAGCTTAGAAACTCTGTGTTGTCTATTGTTTGGCCGGGCCAGTGGAGCTGAAAAACCCAGTGAACTCTATTGTTTGGCCAGGAGGGCCTGCTGTGAGTTCTGTCCCATTGTGCTCCCCTGTTCTCTCGGTCCAACCTCGGGTAAAGACACAAGTGTTAGGACAAATGTTATTAAGTCATTCAGAAAGTTCCCACACATTGTCATGGGACCTTCAGCGGGTGGATAGAATTGTAGGCTTCTTTCTGACAAAAGGACAGTTCTTTGTTCATGGATAGAGTTTGTACTTACTTACCTACTTACTTACTTAAAGTGGAACTGACAGCATTTTAGCAACATGAAATCTTATTAAAATCTGTTCATATACATCCCCAGGAAGAATACAAGGGAGCACTTAGATATGGTAATTTTCACGTTTTTTTCATACATTCTTACAATGTTTGGAAATTACGTATACTAAGGCATTTGTGAACATTCTATTGCATTATAAAGTGGGAAAGCGGCCGATTGACATCTGCCTCTCTAGCTGTGTAGCCACCGAAAAACGATGCGAGGGGGAAAAAGTCAGTCACTCACCAACTTCTCCAATGATGTCCTCCAAGAAGCTAGCTGGCTAGTTAGCTAAAGTTAGGCTCTGTGTTTTATGCTTGCCATATAAATAGATACGCTAACATATTAGCCACATTATGACTGACTTGTGATCATTTCCCTTGCTAGTTTGATTGTATTGACATTCCCAGCCTTAGTACATTTGTCAGTTTTTGTCCAAAATATTGAGTGATTGAAACTGAAACAGGTCATCCCAAATGGAAGCAGCAAACAATGCACCAGGCCAGCTGGGATTTACAACCTGATAGCAATATTATTTAGACTACCAAGAAATGTATTGGTGAATTATATTAATCATGCATAGAACTGCATCCATCTATTTAGTCAACAAGACATTATTTATTTTATTTGATTTATTTCACCTTTATTTAACGAGGTAGGCCAGTTGAGAACAAGTTCTCATTTACAACTGCGACCTGGCTAAGATAAAGCAAAGCAGTGCGACAAAAACAACAACAACACAGAGTTACACATGGGATAAACAAACGTACAGTCAATAACACAATAGAAAATCTATATACAGTGTGTGCAAATGTAGTAAGATCAGGGAGGTAAGGCAATAAATGGGCAATAGTTGTGAAATAATTACAAATTAGCACTAACACTGGAGTGATAGATGTGCAGATGATGATGTGCGAATTGAGATACTGGGGTGCAAATGAGCAAAAATAACAATATGGGGATGAGGTAGTAGGGTGGGCTATTTACAGATGGGTTGTGTACAGGTGCAGTGATCGGTAAGCTACTCTGACAGCTGATGCTTAACATTAGTGAGGGAGATAGTAGTCTCCAGCTTCAATGATTTTTGCAATTCGTTGCAGTTATTGGCAGCAGAGAACTGGAAGGAATGGTGGCCAAAGGAGGAGTTGGCTTTGGGGATGACCAGTGAAATACAGTATACCTGCTGGAGCGCATGCTACGGGTGGGCATTGCTATGGTGACCAGCGAGCTGAGATAAGGCGGGGATTTACCTAATAAAGACTTATAGATGACCTGGAGCCAGTGGGTTTGGGAACGAATATGTAGTGAGGGCCAGCCAACGAGAACATACAGGTCGCAGTGGTGGGTAGTCTATGGGGCTTTAGTGACAAAACGGATGGCACTGTGATAGACTACATCCAATTTGCTGAGTAGAGTGTTGGAGGCTATTTTGTAAATGACATCGCCGAAGTCAAGGATCGGTAGGATAGTCAGTTTACCGAGGGTCTGTTTGGCAGCATGAGTGAAGGAAGCTTAGTTGAGAAATAGGAAATAGGATTTTGGTTTGGAGATGCTTAATGTGAGTCTAGAAGGAGAGTTTACCGTCTAACCAGACACCTAGGTATTTGTAGGTGTCCACATAATCTAAGTCAGACCCGTCAAGAGTAGTGATGCTAGTCTGGCGGGCGGGTGCGGGCAGCGTTCGATTGAAGAGCATGCATTTAGTTTTACTAGCATTTAAGAGCAGTTGGAGGCCACGGAAGGAGTGTTGTATGGCATTGAAGCTCGTTTGGAGGTTTGTTAACATAGTGTCCAAAGAAGGGCCAGATGTACATATACAGAATTGTGTCGTCTGCGTAGAGGTGGATCAGAGAGTCACCAGCTGTCACGATGCGGAATAATGGGACGATAAACGGAGCGCTGATGGAGCGTCATTCCTTTTTATTTTGGAGTTGGATTCACGAAGCACAAAATAAAAGAAAAGGAGATGACTTAAACTATAACCAATACTAAACAAAGCAAAGTGACTCACGTGCTGAATACTCAAGGCAGACACGAACAATGATCCACACACAGGTGGCTGTGTGTGGAGTCTAAATACTATCCCCAATCAGAGACAACGCTAGACAGCTGTCTCTGATTGGGGATGATAATCTCCCTAATAGGCGTGTGAGAACTTGGTTGTGTGCCTCTCTCCTCCCCTAGGTGGGAGTAAGAGGCCTTACCACAACCAATCCCTCACAGTACCCCCCCCCCCAAGGTGCGGACTCCCGATCGCACACACAAAAAATCCCCCCTCTCCTGAAAGAAAAAATGTCCAAAAAACTAGGAGGGACATGGCGGGGTACTGAGGTGGTTGCTGGTGGAGGCTCCGGTTCTGGTTCCGGGCGTGGCACAGGCTGTGAGAGTAGCTTCCCTCCTACCTCTCCGTTGCACGCCCGGTCCGGTCCGGACCCCGGCGCGGTGGTTCCCCCCTCAGTACTCCCGCCATTCACCAAGTCCTGTCTGGACCCTGGTGCGGGAGCCCTCGACCCTGGAGAGGGGCTGACAACCGGCCCCGGACTGGGCACCGGTGGAGCGGACTGCTCCGTCACTGGAGCGACGTAGACGACCGGCCCCGGACTGGGCACCGGTGGAGCGGACTGCTCCGGCACTGGAGCGGCGCAGACGACCGGCCCCGGACTGGGCACCGGTGGAGCGGACTGCTCCGGCACTGGAGCGACGTAGACGACCGGCCCCGGACTGGGCACCGGTGGAGCGGACTGCTCCGTCAATGGAGCGACGTAGACGACCGGCCCCGGACTGGGCACCGGTGGAGCGGACTGCTCCGGCACTGGAGCGACGCAGACGACCGGCCCCGGACTGGGCACCGGTGGAGCGAACTGCTCCGGCACTGGAGCGAAGCAGACGACCGGTCCTGGACTGGGCACCGGTGGAGGAGGCTCCAGGCCTTGAGCTGTGGCTGGAGGCTCCGGGCTGCTGACCTTCGCTGGAGGTGGCGGAACGCTGACCTTCGCTGGAGGTGGCGGAACGCTGACCTTCGCTGGAGGTGGCGGGGCGCTGACCTTCGCTGGAGGTGGCGGGGCGCTGACCTTCGCTGGAGGTGGCGGAGCGCTGACCTTCGCTGGAGGTGGCGTGGCGCTGACCTTCGCTGGAGGTGGCGTGGCGCTGACCTTCGCTGGAGGCGGCGTGCTGCTGACCTTCACTGGAGGCCTCGGGCTGCTGACCTTCACTGGAGGCCTCGGGCTGCTGACCTTCACTGGAGGCCTCGGGCTGCTGACCTTCACTGGAGGCCTCGGGCTGCTGACCTTCACTGGAGGCCTCGGGCTGCTGACCTTCACTGGAGGCCTCGGGCTGCTGACCTTCACTGGAGGCCTCGGGCTGCTGACCTTCTCTGGAGGCCTCGGGCTGCTGACCTTCTCTGGAGGCCTCGGGCTGTTGTCCTTCTCTGGGGGTCTCGGGCTGCTGACCTTCTCCGGAGGTCTCGGGCTGCTAACCTTCACCGGAGGCCTCGGGGTGCTGACCTTCACAGGAGGCCTCGGGCTGCTGACCTTCTCCGGAGGTCTCGGGCTGCTGACCTTCTCCGGAGGTCTCGGGCTGCTGACCTTCACAGGAGGCCTCAGGCTGCTGACCTTTACAGGAGACCTCAGGCTGCTGACCGTCACAGGAGGCCTCGGGCTGCTGACCTTCTCCGGAGACCTCAGGCTGGATGCCGTGCCCACCCTGGGCACCGACGCAGAGGTGGTCTTCAGCCCTGCAGCTGGTCTGGCTGTCGGCCCCAGACTGGGCACTGACACGCTATGGAGCTCCTGCTCCACAGCGGGGCTGAACGTCGTGCCCACCCTGGGCACCGACGCAGAGATGGTTTCCAGCCCTCTGGTTGGGCTGGCTGTCGGCCCCAGACTGGGCACCGACGCGCTATGGAGCTCCTGCTCCACAGCGGGACTGAACGTCGTGCCCACCCTGGGCACCGACGCAAAGATGGTTTCCAGCCCTCTGGTGGGGCTGGCTGTCGGCCCCAGACTGGGCACCGACATGCTATGGAGCTCCTGCTCCACAGCGGGGCTGAACGTCGTGCCCACCCTGGGCACCGACGCAGAGATGGTTTCCAGCCCTCTGGTTGGGCTGGCTGTCGGCCCCAGACTGGGCACCGACGCGCTATGGAGCTCCTGCTCCACAGCGGGGCTGAACGTCGTGCCCACCCTGGGCACCGACGCAGAGATGGTATCCAGCCCTGTGGTTGGGCTGGCTGTCGGAACGTCGTGCCCACCCTGGGCACCGACGCAGAGATGGTTTCCAGCCCTCTGGTGGGGCTGGCTGTCGGCCCCAGACTGGGCACCGACATGCTATGGAGCTCCTGCTCCACAGCGGGGCTGAACGTCGTGCCCACCCTGGGCACCGACGCAGAGATGGTTTCCAGCCCTCTGGTTGGGCTGGCTGTCGGCCCCAGACTGGGCACCGACGCGCTATGGAGCTCCTGCTCCACAGCGGGACTGAACGTCGTGCCCACCCTGGGCACCGACGCAGAGATGGTATCCAGCCCTGTGGTTGGGCTGGCTGTCGGCCCCAGACTGGGCACCGACACGCTATGGAGCTCCTGCTCCACAGCGGGGCTGAACGTCGTGCCCACCCTGGGCACCGACGCAGAGAGGGTTTCCAGCCCTCTGGTTGGGCTGGCTGTCGGCCCCAGACTGGGCACCGACGCGCTATGGAGCTCCTGCTCCACAACGGGGCTGAACGTCGTGCCCACCCTGGGCACCGACGCAGAGAGGGTTTCCAGCCCTGTGGTTGGGTTGGCTGTCGGCCCCAGACTGGGCACCGACGCACTATGGAGCTCCTGCTCCACAGCGGGGCTGAACGTCGTGCCCACTCTGGGCACCGACGCAGAGATGGTCTCCAACCACAGAGCTGTGCTGGCGACCGTCGCGGTAGCCTCCGTGCGAGGAGTAGGCACGGGGCGTACTGGACTGGGGGAACGCACCACTGTTCTGATGCGAGGCGCTGGCACAGGTCGCACCGGGCTGGGGAAACGCACTGTTGGGTTGTTGCGTTTAGCTGGCACGGGTCGCGCCGGGCTGGGGAAACGCACCGTTTGGCTGGTGCGCGGAGCAGGCGCGGGCCGTACCGGGCTGGGGAAACGCACCGTTGGCTGGGTGCGTTTAGCTGGTATGGGTCGCACCGGGCTAGTGTTGCGCACCGATGGTTTGGTGCGCTGAGTCGGTCTCCTCCTCCTCCGACTCTGGACCGGCGCTGGAGGCACCGGACTGGGAACTGGCGCTGGAGCACGACTGTCCCTGTCGTGCCTACTCCACCGCCAATCCCCATCCTGTGAGGGTTCTTCCGGGAACCCCCACGAGTGAGGGAACAGAAGCACATCGTCGTCGTCTTCCTCCGACTCCTCTATGTACTCCCGCTCCCATGGCTGTAGGGGCTCCTCCTGGAACCCCCACGAGTGCAGTGGTCGGGGCTCTTCTCCCTCGATCCCCGACCACCCCCATAGCCCCCCCCAAAATCAGTTTGAGGGGTTTTCTGGGCTCCAGGCTGGTCCTCAACTCTAGCCCGGTGACGTGTCCTCCGTCTCCGGCGCCTCGGCTGCTCCGGAGCCCAGCCTTCCTCCACCGAGCGATAATAGGAGTGTTCCTCCTCGGTAATTTTCCCCATACCGAGGAGGATATCTCCTAATGTAATCCCCCGTTGCGTCCCAGGGTGGTGGATCATTCTGTCACGATGCGGAATAATGGGACGATAAACGGAGCGCTGATGGAGCGTCATTCCTTTTTATTTTGGAGTTGGATTCACGAAGCACAAAATAAAAGAAAAGGAGATGACTTAAACTATAACCAATACTAAACAAAGCAAAGTGACTCACGTGCTGAATACTCAAGGCAGACACGAACAATGATCCACACACAGGTGGCTGTGTGTGGAGTCTAAATACTATCCCCAATCAGAGACAACGCTAGACAGCTGTCTCTGATTGGGGATGATAATCTCCCTAATAGGCGTGTGAGAACTTGGTTGTGTGCCTCTCTCCTCCCCTAGGTGGGAGTAAGAGGCCTTACCACAACCAAGCCCTCACACCAGCAGCAAGAGCGACATCATTATATATACAGAGAATAGAGTCGGCCCAAGAATTGAACCCTGTTGCACCCCCATAGAGACTGCCAGAAATCCGGTCAACAGGCCATCCGATTTGACACACTGAGAAGTAGTTGGTGAACCAGGCGAGGCAGCCATTTGAGAAACCAAGGCTTAGGGTACATCATGGAATGTTGAGTCAAATAGAACCTACTTTTAAAACTTTACTTGTTGGTTTTGTGGCATAAACTGGGAATTTGATATTTTTGACTGATATTATAATTGTCTGTTTGTTTCATATCTGCTAAGTAGTTAAAACGCTGTCAGTTCCACTTTAATTACTTAATTAATTACTTACTAATCTCATTACTTAATTACTTGCCTGATTGCCTGCTTACTTAATTACAACAGCAAGTAGCCATAGATGAATCCAAGGTGTTGACAGTAATGGAGGAAATGGGAAATGTCTTCCATGGAACCTGTCTGTTGAGTTTGGCCCAAGAGAGTGGACATTACCCACACCTGGGTGTTTTCCTTTTCTGTGATTAACCGAGCATGTTATCCACACTTTTCCATCCAGGGATGGGGAGAGAGTCATCCAAGAGTCACGCTCAATGTTCAATCAAAAATAACTCAAACTGTCACAACAACTGTCATTGGCAACCGTGATTCTTATCAAATTAGTTCTTAGATTCACTTTCAGGACATCAAAGTATTAGATAATGGATGGTCGCCGTGCGACAACAAACTCTGGTTATGTTATTAATCCTCTCCTCTCTCCTCTACTCTGTGTTTAAAACTCCTCTTTACCTCTCCTCCAATTCTCCAGAGACATTGACTATTCTCAGATTGTTGGCAGTTCACCTGCTGAAAACAACCATCCTAGCTGTGTTGCATTACGCAGTGGTGGAAAAAGTACTCAATTGTCATGCTTTAGTGAAAGTAAAGATTAATTTTCTAGAAAATTGAAGTCACCCAGTAAAATAGTACTTGAGTAAAAGTCTAAAAGTATTTAGTTGTAAATATACTTAAGTATCAAAAGTAAATGGAATTGCTAAAATATACTTACTAAGTATCAAAAGTAAAAGTATAAATTATTTCAAATTCCTTATATTAAGCAAACCAAACGACACGATCTTCTTGTTTTTAAAATTTACGGATAGCCAGGGGCACACTCAGACATAATTTACAAATGAAGCATTTGTGTTTAGTGAGTCCGCCAGATCAGATGCAGCAGGGATGACCAAGGATGTTCTCTTGATAAGTGTGTGAATTGGACCATGCTAAGAATTCAAAATGTAACGAGTACTTTTGGGAGTCAGGGAAAATGTATGGAGTAAAAAGTACATTGTTTTCTTTAGGAATGTATTGAAGTAAAAATGAAAGTTGTCCATGATATATATAGTAAAGTAAAGTACAGATACCCCAAAAAACTACTTAATACGTAGTACTTCAAAGTGTTTTTACTTAAGTACTTTACAACACTGGCATTATGATGACATCACAGCGGAGGGGGGTCAGTGTTTCAGGCCACACTGCAGGAGTGGACCACCGTGGTGGCATGGATGATGTCACTGTCCACTGAGCTGACCCATTAATCAGCTAACACCCCAGATCAGCAGGGTACAACCTATGTATTGCCACGGTGACCAAGCAGGAAGTGCAATCAGCACAAGGAAGCAGAGGTTAAATTCTGTAGCCGTTTTCCTGGTATAAGGCTTGCTTGTGTAACTAACTCTCTCCTAACACTGTTAACAGGCTGATGGAGCCCTTTCAGTTTGCTCCTCCTATAAAAGCATATCCTGGTTAATTCAGACTTTAAAGTATGTAATATTAATCAATGAACACTTTGTTGTGACAGTTATTTATTGTCTTTTGTTTTAAAAGGTAATCAGAAACCAAAACCCAAAGCTCTCAGTAATCGGTGCTGTTTGCTAATGTCGTACTTTGGGCCTGTTGGAACACGTACGACAGACTTGCCGTGTTCAGTGTGACAGTTGGTCTGCACAGTGTTCCAATGTTATTCAGACGTCAAAATGACAGCCTAGCTTGTGAGGAATCTAACCTATACTTATGTGTCCTGGTTACGGTATCTATGCCCTGTCACTGTTTCGTGTGAGTTAAGTTTGTCTCTTTTTTTTTTTAACTACAGGGGCTGGATACAGTTCCTAATGGAACCTTGGAATACTCAGGAAAACAACGATAGTTTCAAACTGAACTTTAGGATGGCATTCCCTCTGTGCAACTTTCAAGACTTGTCAAGAGTCCCCAATGACTCAAAGATGACTCATTGCGCAAAAACGACCTGCTACAATACAAGTCACAAAGTATCTGTAACGTCCGTTATTTCACCAAACTTCTCTCTGCAGTGAAAATGAGCAGACCTGAAGAGTATTTGGACGACGTCTCTGTCTCAGGTTTTAGGGAAGTATATCGTTGTAGACCTGTTTGACTTGGACAGAGTGCAGAACTGTTTCGGAAGTGTTATTTCAAAAAGGATGGATGTGCAATTGGACTTTGGTGAGGCTCCACATGTGGGTCTTTGAAAAGCCTGGCTACTGAGACCGGCTGCCACACACATGAAATACATTTTCCCTCTCTCCCTCTCTCTGTCTTTTCTTTCCCTTTTCCCTCGTTCTTTTCCAGAGGAGGGATACTTGGACCCTGGCTCAAAGAGCTTCCCAGAGGAGATGGAGCCCACACTGGCGTGGAGCTCAGTTTACCCCTCTGACTCCAGCAGAACCTGGCCTGGGACACAGCTCCTCCTTCCCCTCCATGTTAGTTAGGAGGATAAATACTAGATCTATTAAAAAAAGTAGTTGTGGAGTCAGCGATGTCTACTGCAAATAGTTATCTACAGTAGTTAATGCATGTGGAATCTCCCCACGCCCACAATAAATCTCTTATTTTATACCCTATAATCAGAGCTATAAAATAATCAGGATATAGAAGGCTCCTGGTAGTAGGTAGAATAGGTACAGGGCTGTAGATTCAATCTAGAGAGAGAGAAACACTTGATTTGTGCTCATAGCAACCATCATGGCAACCATAACAGAGAGGATAGAATCTGCTGTGCTGGGTGCTGCAATCTAGAAACTCTTTGGTAGGTTGTAAACCATGACATTATGATATGATGTCTGTGGGCATAAAGCATTATAGGGTTGTTTATATATCTATCAGCCCCTTTTAATTTCCCTCGCAACAGTGTTTACTAGAAGACATGAATAAAAACACATTAAGACCTACATCCAAGAGAAACATCTGCACCTCATCGAAATCCACAATAAAGCACACAGAAAATATTTGCTCTGACAGCAGTACATACTCTGGGGATGTTACGATATTGTTTCCTCTCCTCTGCTGTTTTCCCCTCTCAGCTCCAACAGATCCATCACTTTTCCAGGATGAAGTCAGTAAATGGAGATCTCTCTCTCTCTCTCCTTCTCCCTCTCTCCCTCTCTCCCTCTCTCCCTCACTCCCTCACTCCCTCACTCCCTCTGTCCCCCTCTCTCTCTCTCTCTCTCTCTCTCTCTCTCTCTCTCTCTCTCTCTCTCTCTCTCTCTCTCTCTCCACAGACTTCTAAAGGGGAAAGGTAAGGTATAAAGATGTCAATACTAGTCAGAAGGAGCCCACTGTGCGCAGACGTCAATTCAACGTCTATTCCACTTTGGTTCAACGTAATTTTATTGAAATGACGTGGAAGCAATGTTGATCAAACCAGTATGTGCCCAGTGGGAGTGCTCTTCAGATTGATACATTGCCTATATAAGAACGCCTGAAATAATTCAACTACCCAATAGACTGTGTATAATGGCCCTCGTACTGGGAATTAGAAGTGATGAAGAGCAGCGATAAGGCATATCCCACATACTTCAGATACTTCACACATCGTTCCACCTCTGGGCTCCAAATATTTATTATCAGAGGAGTTATTAGCAGCTACAAGGAATGCCTTGAGTGCGGTATCTGTGTTGAGTTGAACTGTGTTCTAATATTAAGTTCAAGGGTAATCCTAGCAGTGTTTATACACTGTATTTCCCAATGGGTCCTGGTCAAAAGTAGTGCACTAGGGAATAGGGTGCCATTTGGGATACATACAACCTCCCACCTCCTAGGTGACCTCATCCTGTCCTTGGGGTCCTCGAGGGAGCCGAGCCCTCCTCCCGGTCCCCTAAGATTCTGCAGAGGCGTGCAATGTGCATTTTGACAGCGTTCCTGCGCGGCCAGTAGTGTGAGTCTCTCTGACAGGCCAGACTGCAGTAAGAACACATAGTATCAGAACCAACCCTGCTCCAGGAACCACAGGAGCACCGGTCAGTGACAGCATATTGATGGATGACAAAGGTTTTTCAAGGAAGAAGGGGGTTGTGATGAGGAGTGATAGGGTGGGAGGGAGGAAGGAGAGTTCGGACCGTGGAAACCCTCCCAAACCTCTGTCCAGTCCATCCAGATGGACAACTGGAATTACCCAAGAGCTGTGTTGCAGTCTGTTTCTCAACTGACTGTTCACAGGCTGCAATGGATAGACCACAGAGCAACCGTTTGACCTGAATTAATATAATATTTTTTTGCAACCACTTTCCTAGTGCTCTGAGTGATGCAAGTCTGTCTCCCCTAGCCAAAGACATCAACACTGATGTTCTTCTCAGCAAAGCCTAAATGAGAAGAAAGATGGCCGCCCTGGGTGTTCCTGAAAGTCCCATTGGGCAAAACTGTGCGTCCCACTCAACAACGCCTACAGCTGTCATCTGCAAATCCTACTGCACTCTCATTGTTATTTCTGAAAACAGACATACGCTTATTATTGATTCACATGCGTAGTTGCGTACATTTGTTGTTAATGTCTGTTGTCCACCGATCAGAGCATGTTGACATTGTCTCTGATTATATACAGTTGAAGTCGGAAGTTTACATACACTTAGGTTGAAGTCATTAAAACACATTTTTCAACCACTTTTTCAAGCAGATTTCATGTTAACAAACTATAGTTTTGGCAAGTCAGAAGTAATTCTTCCAACAATTGTTTACAGACAGATTATTTCACTTATAATTCACTATATCACAATTCCAGTGGGTCAGAAGTTTACATACACTAAGTTGACTGTGCCTTTAAACAGCTTGGAAAATTCATGGCTTTAGAAGCTTCTGATAGGCTAACTGACATCATTTGAGTCAATTGGAGGTGTACCTGTGGATGTATTTCAAGGCCTACCTTCAAACTCACTATCTCTTTGCTTGACATCATGGGAAAATCAAAAGAAATCAGCCAAGACCTCAGAAAAACAATTGTAGACCTCCACAAGTCTGGTTCATCCTTGGGAGCAATTTCCAAATGCCTGAAGGTACGACGTTCATCTGTACAAACAATAGTACGCAAGTATAAACACCATGGGACAACACAGCCGTCATACCGCTCAGGAAGGAGACGCGTTCTGTCTCCTAGAGATGAACGTACTTTGGTGCATTTTGAAAATTTTATAGAACGTTTTGTGGGCAGAACTGAAAAAGCGCGTGCGAGCAAGGAGGCCTACAAACCTGACTCAGTTACACCAGTTCTGTCAGGAGGAATGGTCCAAAATTCACCCAACTTATTGTGGGAAGCTTGTGGAAGGCTAACTTGAACGTTTGACCCAAGTTAAACAGTTTAAAGATAATGCTACCAAGTACTAATTGAGTGTATGTATGTAAACTTCTGACCCACTGGGAATGTGATGAAATAAAGAAAAGCTGAAATAAATAATTCTCTTAACTATTATTCTGACATTTCACATTCTTAAAATCAAGTGGTGATCCTAACTGATGAAAGACAGGGAATTGTTACTAGGATTAAATGTCAGGAATTGTGAAAAACTGAGTTTAAATGTATTTGGCTAAGGTGTATGTAAGCTTCCGACTTGAAAACACACCGTAAAGAAGAGGGATGCGTGGCAACTGTTAGGGTCCAATAACACAAATACACTACCTGACGGACAGACAAAGGACAACACATGATTGGACAAAAAATGTTGCTCTGTATGAAGGTGTCTGTCTGTCAAAAGGGGAACATCACGCTCTCCCAGAAGTTTGGTTGTTGCGTAAAAGCTGTACATTCAGAAAGGATGTTTCATATTTTTTAATGATTTTCACTGCATCAGGGATAGTGTACACAGACTTTTTTCAGTGTGTAGGTGCCTATCTTTTTCATTCACAATAGCTCTGATAAAGGCCTCAACAAATCTACAACTGAGGGAGAGCCGCTAGAGAAGTGTACACAGAAACCACACAGAGAGAGTGAGAGTAGTACTGTTGAAACCAGTCCTACAGTGCTGTTGGAAGTGTGCAATAGGTCTTTGAGAGAGGGCATATTGGAGGCCAGTCCTTCAGAGTGCTGTTGGAAGTGTGCACTAGGTCTTTGAGAGAGGGCATATTGGAGGCCAGTCCTTCAGAGTGCTGTTGGAAGTGTGCACTAGGTCTTTGAGAGAGGGCATATTGGAGGCCAGTCCTACAGAGTGCTGTTGGAAGTGTGCACTAGGTCTTTGAGAGAGGGCATATTGGAGGCCAGTCCTTCAGAGTGCTGCTGGAAGTGTGTAGCTGCAGCGTTTCTCTTTGTTTGTGTTCCCTGGCGGGCCGTGCCGTTGCTCCTCCCATAATTACATTGGTCTTACAGGACATCAATAGGCTGTAAAGCCTGGCACTGTTTAGGGAGTGGCCCTTGGCCTGGTTCTAGTCCGGCCCTTAGGGGCCAAGCCATGGAGATCCCAAACAAGTTGTTTGATTTAGCAGGAGAAACGTCAGGAAATGTGTCCTAGGTTGAGTCCCAAATGTCACCCTATTCCCTATGAAGTGCACTACTTTCGGTTTAAATTAGTGCACTATGAATGAAATAAGGTGCCATTTGGGACTCTAGCCCCAACTTGAAATGGTATCAAACCCTGGTTGTTAGCACCTGCCTTCCAAAGTCAGTGCTGTACTTACATGTTATCCAAACAGCTGCTTCCAATCTAGGGATGACAGTTGACTTTCCAAGTCTCAGACTATAGCAACTCATCGTGTGACAGTTGACTTTCAAAGTCTCAGACTATAGGCAACTCATCATGTGACAGTTGACTTTCAAAGTCTCAGACTATAGGCAACTCATCATGTGACAGTTGACTTTCAAAGTCTCAGACTATAGCAACTCATCACGTGACAGTTGACTTTCCTAGTCTCAGACTATAGCAACTCATCACGTGACAGTTGACTTTCCTAGTCTCAGACTATAGCAACTCATCACGTGACAGTTGACTTTCCTAGTCTCAGACTATAGGCAACTCATCATGTGACGTGAGGCAGTAACTACACTGTAAATGCACTTCCTCTGGTACAGAAACCAACTAAACGAAGCACTGGCGAAACAAACATTGAAGATGAAAGAGGATTTACAGTAAAAAGCGAAAGTCTGGGTTTGTTTTCGGAGCGGGAGGTTTTCCATGTTGATTTAGGAGACGTTGAACGGTAGGGCGACTAAAACCAACATTTAGACACGAGGTCTGAGGAGGGAGAGGAGAGGAGGAGAGTTTGAACGAGCCCTGGGCTCAGAAGGGATGAGAAGTGTTTGTTGCCGTTTCTGAGAGGCCAGATGTTTTGGCCACAGCGTTTATGAAGGACATGGAACATTTTCAAGAAAGGAAGACATAGTTTGCCTCTCCACCAGCGAGAGAAGCTGATAAATTCCTGTGCAATGTGTGAGGTGGAGGGACAAAGACAGGCCAGGAAATTACACAAAGGGGGAAAGAGGTTCCTGTCGAGAAACTTGTGGGTGTTTTGTCTTCCATACTAGGGTGGACTGGAGTAGCCTGTCGATGGACGTATACTGTAAGTAGTAAAGTACAGATACCCCCAAAAAACTTCAAAGTATCTTTACTTAGTTACTTTACACCACTGATCTTTCACATTTTCTACACACACACACACACACACACACACACACACACACACACACACACACACACACACACACACACACACACACACACACACACACACACACACACACACACACACACACACACACACACACACACACACACACACACACAGGATATCCTTTTCTTTAGTTTGCAGTGAATGTTCCAGGTATAATGGTTATTTATAGGAAACCACAAAGGCTAATGTTTATGTACAGTAATGTGTGGTCTTTTAGAGCCGTCTTCCTCATGGGCTTTAAGCTGTAAATTGACGGTTTGGGGCTTTGGAGGTCAACTAGCTCTCACAGTCTCACGTCAGAATTAGACGTTCAATCCATGTTTCTCAAACGTCAAATTTCTAAGTTGTTGCAAACGTAAAATTTCAAGGTGTTTAGGATTAAGTTTAGGCATTAACTCCGGTAACGGTGAAGTAAAAAAATATATATATATATTTCACCTTTATTTAACCAGGTAAGCCAGTTGAGAACTAGTTCTCATTTACAACTGCGACCTGGCCAAGATAAAACAAAGCAGTGCGACAATAAAAAAAAACAACAACACAGAGTTACACATGGGATAAATAAACGGACAGACAATGACACTATAGAAAATCTATATACAATGTGTGCAAATGTAGTTAGATTAGGGAGGTAGGACAATAAATAGGCCATAGTGGCGAAATAATTACAATTTAGCATTAAAACTGGAGTGATAGATGTCTTAAATGTCCATAGTGGCCTAAAATAAAAATCTCAAAAACAACTTTCTATTGCTGGATTCAAACTTGCAACCTTTGGAATCTGAGTCAGTATTTGATGTCCATCCATTTCTGGGGACATCGGGAGATGACAGGGAAACTGGCCCTCGTTAAACCAAACATTTTTCTACAAAAAATGTATATGTGTGTGATGGGAGCAAATGACTGGTTGGATATGGACACCTGCTGCTAACGGTCATCCTTTCAAAACTTATAAATTCACCACCTTGTTACACAAATACAAACTTTATACACAAATCAGTCTCTTGCACCACACCCAAATTATCTGAAGGACCTCAACTCATTCCTTCCTCAAGTCCTCTGCACATTCTGCAAGTGTATAGACAAAACCTCTTCCTGGCTGTCAAAATACAAACGTATTTAGACCTACAGTTGAAGTCGGAAGTTTACATACACTTAAGTTGAAGTCATTAAAACTCATTTTTCAACCACTCCACAGATTTCATGTTAACAAACTATTGTTTTGGCTAAGTCGGTTAGGACATCTACTTTGTGCATGACAGAATTCATTCTTCCAACAATTGTATACGGACAGATTATTTAACTTATAATTCACTATATCACAATTCCAGTGGGTCAGAAGTTTACATACACTAAGTTGAATGTGCCTTTAAACAACTTGGAAAATTCCAGAAAATGATGTCATGGCTTTAGAAGCTTCTGATAGTCAATTGGAGGTGTACCTGTGGATGTATTTTAAGGCCTACCTTCAAACTCAGTGCCTCTTTGCTCGACATCATGGGAAAATCAAAAGAAATTAGCCAAGACCTCAGAAAAGAAATGTAGACCTCCACAAGTCTGGTTCATCCTTGGGAGCAATTTCCAAATGCCTGAATGTATCACGTTCATCTGTACAAACAATAGCACGCAAGTATGAACACCATGGGACCATGTAGCCGTCATACCACTCAGGAAGGAGACGCGTTCTGTCTCCTAGAGATGAATGTACTTTTGTGCGAAAAGTGCAAATCTATCCCTGAACAACAGCAAAGAACCTTGTGAAGATGCTGGAGGAAACCTGTACAAAAGTATCTATATCCACAGTAAAACAAGTCCTATATCGACATAACCTGAAAGGCCGCTCAGCAAGGAAGAAGCCACTGCTCCAAAAAAAGCCAGACTACGGTTTGCAACTGCACATGGGGACAAAGATCGTACTTTTTGGAGAAATGTCCTCTGGTCTGATGAAACAAAAATAGAACTGTTTGGCCATAATGACCATTGTTATGCTTGGAGGAAAAAGGGAGAGGCTTGCAAGCCGAAGAACACCATCCCAACCGTGAAGCACGGGGGTGGCAGCATCATGTTGTGGGGGTGCTTTGCTGCAGGAGGGACTGGTGCACTTCACAAAATAGATGGCATCATGAGGAAGGAAAATTATTTGCATATATTGAAGCAACATCTTAAGACGTCAGTCAGGAAGTTAAAGCTTGGTCGCAAATGGGTCTTCCAAATGGACATGACACAAATACTTACAAACTTGTGTCAAAATAGCTTAAGGACAACAAAGTCAAGGTATTGGATTGGCCATCACAAAGCCCTGACCTCAATCCTATAGAACATTTTGTGGGCAGAATTGAAAAAGCGTGTGCGAGCAAGAAGGCCTACAAACCTGACTCAGTTACAACAGTTCTGTCAGGATGAATTGTGGGAAGCTTGTGGAAGGCTACCCAAAACGTTTGACCCAAGTTAAACAATTTAAAGGCAATGTTACCAAATACTAATTGAGTGTATGTAAACTTCTGACCCACTGGGAATGTGATGAAAGAAATAAAAGCTTAAATAAATCATTCTCTCTACTATTATTCTGACATTTCACATTCTTCAAATAAAGGGGTGATCCTAACTGACCTAAAACAGGGATTTTTTACTAGGATTAAATGTCAGGAATTGTGAAAAACGGAGTTTAAATGTATTTGGCTAAGGTGTATGTAAACTTCCAACTTCAACTGTATATACTGATGATGACAGTGAGTGAGTTCCTTCCACTTTCTCTGTGTGTTATTACATACATTATACAATGTTAGGTGTGTTAGATACAGTATGACAGGCTCCCAATCTGCTTATATATCCCATTAGAAAATACCATACCATTGGCATGAAGAGATATCAAACCAATAATAAGTTGTATATGACTCTCTCTCTCTCTCTCTCTCTCTCTACCTCTCTCTATGCCTCTCTCTCTCTCTGCCACTCTCCCTCTCTCTCTCTGCTTCTCTCTCTCTCTTTCTCTGTAGTTCTGCCCCTTAACAAGGCAGTTAACCTACTGTTCCCCGGGCGCCGAAGACGTGGATGCCCCCCCGCATCTTTCTGATTCAGAGAGTTGGGTTAAATGCTGAAGACACATTTCAGTTGAATGCATTCAGTTGTACAACTGACTAGAATCCCCCTTTCCCTTTCCCTTTCTTTTTTATTTACATTGGTGTTTGTTCTTCACTGGTTGCCCTTTTCTTGTGGCAACAGGTCACAAGTCTTGCTGCTGTGATGGCACACTGTGGTATTTCACCCAATAGATATGGGAGTTTATCCAAATTGGGTTTGTTTTCAAATTCTTTGTGGATCTGTGTAATCTGAGGGAAATATGAGTCTCTAATACGGTCGTACATTTGGCAGGAGGTTAGGAAGTGCAGCTCAGTTTCCACCTCATTTTGTGGGCAGTGTGCACATAGCCTGTCTTCTCTTGAGAGCCAGTTCTGCCTACGGCGGCCTTTCTCAATAGCAAGGATATGCTCACTGAGTCTGTACATAGTAAAAGCATTCCTTAAGTTTGGGTCAGTCACAGTGGTCAGGTATTGTGCCACTGTGTACTCTCTGTTTAGGGTCAAATAGCATTCTAGTTTGCTCTGTTTTTTTGTTAATTCTTACCAATGTGACAAGTCATCATTTTTTTGTTGTATTTGTGGTCCTGGCGACTGGACCTTTTTTGAACACCATTATTTTTGTGTTACTGAGATTTACTGGGCCCAAGTCTGGCAGAATCTGTGCAGAAGAAGTGCTGCTGTAGGCCCTCCTTGGTTGGTGACAGAAGCACCAGATCATCAGAAAACAGTAGACATTTGACTTCATATTCTAGTAGGATAAGTCAGGGTGAGGCCGGGTGCTGCAGAATGTTCCAGATCCCTCACCAATTCGTTGATATATATGTTGAAGAGGGTGGGGCCTAAGCTGCATCCCTGTCTCACCCCTCGGCCCTGTGGAAAGAAATGTGTGTGTTTTTTTTGCCAATTGTAACCTCTGTTTGTCGTCTGTTTTTCCCCCAACATCAATTTGTAAAGCCGACCCTTATGCCAAATTGAGTCAAATGCTTTTTTGAAATCAACAAAGCATGAGAAGACTTTGCCTTTGTTTTGATTTGTTTGTTTGTCAATTAGGGTGTGCAGGGTGAATATGTGGTCTGTCGTACGATAATATGGTAAAAAGCCAATTTTACATTTTCTCAGTATATTGTTTTCACTGAGGAAATGTACGAGTCTTGTTAATTTTAATGTTTTTATTTTACCTTTATTTAACTAGGCAAGGTAGTTAAGAACAAATTCTTATTTACAATGATGGCCTACCTACAGGGTCAGCCCCTGGAGCAAATTAGGGTGCCTTGCTCAAGGACACATCGACAGGTTTTTCACCTTGTCGGCTCGTTTAATGATAATGCAGAGGATTTTCCCAAGGTTTCTGTTGACACATTATTTCTCTCTCTCTGCTTCTCTCTCTCTCTCTGCCTTCTCTCTCTCTATCTTTCTCTCCCTCTCCCTCTCCCTCTCCCTCTCCCTCTCCCTCTCCCTCTCCCTCTCTGTCTGTCTCTCTCTCTCTCGCTCTCTCTGGGTCTCTCTGGGTCTCTCTGAGTCTCTCTCATGTGCCTGGATCTGGCATGCAGTCAGGGCACCATTACTGCCAGTTCACTATTTGCTTTGGATACTACTGCAATCGAGCATCTCCCACAAAAGGCTAATATTTCTTGGTAATTAATAGCAGCCGCCGTTGTATTTGTCTCCAGCAGATGCCCTGGCTTTAATGGAGAATGGATGAGGATGCAGGCTTCTTTACTCTTTTTTTAAAAAATGTATAATTTTTACATTTTACACTTTATTTAGACAGTTGTAAACAGAGGGGGAAACAGTAAGGGGGGTGCAGGGATTGAACCGGGAGTCCTAACCCTAGACCACGGGCTCTGCACCAGAACACTTTGTAATGTTACTGTAAGATACGGTACTGTCCCATGTTACTGTGATAGACATTTGGCTAATTTAGCCCGGTTAGCATTAGCCCAATCGAGAGCACATTAGGCCTAGCCAGTGAAAACTATTTTTTTAAATGTTACAGTCCCATCGCTGCAACTCCCGTATGGATTCGGGAGAGGCGAAGGTCGAGAGCCATGCGTCTGCCGAAACACGACCCTGCCAAGCCACACTGCTCACTTAACCTGGAAGCCAGCTGCACCAATGTGTCAGTGGAAACACCGTCCAACTGGCGACCGCGTCAGTGTGCATGTGCCCGGCCCGCCGCAAGGAGTCGCTAGAGCGCCCCCCTAACCTGGACGACACTGGGCCAATTGTGCGCCGCCTCATGGGTCTCCCGTTCACGGCCAGCGGCGACACAGCCTGGGATTGAACCCGGGTCTGTAGTGGCACCTCAAGCACTACGATGCAGTGCCTTAGACTGCTGCCCCAATCAGGAGGCCCCAGGCCTAGCCAGGGATATAGCTTGTGACCACTGACCAGACCTATTGCTCTTTCCTTCCTAATTTGGTGCATACCGTTTAAAGTCACCACTTCAATGCTCTACCTTCTTTACTCTGTGACATCCTTCCCTTTGTAGCAACACGAAAGGAGTGATTATCCCTACTGTTATGACTGTCTGTCCAGTGTGTGTGTGTGTGTGTGTGTGCGCGTGTGGCAGTGCATCTGACCACTGCTTTGAGGTGGTGGCCAACCAGACATCAGGAGTTGTGCTCAGTGACTGACCGTGTTCGAACCTATAGTCACACTGACCCAGACTGGCACAGACTGGCACAGAACACTTGGTAAAGCCCTCCTAAGAAAAGACGGTTGGAGGGCTGAAGTTAAATGGAAATCCCAGGTAATAGGAACTGACATTCATGTTGGGTCAGGGGTTCATGGGAAGCATTAAGAAGTAGCACATGCAGTATTCCACTCCATAAAAGCTGCATTCATGGGGCACATATTTGTTAAGAACCAATTAAAAGTGTTTGTCAGCTTGCTGGGAGAAAATTGCCCGAATATCACCATGGAAACACAAAAATGTGTTATCTCAACAGCAACATAACAGAAGTTGGAGTTTATGACATCATCGATGACTGCAGAGAGTGAAATAACAGTAGAACACGAATCATCATTATTGAGACAGACAACAAGGTAGAGGATGGCAGGCTGCACACTGTGAGGTCATTTGGTCCATAAACCAAGTAGCAGGTTCACCACTCACCAAAGGAATGTCCAGTTACAATGCAATCCATATAGCCTCCAAGTAGACGTTGTAACAGTAGCCTACATCAATATCTCTACTGTACAGTAAAAACTATGTGAGAGAGGAGTGATATGCCAAGTGAGGAAACTTTTAATGTCCTTCATGACAGATGGGCTGCCTCCTGCCAACTGGAAGGTCATACCAGGATGGTACAGTACTGTACTTATACACTGTAGTGTGGAGGGATGATGTATTCATCCTTAGACATGTTTAAAACATCCTCACACAATGCCACTGTGATTGAAGGGGCTGTGTTTGAGCCAAACTGAGGGAAGCAAGCAGCACTAATTACATGGCATTAAATCAAGCCTAGAGTGACTTGTTGGATGTGATGGTAGATGTGTTACTGATGGCTCAGTGAGAGGAGGACTGGCCTGAATGCCTGAACTCAGTGACTGAGGTACATGTGGTAAATGTTTAGAAGACGTTTACAAGACATTGCCCCGTCTATGGCTGTACATTACGGATATTACTGTAAACTTGTACTTTATGGGTATTACTGTAAACTTGTATATCACTTATTTATTTCACTCCTCAGTTTACACACCAAGTACCTACCAAGGATCAAAAGGTACTTTATGGAAAAATGTATCTTGTTGTTTTGGAAAAGGAAGGAAGCTCCCTCTACCAAATTATGGCTCAGCGATTTGGCAAACACTCTACACTTAGAATTAGATATATTCTGAGCAATAAATTATCAACATTTAATAAAATATGTCATTTTTGTATCTGTCTGCTCTACTATGTTTAGATAAGAATTGCATACTTGTCTTTTCTACAAAATACCAATACACCATTCTTGTGTGTGTTCAATAAAAAATATTTGAACGAAAAGGTACTTTACGGAAAGATGTATGGATTGTTGCTTGGCAACCAAAAACAAACAATCATTGGTGGAGAAGGTCCCAGAAATTTTTGTCAGGTCGCCATTTTCCCTTGTTCAAGCCCCGTTCTATCCGACCCCATCACTCGCCATGTCCTCTAAGTGCCTCAATACATCTGCCTCACCGGCACTCAGTGCAGTCTAAAAACACAACATGACAGGCTCCTCTGGCAGACGGCATGAGAGGAGAGGTGATCTCTGTTATGATGTCCTATTCACAACACAACACTGACTCAACAGCAGCTGATAAGAGCCTCTTGTCTTCAAGTCATCATCATGTCTGTCTGTCTGTCTACCTTTATTGGGACTTAGACATCTCTCTGGCAACTCTGTTTACCCCTTGGGTTATGAAAAAGGAATCCATCCAACAATCATTGTTGCACTACATGAACATACAGAACAATATGTACATGGCAAAGATGTTTGACAATGTGTGTGTGTGTGTGTGTGTGTGTGTGTGTGTGTGTGTGTGTGTGTGTGTGTGTGTGTGTGTGTGTGTGTAGGTGTATGTGTGTGTAGATGTGTGTGTAGTTACAGAATGTCCATTGTGACACTACACTGTATCTATCCAATCTCCTTCCTGTGTCTAAACTTGCAGAATCTGTGATCTCAGCACTTCAGATACAGATCTGCCACATCGGTGGAATCTCCTCCTCTCATCCCTCACTTTTCCGGTTTTGTTTCTTAGTTTTCTCACTCTGTACTTTCTCACGGCCAAGACGGAGAACTTTCAAGGTCACTGGCAGAGTAGGAGCTCTGGAAACGCTGAGATTTTGGCCACTGACTCATTGACATGGTTTGCACTGTTTGGAGCTTGTTAAATCTTCACATCCGCTATCTCTGACAGTTTGCTGATCATCTGTCAGGTAATCATCTGAGCGGAACCTTCCAGCCCACACACACTATGCAGAGGTCAATGTCACCAGCAGAGGTCCCTCTAATGACAGTGAGGAGTGTGTGTGTGTGTGTGTGTGTGTGTGTGTGTGTGTGTGTGTGTGTGTGTGTGTGTGTGTGTGTGTGTGTGTGTGTGTGTGTGTGTGTGTGTGTGTGTGTGTGTGTGTGTGTGTGTGTGTGTGTGTGTAGAGGAGTCTGGTTGGAGGACCTATAGCAGGATGGGCTCATTGTAAAGACTCTAATAGTATAAATGGAATAGTATCAAACACATGGAAACCACGTTTGACTCTGTTCCATCGAGTCCATTGCAGCCTTCCTCTTATATCTCCTCCCAGCAGCCTCGTCTGACGTTCGTGCATGAGAAGGAGAAACAGTAGGTCCTTGAATAAGACATTATCTCATGGATAAGACATTATCTCATGGATATAACGTTATCTCAGACAACTATTATTATTATTTTTTAAATGTAACCTTTATTTAACCAGGCAAGTCAGTTAAGAACAAATTCTTATTTACAATGACGGCCTACACCAGCCAAACTCGGATGGCGCTGGGCCAATTGTGCACCGCCCTATGGGACTCCCAATCATGGCCGGTTGTGATACAGTCTGGATTCGATAAGACGTTACCTTCTGGATAAGACAGTCTGTTGTACCATTGAATGATATTGGTATCAGTGAAACAGTAAACAGTCAACACACTATTATTTCTCCATAGTTCAACAGGACACAGTGTCACATCTGTACACATCCCCCCTTTAAATCACAACATTTTGGTTCTAGGCGCAATCTTTTAGATGACTGAGGCCAAATGTCCTGAAGGAAGGTGATTCACCCTGAACATTATAAACTACGCTGGAGTCAAATACCACTGAACAAGTAGTGCTACTTTATGAGATTTCTTCTCTGACATATTTATCGTTTTTATTAAAGGGTGATTAAAGGGTGCAATCTGGTATACAATGGATGCTTGTTTAACAAATGTCATAGTATGTGATTCAGTGCTTATGTGTAAACCAATAAGTTCCACGTGGTTTTATCAAGACAGGGTCACACGGATCCAGAATAGATTAATTTACATTTTTATTGCAGCGGCTTAGACTTCCAGTTATGCAAACACATTCTTGTATGTGTAATGCCCCTGGCTATATCTAGTTGGAACCAGTGCCACCAACCAGTAACACGTGAGGATGGATGGGGTTTAGTAACACGTGGTGATGGATGGGGTTTAGTAACACGTGGTGATGGATGGGGTTTAGTAACACGTGGTGATGGATGGGGTTTAGTAACACGTGGTGATGGATGGGGTTTAGTAACACGTGGTGATGGATGGGGTTTAGTAACACGTGGTGATGGATGGGGTTTAGTAACACGTGGTGATGGATGGGGTTTAGTAACACGTGATGATGGATGGGGTTTAGTAACACGTGAGGATGGATGGGGTTTAGTAACACGTGATGATGGATGGGGTTTAGTAACACGTGATTATGGATGCGGTTTAGTAACACGTGAGGACAGATGGGGTTTAGTAACACGTGATGATGGATGGGGTTTAGTAACACGTGATGGGTTTAGGGTTGAGAGAGACAGGGAGAGAAAGAGGGACACCCGGAGAGAAAAATAACAGCTCAGTATATTTCACAG
Organism: Thymallus thymallus; assembly: GCA_023634145.1. Taxonomy (NCBI): domain Eukaryota; kingdom Metazoa; phylum Chordata; class Actinopteri; order Salmoniformes; family Salmonidae; genus Thymallus; species Thymallus thymallus. Next base: position 19,346,662 of record CM042419.1, read on the forward strand.
ACTCACAGACAGACAGACAGACAGACACACACACACACACAGAGACACACACACACACACACACACACACACACACACACACACACACACACACACACACACACACACAGGGTAGCTCTGAGCGGCAGGTTGAGTCTGCAGTAATTGGGGCATATCTGGCCCCAAAGCCATTTCATGGTGGTTTAAACCAAGTCACCCATGTTTCTCATGCACTATCTTAGGGATTTTAATCAACACAAAGTTTCCAGGGTTTTCTACAGATGTAGGATCTTAATTTGAGCCAGTTTGCTACAGCAGGAAAATAATCCAGCAACAGGAAATGTGAATTGTGAATTATTATGTGGATTATAATGTTATGGATAATGGATATTTTTCGCAAGGGAAAAACTAATCTGAAATTTCCAGGTGAAAATGACAAACTTCAGAATTCTTTTCAAATCTCAAATACACTACAAGATTTAAATTTTAAATGTATCTTGCAACAAATTAAGATTCTACATCTGTAGAGGTAGCCACTTGTTGGTATAAGACCTACAAGAAATGCTATGATATTTTGTTAAATTTCCAGTGTACTTCAGGTACACAGTAGTAAAAGTATAAAATCCAGGTTTCTGTATGTTGAAACTCGTCACCAAACTACAGAACTACAAACAAATATATATATACTGTGTTGCCTACATCCAGATGAAACTGTTGGTGTTGGGGGGGGGGGGGGGGTTAACGGGTTCAGTCAGCCTGACGCAGAGAGTACGAAAGTAGACAGTGTTTGCTTGGTCTTTCCGTCATGTATTAACCCCAAATCTCAAATTCAGCTATCAGTCATCTCATCATGCACCGCCACCATTGGGAATACAGGGGGAGTCGAGTTCAACTTGACCACAAGTTCAAAGTTCAGAAAAAAAAATTCAAAGGAAATGAGAGAAAGAACCAGCCAAACAGTAAATTATGGGCTCAGCCAAAGAGCTCGGCTTTCCAGTAGGATCCATATTTTCTTGGAAAGTCTTTTGACATGTTGGAATACTCTAGGCATGCAGTACTGCCGATTCTGAGAAAGCAGTATTCTTTAAATTGGAATCTATTCCAAACCACTGCCACCTGACTTTTAGTCAAATTTACACCACACTTTTGCAGTTCAAAGAAAGAGCCATGTTTGGATACAAATCATACCACTTGCATTTTGTGTGTTGTCTTGTTAGATGTTGAAATAATTCTGGGTAAAGCATGTTAAAATGATTTTCTCACATGCTGCCTCAATATTCTGTTTGGCCCGTTGTCTGTCTTGTGTCATTATTTGGTGCCACCAGAACCAGCTGCGCCGCACAGACAGATGTGCTGACGAAGTCCTGATGAGTCAGCTATCCAGCCTTCACACTGTGTGACGCCCTAATCTATTCCATGACCAGAACTGAGACGTGCTACTCAGCAGTCCTAGTTTCTCTCCTCTCCTCTCCTCTCCTCTCCTCTCCTCTCCTCTCCTCTCCTCTCCTCTCCTCTCCTCTCCTCTCCTCTCCTCTCCTCTCCTCTCTCCTCCCCTCTCTCCTCTCATCTGCTCTCATCTCCTGTTCAGATCTGATTTCTGGTTCTTCCCCTGCTGTGCTCTCCTTGGCTGTCCTGCCTAGGCCTTGCGTGCAGATCCCTGCCTTCCCTTGCTGATTTGAGGTTAGAGTTACTGGACTGTAGCTGCCATATTGGCTAATTTAGTACAGTCTCCGTACAAAATTTGTACAAATATACTGCATCATGAGTACAGTCATCGTAATGAGTTAGCGCGTACACTGAGGTTAGGTCTAGGCCATTCTTTTTGCATGCACATTCAGAGCGAGTTGTGACACTCAACAACAAAAAAACGTATTCTAAGTAACTATTGTCTCAGCACATTCTCAGTGGTTATGTCCCGGTTGTGCTGTTTACAGTAAGGGCTGAGTGTGTCAGAAAAGAGACAAACAGCAGAACCCCCCTTCTGGCCTTGATAAAGAGCGGCCATGATGAACTCGTTGACACACACTGAGGAGATACTATAGGACATGAAAACACCACAGAGCAGCAGTACAAAGGTCCACATGAGAGTGACTTTATGAGAAGAAATTAGTAGGCAGTGAGAGAGAGACAGAGACAGAGACAGAGACAGAGACAGAGAGGTATAGAATGGGAGAGGCAGAGACAAAGACGGAAGCAAAAGAGAAAAGGAGAGAGAAGGAACATGAGAAGGAAAAATATAGAGGAGAGGGGGATGGTTAGTAGTGTGAGTGGTGGAGGAGGACGGAGGAGGGAGAAGACTTATTAGACCTGAATCCTGCCTTACCTTCTGCCTGAACATCTCACTGTGATCCCAGGACTAGGAGAGGTCCTGAACATCTTACTGTGATCCCAGGACTAAAAGAGGTCCTGAACATCTTACTGTGATCCCAGGACTAAGAGGTCCTGAACATCTTACTGTGATACCAGGACTAAAAGAGGTCTTGAACATCTTACTGTGATCCCAGGACTAAGAGAGGTCCTGAACATCTCACTGTGATCCCAGGACTAGGAGATGTCCTGAACATCTCACTGTGATCCCAGGACTAAGAGAGGTCCTGAACATCTCACTGTGATCCCAGGACTAGGAGAGGTCCTGAACATCTTACTGTGATCCCAGGACTAGGAGAGGTCCTGAACATCTTACTGTGATCCCAGGTCTAAGAGAGGTCCTGAACGGCTCACTGTGATCCCAGGTCTAAGAGAGGTCCTGAACGGCTCACTGTGATCCCAGGTCTAAGAGAGGTCCTGAACATCTCACTGTGATCCCAGGTCTAAGAGAGGTCCTGAACGGCTCACTGTGATCCCAGGTCTAAGAGAGGTCCTGAACGGCTCACTGTGATCCCAGGTCTAAGAGAGGTCCTGAACATCTCACTGTGATCCCAGGTCTAAGAGAGGTCCTGAACGGCTCACTGTGATCCCAGGACTAAGAGAGGCCCCAGAAACAACCAGCATCGGGTGGTAGTTTAACGCTTGAACCTTACAACCCACATGTAAGTACACACACGTACACACACACACACATACACATGTATACACACACACACACACACACACACACATAGATGAGTTGGCCAGGGTCCATTGCTACAGGGTAGGGAGTGTCAGAACATCATGACTTCCCTGAGTAAAGCTGAGCTGAGCTGTCAGAGCAGTACCTTCATAGCCCCTAGCATCGGTCCATGTCTGTCAGAACAGCACCTCCATAGCCCCCTAGCCTCAGTCCATGGCTGTCAGAACAGCACCTCCATAGCCCCCTAGCCTCAGTCCATGGCTGTCAGAACATCACCTCCATAGCCCCTTAGCCTCAGTCCATGGCTGTCAGAACAGCACCTCCATAGCCCCCTAGCCTCAGTCCATGGCTGTCAGAACATCACCTCCATAGCCCCCTAGCCTCAGTCCATGGCTGTCAGAACATCACCTCCATAGCCCCCTAGCCTCAGTCCAAGGCAACATTCCAACACTCTCGAGGAACGTTTACAGTTAGTGACTGCCTCCCAAATAGAACCCTATTCCACATGTAGTGCACTACTTTTGACCAGGTGTCACGATCGCTATGAGACAGGACCTGAAGCTGTGGTGCAAAAACATTCCTTTTATTATACAAAACTCAAAAATAACAAAAGGAGAGACAGCAACCATGAACCGGCGTGAACAAAAGGAACACACACAAAAACCTACAAACACAGGTGAAACAACTGAACTTAAATAGGCCTCTAACTGGGGACCAATTCCAACACAAACATAGAGAATACCAGAGAGGTCTCTGGACACTAAACCTGGAAAACATAAAGGTTTCCAGAGACCTCTCTGAGCATAAATCCTTACACCAGGGCCCATAGGGAGACTTTGTGTCCTTGAAAAGCGTTACATAAGTCCCATGTATTATAATTAAAAGTAGTGCACTACATAATGAATGGGGGTGCCATTTGGGACGCACAAGTGTTTGCTACAGCATCATAAATTTTGAGTATTGTTGGGACGTAAGTCTGTGTCTATCATGTAGGCAAAAACGTGTGTATTACTTTACTCGTCGCTGGACAGGAAGTCTGACCGACTGGGTTTGAACCCGGGTGTATGCACACCAGTTAGCCCACTGAGCTAAAGCATTCATTCGGCAAGATGACACAAGTCATGCAGGGTATATTTGCCCTGCTACCTTTAAACAGGTGCCTTCCCAACAGTCCAAGTGCTTCATTTACCTTACCGTGGCATGCTTGTATGAGGTACATCAACATTTTGACCAGCCAGGACCACCTGTGCAGAAGAGACCATCAATGGGTCTTGCTTGGTTTAATAAAGAATAACTCAACAAACATTAGAACATCTACACCGGTTTCACAGAATCTGACATGTAATGCCATGTTTTGTGGGCTCAAACTATACGCGAAATAGTATCTCTCCTGCACACTGAAGAAGGCCGCTACATTAGCCGCCTCATGTGTTTCAACTGACACGACACCAGGCGTGTCCACACAGGAACCAGCCGGCGTCTTTCCTAACCTAATGAACGCAATGACAGATTTGATATATTTAATGCGCTCCACCAGCATTTAAACCTCACTCCTATTTTCAGATCCAGATTAAATGAATAGTGGGTTGGTTGACGTTTTAGCTCAGTGTAATCCATGCACGGCAGTCCGGGAGAATATTCAAATCACATCCCCAAATTTTTTTTGTAAAATTTGCAGAGTACATCAGGTGTAGACTTTAACGTGACATCTTGCTTCCCAACGATGCAGAGTTAAAAAATAATAATAGTAACACAGGAGGAAAAAAAGATATACAAGAATGAACATACAGGGAGGACCAGTACCAGATCAATGTGCAGAGAGATAGGTATTTGAGGTAAATATTTACATGAAGGCAGGGTAAAGTGACTAGGCATCAGCATAGATAATAATAAGACTACACACACACACACACACACACACACACACACAGACCTAGAGACAGATCTACAGACACAGACGTCTAAAGACAGACCTAGAGACAGACCTAAAGACAGACCTAGAGACAGACATCTAGAGACAGACCCTAGAGAGAGACCTAGACACAGACGTCTAGAGACAGACGCTAGAGACAGACCCTAGAGACACACTCTAGAGACAGACCTAGACACAGACGTCTAAAGACAGACCTAGTGACAGACCTAAAGACAGACCTAGAGACAGACATCTAGAGACAGACCCTAGAGACAGACCCTAGAGAGAGACCTAGACACAGACGTCTAGAGACAGACGCTAGAGACAGACCCTAGAGACAGACACTAGAGACAGACGCTAGAGACAGACCCTAGAGAGAGACCTAGACACAGACGTCTAGAGACAGACATCTAGAGACAGACCTAGAGACAGACCTAGAGACAGACATCTAGAGACAGACTTAGAGACAGACCTAGAGACAGACCTAGAGACAGACCTAGAGACAGACCTAGAGACAGAACGTTGTGATGGGGTATGTCTACAGTGTTGAAGTAGAGAGAGGGAAAGAAAGAAAGAAAGAAAGAAAGAAAGAAAGAAAGAAAGAAAGAAAGAAAGAAAGAAAGAAAGAAAGAAAGAAAGAAAGAAAGAAAGAAAGAAAGAAAGAAAGAAAGAAAGAAAGAAAGAAAGAAAGAAAGAAAGAAAGAAAGAAAGAAAGAAAGAAAGAAAGAGACAAACAAGGAGACAAACAAACAAAGAAAGCAGAGAATGGGTTAAAATTGCTTGGAGTTAAAAGGACTGGAGATTAAAATTGGCGTCATCACACACGCACACATACACACACACACACACACACACACACACACACACACACACACACACACACACACACACACACACACACACACACACAAACACGCACACACACAGGCAATGGTACAAATATTACACAGTAAGATGCCATATTCTGGCTGAAGTACACTCTAGTCTACTTCTTATTATCGAACATTGGCAAATGAACAACAACACAATGTACTTAAGGTCACATCGACCTTGGCGAACTATAATGACCATATGCCTATCTTGACCACAGCTCACAGTGACCACAGTTTAGCCTGGAGAGATTCCAGGAAACATTTGCAGTGGTGGGGCTAACATCATCTACCAAATATTTATCCTCAGTTGGTCAACTTTTTATCTCCTCCTCAAAGAGTTGCAGATGTTGTATTGAGGCAAATAATGTTTGTATTGTAGACACAGTCTAGTCAACTGGTCCTAAAATCAGTCCACACAACTAAAAAAAACACTGTCCATACTTAACACCTCCCCATCTGATTACAAAAAAAATCTGAAAATACACCAGAATAGTGTTTTTCGAAGAGAAACTGCAGCCTACAAATATATAGGCCTATTAATTCCCTGTCAATGTCCATGACTGATGCAGGGGACATCCAGAACTTGAAGATCCTCCCCAAAACATTGTGGTCCCAGTCAGTTATTTGTATTTATTTGCCCTCAGCATCGCCCTGTATCCAGCAGTAGAAGTCAGGGGACTTGCCAGGACCCGCCCTGTACAATCAACAGCACCGCACGGAGTTGACAAGTACGCCCTCCCCCATCAAGGTCGTTTGACATATACCCATCGTTACAGGATTCGCCTCTGGCAGTTTTTAAAAAGGCAAGCTCAAAGCCACATATTATACTGTATGTGCAGAAACAGTGCGGGGAGGGCAGCCTACAGAGATTGGTTCTTCTACAAGACAGATAGAATCCATGCTTTTTTTCTTCTTCATTTAGAGACAATTGATGTGCTTGCGAAAAGGACATTTGAAAGTCCAAAAGGAGAGGACTCGGGCTATATCACGGTAGACTATCTAAACTCGAATATACTTGGACTTTGAACACAATTAAGACAACGCAGACACTTCGCCCTGGTGAAGAGCGGAACCTAAGCATCCGATACAGTGATTAAGGGGCTTTTACGCACGCAGGCAGTGGGCACCTGTGGATAGTGACTCTTTCAAGGACTTTTGCTTCAAAACCCCGATTATCAAAAGCAAAGCAAGCGTTGCAGGCAGTACACATAGTAGTTCATTATAGTTGTTTTATGTTTGTAATAATTTTTATTTGAAACAATATGCTGGTTAGTTTTTCACTCCTGGCGACGCTTCTTCTAAGCGAGTCGAGTTGTTTAGGCTCGTTCGTACCGTGCGAACCGTGTGACCAGAAGGTTCTGTCGATGTGTCCGCCAGTACCGGTGGGATGCCAGCTGGTGAAGGAGCCTGGCTGTGGTTGCTGCCTGACTTGCGCGCTCCCCGAGGGCCAGTCGTGCGGGGTGTACACGGGGACTTGCACGCACGGGCTCCGGTGCCTGCCGAAGAGCGGAGAGGAGAAACCGCTGCACGCGCTCCTCCACGGGAGAGGAGTGTGCGCCAACGAGAAGGTGTACAAGCGGTTGCATCCAGGCACGGGTAAATATGACTTCATTAATATGCATTGTTTTATATTTTTTTACCATTTGTAATTCTTTAAAATGTTTAATATGTGGACACATATAGCATGTTGTATACACACAGCTCATAACACACAGCTGAGAGCTGAAAATCTGGGGGTTTCAAGGTCATCTTCTTGGCATGAGTGACCAAGTGCCTCAGGCAACACAAATACATGAAACTAAGATTACAAACATTTTAGAGCCTCCTCAGCTCTTTAGAGGGCCATTTGAGGGACAGTCACCGTGTCTGACACATTAGCACTTAGTCAGAGGGTTTCTCAAGTGTCACCTGCTTTCACATGGGGTTTTCCCCCAATACTTAGTTTTAATTTTCTCTCCTTGAACGTGTTAAAGAGAGAGGGATCAGCACTCTCTCTCCTCCCCCTCAACCCTCTCTCTTTCCATTGCCATGCCCCCCACCCTTGCCTCAGCCTCCACTGCAGTAAGTAATCTCTTCATCTTCCTCCCACTCTTTCTCACCTAAGTAATTTCTCTCTCCCCTCTTCTTCATGCTCTCCTTCACCAATTTCCTTTCTCTATCTCATTCGCTATCTCTTCCTCCTCTAAATCCCCCTTACTTCTCTCCTTCCCCTCCCCTCACCTCTCCCTCTTCCCATCTCTCCCTCCGTCATCATCTTTAAGCTGTGCAGTGATTCAGCAGAATGTTAGCCGAGCGTGTCTCTCTGACTGCCAGCCTGCTGCCGGATAAGATTTACCACCTCTTCTCATTTCCTGCAGTGTGTGAGAATTAAGAAAGGACAGAGAGCAAGGGAGAAGAGAGAGAGATAAAGATAGAGACAGACAGAGACAGACAGAGAGAGAGAGAGAGAGAGAGAGAGAGGGGGAGAGAGAGAGATAAAGACAGAGTGAGACAGAGACAGAGAGAGAGAGAGAGAGAGATAGAGAGAGAGAGAGAGAGAGGGAGGGAGAGAGAGAGAGAGAGAGAGAGAGAGAGAAAGAAAGAAAGAAAGAAAGAAAGAAAGAAAGAAAGAAAGAAAGAAAGAAAGAAAGAAAGAAAGAAAGAAAGAAAGAAAGAAAGAAAGAAAGAAAGAAAGAGCTAGAGGGAGGGGATAAGGAGTCTTTTCGTTACAACTAAATCTGTGGGATTTCGAGAGCATCATATTCGTGCAGATCAGGAAATGCATCACAACCCACTGAATCCCTCAGTCAGCACTGGCAAGATTAGAGAGGGCCAGATTAGGAAGTGAGGACTTGATTGGGTTTTATACGCCAGCTGGGCTATGCTGCCTACGCTTCGGCCTCAGAGGAGAAACAGTGTCAGCGGAACCGGAAGACCGACGAGGGAATTCTCTTCTCTGAGAATAATCTAGGAAGGATGACGGGAGTGATGATGTCACCACTCTATTGCCTGCTTTGTGAGGTTCAGTTTAGTTTATAAGGATCCCAATTAGCTACTGCCCCTGCAGCAGCTACTCTTCTTGGGTTCCACATGAAAAATACAAAATACAGGACAAAGTACAGAACAGTAATAGACAAGAACAACAGAAGATATTACAGAAAAAACATTTAAAAAACCATAAATAAAATAAGAGTTATATATAGGAAAGACACATACAATATATATTGTTATATACAGTACAGTTAAATTAGATCTTCAGAGGGGTGTGTGTGTTTGTGTGTGTGTCTGGACCATGTTGACTCCAATGCTTCCCACAGTCGCGTCAAGTTGTCTGGATGTCCTTTGGATGGTGGACCATTCTTGACACACGGGAAACGGTTGCACTTGAAAAACCCTGCAGCGTTGCAGTTCTTGACTCAAACCGGTTCGCCTCGCACCTACTACCATACCCCGTTCAAAGGCACTTAAATGTTGAGAGGTACTGTACTGTTTCTTGGTAACTGCAAGAAATCTTGTTGTAATGAAACATTCCTTATGCTTATAGATCTGTCCCTCCTGCATATGATCTCTCTTTAGTCAGCGTTATTATCTTTATGACAGGTGAAGTGGGTTGCTAAAATATTCATGTAGAGATGTGGACATTTGGATTAGGCAAGAACAAGAGATTCCTGACAGTTTTATAGGAGCTGTTCGCATAAGGAGTAGAGAGAGAGGAGGAAGAGAGATAGAGGAGGAGAATAAGAGAGAGAGGGAGGAGAATAATTAAGAGAGAAAGGGGGGGGAGTGGAGGCAGGGAAGGAGGAAGGATAAAGAAACATAGAGAGACAGAGAGAGACAGAGAGAGAGAGAGAGAGAGAGAGAGAGAGAGAGAGGTGTAGAATGCTGTATGTTTATTGGATGACCCAGTTTAAAACTCATGACTTCCATTGCATGTGCCAAGCATTGACTTGAGAGGACCGTTGCATTGACATGATAGAGCACACCCCTCTCTTGGCCCTAATCCAGCTATGTCACAGTTTAAATTCTGCTCCCTCTTACCCCCAGCTACAAGCCAGGGACACTGCAAAGCAAGTCTCCACCTTGAATGCAATAACTCCACTGTACAACAACAGAACAAATCTTGTATTCATACAGCATTAACTGATTTATGGCATTCATCAATCCAAATATTATATAGAGTGAATTCAATGCCAGCCACTCCATATATTATACAGAGTCAATTCAATGCCATACATGAGTAAATATGTGCACAAGATTTGTAGTTGTCCAGTTTCAAGAGAGAGAGAGAGAGAGAGAGAGAGAGAGAGAGAGAGAGAGAGAGAGAGAGAGTGTTGGTGTTGGAGGAGAGGCAGGAGAGAGCGGGATAGAGGGTGGGGGGGAAAGAGAGAAGAGGATCAGAAGGAGAAATGCTTGTAAATGGACCGTGGCGAATAACTCCCTTAACCACTAACTGACCATGTGAGAAGTAGGCCAACATTGTATGAGTCAGCTGGAGAGCTGTGAAATGACTCTCGGATGGATTTCTTGATTGGGAAAATCTCAAGGTCTCCCTCTAGTGTTAGGAAAGGCTCTGAGTCTAAACCTGCTTCCTCTCTTAATCTCTTTTCCTTCATCTGCATCGATGTAAAAGACCTTGACAGTATCCCACTCCCACTCCTCCTCCTCCTCCTCCTCCTCCTCCTCCTCCTCCTCCTCCTCCTCCTCCTCCTCCTCCTCCTCCTCCTCTGTCTCTCTCACTCTCTGTGAGTCCCAGGTGGAGCTCATGCAACACCCACCTTCTCTTCCTCTACCGCCACCACCATCATCATCCTCTCTGTCTCTCTGTCTCCAGAGGAAGCTATGTTAGCAGAGGTTCCAGAGTCCCTGCTTCCCCAGGCCAAGGTGCCTCTGTATGGGGGCAGAGACCACATCAACAGCCGCAAGGCTCAGGCCATGAGACAGGCTAAAGAACGCAAGAGACAGCAGGCTAAGCTCCACTCTGTCAGCGGCCTTGACTACTCAACCCTCGCCCTGGACAAACTGCAGTCAGAGTTTGTAAGTTCAAAATATAGTGTATACGCAGACACACACACACACACAGACACACGCAGACACACACACACACGCACACACACACGCCATACTTGCCCTAAACTATGACCCTGTATGTGTGTGTAGGGATCCTGCAGGAGAAAGCTGGACGAGATCATTCAGAAGATGAAAAACACATCTAGAGTTCAAGCTCTCTCCCTATACCTCCCCAACTGTGACAAAAAGGGATTCTTCAAGCACAAGCAGGTACCCATGGACTATTCTATCCTATACTATTCTATTCTATTCTATTCTATACTATTCTATTCTATTCTATTCTATTATATCTTATTCCATTCTATCTTATATGCTTGTGTTATGCTTGTGTTCCTAGCTCCAACAGTGCAGTAGTATCTAACAATTCACAACAATACTCACAAATCAAAAAAGTAAAATTAAGAAATATAGAAATATTAGGACGAGCAATGTCGGAGTCCGGAGTATAAATATATATTCAATGCATTCGGAAAGTATTCAGACCCCTTGACTTTTTCCACATTTTGGTAGGTTACAGCCTTATTCAAAAATTGATTAAATTGTTGTTTTCCCTCGTCAATCTACACACAATACCCCATAATGACAAAGCAAAAACAGTATTTTAATTCTAATTTATAAAAAAAACTAAAACATAATACATAAGTATTCAGACCCTTTACTCAGTACTTTGTTGAAGCACCTTTGACAGCGATTACAGCCTCTAGTCTTCTTGGGTATGACGCTACAAGCTTGGCACACCTGTATTTGGGGAGTTTCTCCCATTCTTCTCTGCAGATCCTCTCAAGCTCTGTCAGGTTGGATGGGGAGCGTTGCTGCACAGCTATTTTCAGGTCTCTCCAGAGATGTTAGATCGGGTTCAAGTCCGGGCTCTTAGGGTCGTTGTCCTGTTGGAAGGTGAACCTTCACCCCAGAGGTCCTGGAGCAGATTTTCATCAAGGATCTCTCTGTACTTTGCTCCGTTCATCTTTCCCTCGATCCTGACTACTCTCCCAGTCCCTGCTGTTGAAAAACATCCCCACAGCATGATGCTGCCACCACGATGCTTCACCGTAGGGATGGTGCCAGGTTTCGTACAGAAGTGGCGCTTGGCATTCAGAGTTCAATCTTGGTTTCATCAGACCAGAAAATCTTGTTTTCATGGTCTAAGAGACTTTAGGTGCGGGCTGTCATGTACCTTTTACTGAGGAGTGGCTTACGTCTGGCCATTCTACCATAACGGCCTGATTGGTGGAGTGCTGCAGAGATGGTTGTCCTTCTGGAAGGTTCTCCCATCTCCACAGAGGAACTCTAGAGCTCTGTCTGTGACATGGTGAGGTTGGACCCAGGTGTAGAGAGGAGACAAGACGAGGAATCATGGGTTAAGGATAAACAGCAATACTGAGAAACAGGTTGAGGTTGAGAGAATGCCATGAGTGTGTAAAGCTGTGCAAAGCTGTCATCAAGGCAAAGGTGGCTATTTTAAGAAAATATATTTGGATTTGTAACCACTTTTTTGGTTACTACATGATTCCATATGTGTTATGTCATAGTTTTGATGTCTTCACTTTTATTCTACAATGTAGAAAATAGTGCAAATAAAGAAAAACCCTTGATTGAGTAATAATCCAAACTTTTGGCCCCAGTGTATGTAAATAAGGTATTTGTAAAAATGTCAAAAAACCTGTTTTCACTTTGTCATTATTGTGTGTAGATTGCTGAGAATAAGGCTGTAACGTAACAAAATGTGGAAAATGTCACTACTGTTATGTCCACTCCCTCTCCTCCTCTCTGGCGCTCATTGTCGCCAGTTTACTCATCATTACGCACAACTTCCACCATCGTTACGCGCACCTGCGCTGCATGAGACTCACCTGGACTCCATCACCTTCCTGATTACCTCCCCTATATCTGTCACTCCCTTTGGTTCATTCCCCAGGCGTTATTGATTCTGTTCCTATGTTTCATGTCTGTATGCTATTCGTGTTTCTTGTTTTGTTCCATTTATTATTAAATTCACTCCCTGTACTTGTTTCCCGACTCCCAGTGTACACGCTACAACTACTTTCCGAAGGCACTGTATGTCCAATAATGTTATGTCCTATTACATTCTATTCTATCCTATTATATCATATTCAATCCTATTATTTTCTATTCTATCCTATTCTATCCTATTCTCTTCCATTCTATTCTATTCTATTGTATCCTATCCTATTCTATCATATTCTATCCTATTATTTTCTATTATATCCTATTCTATTTTATCCTATTCTATTCTGTCCTATTGCATTCTATTCTATTGTATCCTATCCTATTCTATTCTATCCTATCTTATCTTATTCTATTCTATCCTATTATATCTTATCCTATTGTATCTTATCCTATTCTATTCAATGTATCATATCCTATTCTATTCAATTTATTATATCCTATTCTATTCTATTTCATTTCATTGTATTCCTATTCTATTCTATTCCATTATTTTCTATTCTATTCTATTCTATTCTGTTCTATTGTATCCTATCATCTTTTATTCTGTTCTATTGTATCCTATCCTGTCCTATCCTCTTCTATTCTATTCTATTCTATTCTATTCTATTCTATTCTATTCCGTTCTATTGTATCCTATCATATTCTATCCTATTCTATTTAATTTCATTATATTCCATCTTATCCCCTTCTACTTCCTCTCCTCCTGCAGTGTAAGCCATCACGTGGGCGGAAGCGGGGGATCTGTTGGTGTGTGGACCGCTTCGGAGTGCAGCTCCCCGGCACTGACTACAGTGGAGGGGACATCCAGTGCAAAGACCCAGAGAGCAACAGCAACAAAAACGAATGAGAGATGACCAATGTGGTCACCTGACATGAGCCAAGGCCCGCCTCCCTTCACCCCTCCTCCTGCCAATCACGTGTACATGCAAAATATGCAAAATATGCAAAAGCCAATCAAATCAGGAAGCAGGGCACAGATACAGTACATACACGCGGTTTTAAAATATACATCCACCTATACTGAGATGACCTATAACCTCCCTTTAAACCACGTATAACAATATCTGATTTAAAATGTGTTGATAATAGATTGATAAAATAGAAACCACAGTCAGAACTTCAAATTATATTAGATTCTGTTTAAACAAAGTTTTAAGGCTAAAGAGTAAAGAGTAAAGCTCTTCTTTTTCATATTATTGTGATGTTGACAGGAACTCTTTACTGGGGAGCACAGTGATCTGGGGTCGTATTTAAACGTAACTCTGTTCTCTTCGTCCAAATATTTGTCCCTTCAGAGCACTTCCCTACAAGAGAACCTCACAGACTTAAAGTACTTGACTCTCTGAGTCTGGGCCTATTGTCCTTATATGTCTTTCTGAGTGCAATGAGATGGGAAGAGCTTTTTACAGTCCTAACCGTCTTCGACTTTGTCTCACATATTGTTCTGAGTTGAGGGTCTTAAGAACTATTAACTGCTCATATACAGTAGGTTGTTACAGAGTAGTTACAGTAGCTATCTTAATAAGCCCATCAACTGCTACTTCTGATGGGTTTTGTCTAAATATAGTTTCATAGGGGTGATTATATGAAATTATTGTGCGTGTGTGTCCTATACTTGTTCCTTTAGTAGTATGTATTGTGTCTCGTATGCCTTACCTTCAGTGAAGTATGAAAAAAACACACCATGACAGTCATTTGCTTGTTTTGTCGTTTATATACGGCAGCCAAGAAAGTACAGGTGCGATGAAAAGTCCAACACAGACTCAAATTGCATGCAAATGTCGCACATCGTTTCTATTGACTTCTTGTAGCCTCCTGTCTGACCACAACACAGTCTTCTGCCTAGGACTCTACTGTATGACCCCTGGAAAGGTGTGGCTCTTTGGGTTTCTATGTAAATCTCAGTGCCTTTCTCTCACTCATGACTTTGAATCCAGATTTACAGGCAGATTATCAGGCCTTGTCGTTGAACAGGGACATTTTAGCAGAATGTGGATTTGGAGATTGGCTGCTAGAGACCCATGAGTTGACGAATGTGAAGAAGTCGCCACAATATAAGACCATGACGATACTTTTTGATCCTACGTCCCGTTTGTGAACATGATGTTAAATCAGACGTCTACTGATTTTGTTGAAGCTCAAAACATTTGCTAGATATTTCGTTGACATTCCTTGACATAGACAGCCCTGTTTTCAGGGTATGGTAACATGACAATAGCTTTGACAGGGGCTGTGTGCACAGCCTATGCCTCCCACTAGAATGCAAAGGAGACTTGGAAAGGTTTCTCAACTCAGTCTTAAGCTTGCTTGTATGAAAGACCATGAAATCTCAAACATTCCATACTCATGATAAAAAAAGCATATAGGACACAAATGATTAACAGTTTACTCAAAGCCAACCGGTATAATGCTTCTATACTGCACTTTTTTGGCAGGCTGAAAATAGCTGTTTAGACAGGGTCCATCAGAGACGATGGTAAGACATTATAAGAGGGTCATACATGCTTATGACAAGTCTTATGATGCATTATACCTCTCGGCTTTAAGTGAAGTGTTACTAACAAATCTACACTGGGGGCCAAAAGTTTGGAATAATGTACAGATTTTGCTCTTATGGAAATAAATTGGTACTTTTATTCACCAAAGTGGCATTCAAGTGATCACAATGTGTAGTCAGGACATTAATAATGTGAACAATTACTTAAATTACTTCAAAGAGTTCTCATCAAATAATCCTAGCTGTCCGTTTGTCCAGATACTTCACCCCAAGCTTCCTGTAGCACTTGCCATAGATGTGGCTGGCTTGTAGGGCACTTCTCACGCACCTTACAGTCTAGCTGATCCCACAAAAGCTCAATGGGGTTAAGATGAGGCGACTGTGCCGGCCAGTCCATCACCGTCAGTACTCCTGAGGACTGCTTCGTCCCCAAATAGTTTTTGCATAACTTAGAAGTATGCTTAGGATCATGATCCTGCTGCGTTATGAAATTGGCCCCTATTAATTTCTGACCACAGGGGACGGAATGGCGTTGGAGAATGGAATGATATCCTTCCTTGTTTAGGGTTCCTTGCACTCTGTATAAATCTCAAACTTTTCCAGCACCAAAGCACCCCCACACCATCACATTTCCTCCACTATGCTTGACTGATGGTGTTAAGCATTCCTCCAACATCTTTTCGTTCACTCTCACATATATTGTACTGTTAGAGCCAAAAACTTCAAACTTCGATTCATCGGTCCATAATACTCTTTTCCAATTATCTGTTGTCCAAGGTCTGTGTTTCTTTGCCCACTCTAACCTTTTCTTTTAGTTTTTCTGTTTCAAAAGTGGCTTTTTCTTAGCAATTCTTCCCATAAGGCCTGCACCCCTGAGTCTTCTCTTTACTGTTGCACATGAAACTGGTGTTGAGCGGGAAGAATTCAATTAAGCTTTCAGCTGAGGACGTCTATTTCTCAAACTAGAGAGTCTGATGTACTTATCCTCTTGTTAGTTGTACATCTGGGCCTTCCACATCTCTTTCTGTCCTTGTTAGAGCCAGTTGTCCTTTGTCTTTGAAGACTGTAGTGTACACCTTTGTATGAAATCTTCCGTTTTTTGGCAATTTCAAGCATTGTATAGCCTTCATTCCTCAAAACAATGATTGACTGACGAGTTTCTAGAGAAAGCTGTTTATTTTTTGCCATACTATTGACCTTAAGACATGCCAGTCTATTGCATACTGTGGCAACTCAAAAACAAACACAAACAATGTTAAGCTTAATTTAACAAACCAAATAGCTTTCAGCTGTGTTTGATATAATGGGAAGTAAGTACCAAATTAGCAATTTAGCATGATTTCTCAAGGATAAGGTGTTGGAGTGATGGCTGCTGGAAATGGGGCCTGTCTAGATAGTGATGGTGCTGTTTATTACATCATTAATGTCCTGAATATACTTTGTGATTAGTTGAATGCCACTTTGGTAAATAAAAGTATCAATTTCCTTCCGAAACAGCAAAATCTGTACATTATTCCAAACTTTTGACCCCCAGTGTATGTGAATATCACAAATATGTCATATTTATTCACTGTGTAATTTATGTACTTTAACCTTGTCTTTTTTGTAATGACAAAGCATTTATTTAAATAAAGTTATGTATTCAAGTATGGGAAGAGTTGTTATGTCATTTATTTAAATAAAGTTATGTATTCAAGTATGGGAAGGTTTGTTGTGTCATTTATTTAAATAAAGTTATGTATTCAAGTATGGAAAGGTCTGGTGTGTCATTTATTTAAATAAAGTTATGTATTAAAGTATGGGAAGGGTTGTTATGCCATTTATTTAAATCAAGTTATGTATTCAAGTATGGGTAGGTTTGTTATGTCTTTTGTTTGCTCTATACTGTGGAATTCCAGTAACTTTCCCAAAATTCCCTGATTTTCCAGCTATCCCGGTTGGAAGATTCCCAGATTCAGGAGGGAATAAACAGGTAATCCGGAATCCTTCAATGAGAATTTCTGGAAAACCTGGCAATTTTGGGAAAGAATTACCAGAATTTTTGCAAAGCTATTTGTAAGCCTAAATGCATATTCCCTATACACCTGCTGCTGGCTTCAAATGATTGTCTACCAGAAGATCCAATTACCATAGCTACCATACCACATAAAGAAACGTAAAATAATTTCCTTACATACAAAGCACTGTCTGCCAACCGTCATGAAACACCTGAACATAGGCAATCAACCTTGAACTGGGTTGTACAATGAAATGGGTTGTAATGAAATGGGTGGTACCATGAAATTCGATGGGTTATCTACACCTAGAACTGCAATAAAAAAATTAGACACAACATACCAGGGCATATGCCCAAATGAATACACCATCAACGTACAGGAAGTTAGCATCCATTTAATCATGTACTTCATCTAACAACAAGACAATCATTAACACAAAAAAATGATACATTTCTATTTGTGTTCCTATTAACGAGGAAATCTAAAACGTGTATTTGTGTTCATAACAACAAGACGTTGTCTATGTGGTTTTCCTACAGTGTATAGAAGACGTATGTGTATTCCAAAGGCTATAGAAGGTAGGTTTCATAGTTATAGTAGCCTACCAATCTGAAGGCATTGAACACTGTAACTCAAACAAACGGTAGGTTGAGTTGAGGTACACAACCACCAAACATTTGACATGTTCACTTCCCAGCACCAGAAAGTAAGACACTTGGGCTGCGTTTATACAGGCAGCCAAATTCTGATCTTTTGCCCAATTATAGGCAAAAGATCTGATCTGGTTGGTCAAAAGATGAATTAGTGTCAAAAGCTCAGAATTGGGCTACCAGTGTAAACACAGCCATTGAAACACTTAAGGGTTAAGTAAGACCCTAATCCCTTAAAGCTTAAATTCGCCGTTTTGTTTTTTGCTTAGCATATTCTCCTTTCATATAAGTCAAATCACTTTTTCCATGACAGCATTTCTCTAGATACCATACTACAGATACATTGAATACAAGAGGTTCATAGGGGCCAAATACTAATTGCCAAATGTGCATATAATAGGAATTTCCGTGCAAATCGCCCATTGACATCAATGCTTGATTTTTACACAAAAGTCTGAGATGGACACACAGATTTCTAGTTAGAATTCAGCCCATAGCAAACATTCTTCTTATTAGACTTTGTTCACCACAGAAAAGCTACGGGGGAAAGGAGAGAGAGAAGGAGAGAGAGAGAGATCAATGAAAATACCAGTCAAACACAGACTTCCTTTGAAATTGCCAAGAAGAATGGGTTTAATCTTTGTTGCCTGTCACATCCTATGCCCTTACAGTGGAGTTTGTTCTCAAGCCAAGACACATTATGGTGGTTACATTGTACGATATCGCTGAGAATTGATTTTAATAGCAAACAACACTATACACAGAAACAGAAACAGACACACAGACGTTTCGATAGCTTACTTAAGTGTTTAGAATACTGCTTCCTCTGTTGTGTTTTAAGACTCAGGCCGATCAAAGGGAGGATCAGGGCCGTACTATTTCCGGGCTGAGGCGGGGGTGTCCATCTCTGGTCCTCTAAGGTACTGACTGCAGTTTGGGTCTCCCCTCACGGTGGGGGCTGATGGGATGGGCCGACCGGTGTGTTGGTTGACGCACCAGCACTCCCCCCTCTGGCCGTGCAGAGACATCTTACACTGAAACACAGTTAGAACATGTTAGTGTTTTATTTTTTATTTTTTTATTATTTTTTAGAACATGTTAGTGTTTGTGTGAGTGTATGTGTGTATTTTCATGTGTGTACGCCTGTGTGGATGCTCCTGGGCCATGGAGTAAGCGTGAGTAGTTACCTGTTTGAGGTTATACTGCCCCCTCCTGTCACAGTTGGAGATGTGCAGGGTGTAGTCACCTGTTTGAGGTTATACTGCCCCCTCTTGTCACAGTTGGGGTTGTGCAGGGTGTAGTCACCTGTTTGAGGTTATACTGCCCCCTCTTGTCACAGTTGGGGATGTGCAGGGCGTACAGGTCTTCCAGTGGGCCTCGGTTATCTCTGAAGGGCATCTTAGATATCCTCTCCAGCACCTGGTCCAGCTCCTGCTGACACTGAGTCTACAAGTAAACAACAGCAACACCGTTCACATGATTAATAGTCTGGGAAATCTCACACCTTGGAGCAACAGCAATACCATTCACATGATTAATAGTCTCTGACTATTACACTGGGGCCGAGCCTCCCTGCCATCCAGGACCTCTATACCAGGCGGTGTCAGAGGAAGGCCCTAAGAATTGTCACACTCCAGCCACCCAAGTCATAGACTGTTCTCTCTGCTACCGCATGGCAAGTAGTACTGATGCACCAAGTCTGGAACCAACAGGTCCCAGAACAGCTTCTACCCCACAGCATTAAGACTGCTAAATAATTTGTTAAACACTTGTAACGCTAACGATAGCTGTCATGGCACAAGCAAACAACTTACTTGCCAAATACACTCATTGAAAATGTCTAGCTAAGATACCAATTTTGTGTCCGGTGGTAGGCTCATGTTTGCAGCAGGACATGGAACAGAAAGGCTTGATTGATTTCCTGCGCAAGTTCCATTTCCGCCTCCTGTCCAACCGACGCTGGTATTGTCAGAAGACGTGTGCGCTGGAACATTGTATACATTGTGGGAGGCAAACCGTCTGCCTAGGGAGACTACATGATTTTAAAGACCCAGCAACGCCTTCAGACCACTGGTTGAGAAAATATAGAAAACATGCTCCAACATAATCTACAAATGTTGGGAGCTGGATTCTCTGAGGATTAATAATCCAATTAAATGAACAGCACTACCAAATACAATAATTAATTCACATGAAAATGAATCATGTTTCTGAGAATAACTCACTAAGGGTATAACTGAAAATAAATTATATTTGCATACCAGTTATGGATTATTGCCAAAGCACCTGATCCTACTCTTTCTCTAGAGTGTATGGCTTCATCAATAGTAAAACAGATTGGAATGTTATTTTTTGGCTCTCCTGATGGGTTTTGATATGTTGCCAAGACTAGCTAATATATCCAGGGCAAATGGTTCTATTTTAAACTTGGCATCCGTGAAATGCCAAAATCGTTATCCTCAAGGAAAATCCCTCAATGTGGAAAAATAAGCACTGGTAGCACTTTTTAATAACACCTTGTAATATAGCATTTATAATAGATTAGTAAATAGTGTGTACACTGGTCACTCAAAACATTTATAAAGCGTTTATAAAGTATAAATCGCGTGCACTTTAGATGAGGCCACACAAAAATACTTAACTAATGATTAGTAGTTGGTTTATAAGGACCGATATTAAACGTCTTATGAACGATCTTATGAATTATTATGACATAGTTACTCATAAATGTGTGAATACCTGGCTTACTAACATTTACAAATGTGGGAGTAATTATGAATAAATTATGAATAAACTATTTACTAATCCATTATAAATGCTTTATTACAAGGTGTTATTATAAAGTGCTACCAAAGTATTTTCCTAGGTCAGTCAACAACGGGACGCCAGGCTCGACTTCAAGGAAACAATACAGAGTTTTCAACATTAGGGTCTGAACTGTCAAGTGTGGTCACATTCAATAAGCTTCAAATGAGGGCAAACGTTGTCAAACGGAGGTGCAATCTTACATCTTACATTTTCGGCTTGAAAACGCAGGCTTTGGCCTTAATTGTCCAAATTGGCAGTAAGACATTGTTAGTTGCTTGACACCATCAAGTCTGCTCCAGAAGATGGCAGCAGTGCAATAGGTTCTGTTAAGACTGACTCTCTCCTACCTGCCAATCATGATCCCAGGTTCACTAACTGTTTACTAACAGAGGTGACCCACCAATGGTCCCGGTTTACTAAGGCAGCTTTCCAAATGGCACCCTATTCCCTATATAATACACTACTTTTAATCAGGGCCCATATAAAGGGAATAGGGTGGCATTTGGGATGTTGCCTAACGGTTTACTACTAGGTGTTTACTAACCTGCTTGGCGCGGGGTGTTTTGGGGTCCTCTGCCTTGTTACTCTTCATCTTGGTCTTCATCTCCTGTCGGTGCTGGCGCATGGCGCTCTCCTTGGGCCCCAGCCACGGGCTGTCCTTAGTGGCCTTCCTCACCGGGGGGATCTCTGTCAGGCCCGTGTCCAGGAGGTCCACCACCTCCCCTGAGGGACAGACGCGCATGGACACACAGACGCATGCACACACACACACACACACACACACACACACACACACACACACACAAACACAGTCAAAACAAGTCTATGGAAACCAGTTCCATTAAAGTAATTGATCGTTCATTACGACACTGTCATAACACTGTCGGTATATTGTCATTACATCACAGAAACGCTCAACCATTTTAATGATTATGTATACTGCACATTCCTCCATGAAATGAGAAATGGAGGGCCAGTAGGTTGGCTTTAGTACAGTTGGCAATGGCATAGATGGTGAATTTTTCAGCAGAACTAAATAGATACATCTTTAAAGGTGCAATATGATGATTTTGGACCTTTCCTTGGTAAAAAAGAAAAAGGAACGACTTTCAAACTTGATCATAAACTTATAAATATTGTGAAATATTGTGAAATATTATAATTTTTTCCATTTTAACTTCCAAGAATGAGAACCATTCCTCTGTCTGTGTACACTCCAGATTTAATGGCTACTGAAGAGCTGAAGACATAAGACTTTTCTGTGAACTCGGGGGCATCTTCACTTGCTATGACGAGTGTCGACCTCACCTCCAACGTTACGGCATGTCATGAAAGCGCACAAGCTCACTTTCCTGTTAGACTGCTTAGAACGAAAGTTAGAACAGCAACATCCCAGAACTGACAAACCACACTATCAGGGGAATGGAGGGAGAAGTCCTCAGCAGTTTGACCAGATAACGCTTGGTTAAAAATCAACCTCCACTAGCTGTCAATGCTATTCCTGACAACATTCAGAGTGGAGGCTGAGGGGCCACTAGCAGCTCTCCCAGGGCTTTGGGCCAGCCAAAATGGAAGAATACCAGAAACAGCACCGGTGGAGGAAACAGTTGGCTGGACCTTGCTTTGAGGAAATCTTAGACAAATAACATTTCAGAGTAATGTATTGTTTATAAACTCTCTGTACTGTTAGGCTGTCTAGTGACATACCACTATTAACGCCAGAGGGGGGATAGATTATAAGATATAAATAAGATATAACAATACTTAGTATATTCTACACTAAGGAAGGAGCAAGAGGGTCCTCTGACGTTTAAAATCCACTAGACAGAATATGATTACTAAAGACTGAACGGAGTAGGAGAGGGGGAGAGACAACTATCAGATCTGGACATCTAACTCCAGCTCTCCTCATGAAACTATCAGATCTAGACATCTAACTTCAGCTCTCCTCATGAAACTATCAGATCTAGACATCTAACTTCAGCTCTCCTCATGAAACTATCAGATCTAGACATCTAACTTCAGCTCTCCTCATGAAACTCCTTGTGCTCTCAGTTTCCTTTGAAGACAGAGTTGCAGAACAGAGGGCAGAGGTCAACTGGAATCAGGTGTGAGACACACACACACACACACACACACACACACACACACACACACACTTACACACACTTACATATTTAAACACACAGACACACACACTCTCTTTTGTTTCATCTATTAAATAATCCCCACTGTCTCCAACCGTAATATACTGATTCAGCTTCATGAGAAGGTCAGAGTCTATTAAAATACACAGAGACACACACACACACACAAACACACAGAGACACACACACACACACAGATACACACGGACAGGGTCAGGACCCCACTCTAAGAGGGCCCCGTTCCTGCAGTACACTCTGTTCCACCGATCGAGGTGCGCTTGGGCTTTGCAACGTCAACAGAGCTGTGGCCCCATTGTTTCTTCTTTGTCCGGTCCACTGCAGCAGACAAAAGAGTGGCTTCCTTGCTTTTTTAATAGCTGATGCTTGTCAAATTCCCAGAACAGCACAAAGGAGGGAAGGACCATGTCAGACAGTCTAGAGACTCTAGTCAACTGAGCAGACGGCCCATGGATGGAGAAGGGGAGACCGGATAGGTCAAACCAACACACATGACAGTCTAGAGACTCTAGTCAACTGAGCAGACGGCCCATGGATGGAGAAGGGGAGACTGGATAGGTCAAACCAACACACATGACAGTCTAGACTCTAGTCAACTGAGCAGACGGCCCATGGATGGAGAAGGGGAGACTGGATAGGTCAAACCAACACACATGACAGTCTAGACTCTAGTCAACTGAGCAGACGGCTCATGGATGGAGAAGGGGAGACTGGATAGGTCACATTCATGCTCCCTTTAACTATCCCTTTAATCTTCTTGTGTAATAAATTCATATTACCTCACTCTAGGGCCAGCATAGTGATAATGATACTGTATTTCACTTTGTTTATGTGTGTATATATAACGTATCTCCTTCACAATTGGCTGTACAGTAAAGCACTTTGGGGAGCTGTAGTTAAAAAGAGCCAGCTCCATAACTGCTCCCCATTATCCTTTACAAGGCCTGCTAGGACTCTCTTTCTAGAATCACACCGTCAGCACAGAGCAAGTGTGTTTACCTCACAGCCAGGCTATCTGGCCTGAGAGGCTCCTCCACAGTGTGGAGCTACCTGGGGCTGGGCAGGTCCTGACACGTAGACACTGACTGCACCCAGTCAGGCATCTATCCACCACTGAACTGACTGACTGCAGGCTAAACCTGGGACTCTGGATGCGTCCCAAACGGCACTGTATCCCCTACATATCCCTATATGATACTGGTCAAAAGTAGTGCACTATATAGGGCAAGGGGAATATTTTGCCATTTGGGACACACCTGGCTCTGGAGGACAGAGAGACAGGGAGACGGAGGCAAGCCAGAGCCCATCGAACCTGCAGGGCAGCACGGACAATTACAGCACGCACATACAGAGAATAGATAGAGAGAGAGATGGTGCCCATCTTTCATTTGGTATTGAAGCATGTAGACGTGGCCTTGACATTAGACCCTTAAAATACCTCATTAACTTTTATTTTGGAGTCATCTGAGACGAGTGAAGATGTTCCATAGCTCCTTTATTAACAGAGATGATAGGACACCAGACTAGGGTTGCAAAATTCCAGGAACTTTCAATAAATTCTCTGGTTTTCCCAAAATCATGGTTGGAGGATCCTCGGAATTAGGAGGGAACAAACTTCTTATTCCCTCCTATATTTATTTTTTATTTTTATTATTTAACTAGTTAGTTAAGAACACATTTTTATTTACAATTATGGCCTACCTACAGGCTACCTGAAGCCCTAGTAATTCCTCCTAATTCCGGGGATCCGCCAACCAACCTTTTCTGGAAAAACAGGGAATTTATTGAAATTTAAAGTAATTTTGCAACACTATACCAGACATGTGATCCAAGTCACGGCACCAAAGTAACAAGTCAACTGCCCTTAATACACAGACCACCACTATAGCAGGATCAATTGCTAAAACAGTAGATCTGCCAGCAGCCATGGGGCTAGCCATCAACAACAGATATTAGGTTATTGCAGGAGCCAAATGCATAGGCCTCTGTCTGTACAGACGTATGCAACACTCAAATCTCCTTCAACTCCATTATCTTCCGTGAAGAAACATCAAACCATCTGGCGAAGCCAGCCCTATCCCCTGCAAAGCCCTTTCACAGGTCCCCTTCTAACCCCACTCAGCTCAGTAACATTTCAGACATAGTTTGTGTTTTCTCCAAGCACCGAAGCCCAGGGAGAGAGGGGGGGGGCAGCAAGAGAGAGAAAGAAAGAAAGAAAGAAAGAAAGAAAGAAAGAAAGAAAGAAAGAAAGAAATAGAGAGTGAGAGAGTGAGAGAGAGAGAGAAAAGCAGAGTGAGAGAGAGAGAGAGAGAAAGGGAGAGAGGAAGTGAAAGGGAGCAAGTTTATTCTGGAACGCGTCTGAGGCACGCTGAGATTCATAGCATGGCTTCGGGTGAAGTTGCAGCCCCAGGGGTGGATGGCAGAGATGCCTGTGTTTTCGAGAAGCAGGGGGGATTATCAGGGGCTATTTCGGGCCTGCGGGCACCGTCTAGAGGGCTGGGCACCCCGGCAGTGGACCTAGGCAGGTACAGATGAATGCCCCTCGTTAGGGAGCTGTGTTATTTCACCGTCCAGATGCAGCCAGATGGTCAGGATCTGTTTTCCTTGTAAAGCTTTGAAAGGTTTTTTTATGTCTTTTGTTGGGTTGGGGGTTGGGTAAGCCTCTCTGTTGGATAAGTGGCAGCCCAACGATGTGACCCTGCTGGAGGATAAGTGCTGAGCCTCGGTTGTGTCTCAAATGGTACCCTATTCCCTATTTATTTAACCTCTATTTTAGCAGGGTCTCTTTTGCAAGGGAGTTGACCAGGGCCCATTTGGGACGAAGCCCTTGTCTTAAATCGGTATTGTTTTTGTATTAGCATGATGCATTATTGACTGTGACGTGTCTTTACATAATAATATAACATACACCCCTTCTGCCTGTTGAGGAATCAATCTCGCACCTACATCTCTGTTTACATCACTCTCTGACGGGTCACAGTAACGGACTGTAGCTGTACCACTTGACATTGACAATGACCGGGTTACTGTCTAGGCAATGCCCACCCACCACAGGGTTCAGCGAAGGAGGAGACACGTGTGCACCACAGACATTTTGGAGGGTTTTCATTTCAAGTCTTCCGTGGATGAAAGGTTACATGCTAGTCATGCATCAAGGCCTGTATGGCATGAGATGAGTAGCATGAAGGAATGCATGCAGGGTGCTCTACATTTCCCATTGCAATTACAATCTTGGAGAATGCAGAACACATTTTCCTTGGTTATAACGTGTGTTCACATAATAATAGTAAGAAGTAAGCTTACATTTGTGCTTTATTATGAGGGTTCAGCCAGATGAGAAAGACAGGTAAGTTAAGTGATTATTTTTTTGATACATGAGCGGATGTGACTGTTAACCAATGCGTTTTACTTTGACTTATAAACTGATCCTATAAACGCCTTACAAACCCTTTATTAAAACAAGCCCTTTGTAAACTATACCTTAATTAAAGTGAAGTGTTACCGCTATTAATTATCCCAAGGTTTTACTTTGTTCCATCAAGCAGGCTCTGTGATGTAGCTAGGCTACCATGGCCGTGAGTTGTCTCATCTGGTTGTTATAGATGGTGGTTCAGCAGGTCGGCCTATTTAGACAATGAAAACGTGTAGGAAACGTGTGTAACAAGAGCTGCTTTTTGCATAATCTCATGGAGACTAAATGTATATCACTCCTTATACTGGGATGTTTAAAAGGGGCTATACCTGCAAGAAAGTGTTTAACAAGGGACTGTTTGAAAGGGGGTCATATAAACATTGCCTTCAAGGTACTTCTGTCTGAAGTACATAATAGCACTGTGTAACCCATGTGTACATAATAGTACTGTGCAACCCATGTGTACATAATAGTACTGTGCAACCCATGTGTACATAATAGTACTGCGTAACCCAGGTGTACATAATAGTACTGTGTAACCCATGTGTACATAATAGTACTGTTTAACTCAGGTGTACATAATAGTACTGTGTTACCCAGGTGTACATAATAGTACTGTGTAACCAAGGTGTACATAATAGAACTGTGTAACACAGATGTAACCCGTCCCTTATATGCCAGGTTGTGGATACAACATTTAGAGCAGAGAAATATAGAATGGCGTCATGGCAATTCACTGTACTGTAGGCTAGGACTGTGCAATCTGGCTGTAGTGAAGCAGACTGCAAGTAGCTATTTCAGGAAGAGTTCCACCATTAAAATAGTATTAGAACACTATTTAAGAGTTCCACTATCTCCTAAGACCCAACTTATCTCAGGCTGCATGTGCATGTGTAGGCTATACCACGTGCATTTCTAGTCCTACTGTCTGTTGTTGGCCCTAATCCATTTGAGCTTTTCAAGAATCACAGGTTCTCCTTTATAATCTAATCAAACGTTACATTTGGCAGATGGGAACATCGACATTAGGTTTAGTAGAAATCACACCATACTGAACAACCTTCAACACACACTCCATGACTCCAGTTTACAGTGGTTGGGGTCAAAGCACAAAGTCCAAATTGCCAATCAATGTTGCATTATTTTACTTCTCTCTCCTCTCTCATTTTATCCAATTAAAGAGGAATGTTTTGGGATTTCTCTGTAAAACACAAGCTGGGAATGTTATTTCATGGTATAAGCAAGCATACAGTATGTCTTACAGTATAGGCTTGCTTATACAGTGTAAGATATGTTATACAGAAATAATATTGTTAGGTAAGGGAGCCTATTGGATTCCAGCATGGGCCCAATAAGTCAACACACAGAGGTCAATAAGTCAAACTAGTCCAGTGTAGTTCTGGTTGTTGTTGGAGACTGTTGGATGATACTACCTGTAAACGTTTCTTTCATTTGTGATTAGGGCATACAGCCCAAAGCCAAATATAGGCTTATAGCATATGTGCAGTTCAATTCGGTTCATATTAAAGGTACCTTGTTAAAATCGTGTTATAAATGTGTTATAACTGTGTAATAACAAATAAACCCACTAAAGAGGGGTTTTAGAGCAGGGTTCATTTACAGTTTCTATGTTTCTATGAGCAAATGGACGCTAAAATCATTAGCTTAGACTGCTGCGAATTTAATAAATCACAATACGGTCCATGCTAAGGGCTATAAGCCATCCCAATGACAGTGTAATTATTTATTTACGCCTACTAATGATCAAACTTCCCAAACTTGCTCTCTGTTCCAAATGTATCAGGCTTGTTGAAACTGACCGCTAAGTTGCTCCCGGTGCTCCTGACTCCCGGTGGGCTCGGTGACCACTTTGTGTCCGCACAGCCCCAGCCCCTGGACCAGCTGCTCGAGAGGCAGATCGGAGTCCGGCTTAGGGTAACACCGGAGCCCGCTGGAGCATCTCGGGGTGTACACGCCGCATAACTCGCCCTCTTGCCGGGCGCACACGGGGCAGCAACCGCAGCCCGGTTCACGCACTATCTCCCCACAGGTCTCGGTGAGCTTCGGGCACGCAGCCTGACGTTCGGCGGTGCAACTCGGGCAACGGAAGACCATCTCCGCGAGAGAAGCCTCCACGAAAGCCACAGAAAGCAGCAGCAAACTGCAGCCTGAATACGACATCATTCTCGGCATGGAACTTCTTGTCATTTAGTGGGGCGATGGAACGCAACTCCAGGTAAAATAACTGTGCATGCGAACAGGTGAAGCCAGCGGGTGGGTTGAGTTCTGCAGGGTCCTACCAACGGCAGGATTTACTTACAGCTCGTCAGACCAGTGGTGTATATGGCAGAGCAGCAGGGCAAGCTCAACAGGCAATTTTGTGCTATGACCAAATACTGTATAGCCTTTTCATGCCAAGTATACCTAAGACCAGTCCAAATGACTTGTTATTTTGTAATGAACTTACATTATGGTACTCAGCCAGGTGTCTCTGGCCAACTGTTGATGTTGATGAGGCCTGTATATAGACAGGTCTGGTGATTTATTACAACACGCAGAAATAACTGTCAGACAAACCCAAACACACATAGGCTACACTGAAGGCTACCTATAAACGTTCTATTTAAAATGATTCTGAGCAAAGGAAACTAGAAATGTAACTTGTAGAAAATATCCTCATTAGGCTATGTAGCCTATTTCTAATACTGCTGTACTATTGTTGCAAAATGAATGGTCAAAAAATACACTGTACACGCTAGAATAGGATAAGGCAGTGAGATAATGTCCTATGTGGTAATATCATGCAACTCAATGGAGGAAAATGAGGCAGCATTCCCTTGGCTGGGCCTGAGACTGAGAGAGGCAATATTACATACTGTAGCATGGTTGTTTTTATCAGCAAGCACTCTCTCCCCCTCTCCCCCTCTCCCCGAAAATAAATAAAATAAACAAACATAAACAAAAACAAACATAAACGTTCCTGCCATGTCCATTGACACATAATGAAATCCCTGCCCGAGTCTGCATGCCATTCCCTACCTGGTGGGCACTCTGTATGTTGCCTATTGATCAGCTGGGGCCAGGCGCTGAGGTGTCGTGCTTACATACCAAACAAGCTCCCATTAACCCGTCCAGTGAGTGCGGTGGTTGCCCGGGAGACTAATTGCTGTTTATTTAAGGACACAGAAATAGACATTGCATATATACTGTAACCATACTCTCCAGCCAGGCAGGGAGTCACAGATATAAATGTGGATTATTTTGTTTAGTGGGTGCCCCCTGATTTCATGGTATTTCACCTATTTACAGTAGGCATCCCGGGCTCGCCTTCGGGGAGGTCGCGAGGAGAAAGGGCCCTGCTGAAGGGGTCAGTATCTTGGGGGGCATCTGGATGATGCTGGGGTTGTTTGCATAGAACCTCATATGTCATTTTATAAAAAGCAACATTGGGGAGGCAAAGCAAAGAAGGCCTGGTTTATAAACAAGGACTGGGGCTAGAGTTTGCCCAGTGTCTGGGGATGGCCACCAGGTAATGGGGTAACATGCCACAGTATCTGGCCAGTAGTTATTGCAATGTCCTTCCCATCAAGTCCAGCTACCTAAAATTCCCCCCAGAATTATTAAGTCAATATACACAGTAGATAAAGTACAGGTCCACATTGATAGCGAGTGCTAGGTGAGATCTCCTAATGCAGTGAATGCATACATTATCTGTTCCTATGCATATGTAAAGAGAGCTACAGTTAATTTAATGTGTAAGTAGGCATTTCACTGTTAGGTCACACCTGTTGTTTACGAAGCTTGAGACAAATAACATTTGATTTGATTGATTTGAAGTGCAACATTTCAACACTGAGCAGAAATGCCCTTGATTAGAAAAGGGCCTATCACAGTTGATTAGAAAAGGGCCTATCACAATTGATTAGAAAAGGGCCTATCACAGTTGATTAGAAAATGGCCTTAGAACAGTATCCTGGCTATTATGACTATAGTGTATTAGAACAGTATCCTGGCTATTATGACTATAGTGTATTAGAACAGTATCCTGGCTATAATGACTATAATGTATTAAAACAGTATCCTGGCTATAATGACTATAATGTATTAGAACAGTATCCTGGCTATAATGTATTAGAACAGTATCCTGGCTATTATGACTATAATGTATTAGAACAGTATCCTGGCTATAATGTATTAGAACAGTATACTGGCTATCATGACTAGAATGTATTAGAACAGTATCCTGGCTATAATGTATTAGAACAGTATCCTGGCTATCACAACTATAATGTATTAGAACAGTATCCTGGCTATAATGACTATAATGTATTAGAACATGAACATTAACTCTCTCTCTCTCTCTCTCTCTCTCTCTCTCTCTATCTCTTTCTCTCTCTCTGACATACAGTACAGTACGCTGATACCACAGAACCAAGAAAGGATTTAATCCAACCTGCCAAAGCCTTCTAACAGGCCTGCTTTGTTCAGGGCTAAAAGTAAACAGTGCTGGTTCACCTACAACAATAAAAACAAGCCATTGGAACGCAGTGAAGACAAAACGAATACTGATATCCTGCTCTTAGATGCTCCTCTGACCTTGTTCTGGAAGAAGAAAAGCCTTGACTTGACATGTCCTGATCCTGAATCATCCCTGCGTTCTCTGCCAATGATGAGCCAATAGAGGAATCATTTTACAACCATGTTGTATTTACATGCAGCCTACTGTGCTGTAAGGCTCTGACTTGTGCAAAAGGCCACAAAGGAGGAGGAGGAGGAGGAGGAGGTTTCTCGTAGCCTGGTCCCAGATATGTTTGTGCTGTCTTGCCAACTATTTTGGTCATACCCCAAAATAGCCCAAACAGATGTGGGACTCGGCTAGGTTCCAGGCTAGGTACCAGGCTAGGTTTCAGGCTATGTTCCAGGCTAAGTTTCAGGCTTGGTTTCAGGCTAGGTTCCAGGCTAGGTTCCCTGTGCTTGCTAGGGGATGTTCAGGTACTGTTCTTCCATTTAGATGTCAGGGTTTGGACAATGAAAGAGCAAGGTTTATTTTCTGTGTTGATTAGACTTAATTGACTTTACTTTGAATGAGTCACTGATTGGATAAATAGAGAAAGGGATTGTGGAAAACATTTTATTCTCAGATCTATGGGCCCATATAAACGTAATCCTACACTTCATACACACAAAGAAAATCTAAACATATAAACATAACCTAAGCATTGTGTAATTGTTTACTTCTGTAACCATATGTTCAGACATTGAGAATCCCAAACACAAGATGTCAGACTGAATGGTCTTAACTGAAATGGAAAATCAAGATCACACATATATAATTTTTTTCGAAACCAACTAGATAGATAGATAGATAGATAGATAGATAGATAGATAGATAGATAGATAGATAGATAGATAGATAGATAGATAGATAGGTACTTTATTGATCCCCCGGGGGGGAAATTTCATTATCAAGCAGCTACAACAAAAACACAGGGCAGGTGCAAAATGCCACAACGAAAGTACACAAAAGACAGATACACGGTACATGATACATAGAGCGGCAGTATGAAAAAGTATAGAAATACAGGATATCTGGAGTGCAAAAAAAAGCTATAAAGGGACATTGCATAGTATGAGTGGTTGGCTGAATATGTACACTATACATTGGTGGATGTTGGATGGTTAACTATACTATACAGGTTGATGCCAGAGAAATACTTCAGTAGCTAATGCGTATGATATGAGCGAGGGTAATAATAGTTTACTTAATAGACAGACTGGGTAAATGAACAGGTAAGTGAAAATTTTGCATGGTTAAATTAGCTGTACAGTTAGGTATACAGTTACTAACTAATCCACAATGTTAAGTTGGTCCATGTTTTCCATAACATAAATCATGTTGCTTGATTTGAATTAAATCTCCAAAATCAGATAATTTGAAAGTCGCAACATTTTGGGCTCTCTAAGTGGCACAGCGGTCTAAGGCACTGCATCTCAGTGCTAGAGGCGTCACTACACACCCTGGTTCGAATCCAGGCTGTATCACAACCGGCCATGATTGGGAGTCCCATAGGGCGGCCGGCCATGATTGGCCTAGCGTCGTCCGAGTTTGGCTGTTGTAGGCCGTCATTGTAAATAAGAATTTGTTCTTAACTGACTTCCCTAGTTAAATAAAGGTTCGTTCATTTCATTATTTCAGTGCATGCTTGGTCTACAGAGAACCTTTCCTGCCAGACCAGTGCTGCTCGTTCGCATCTCAGTGGATGGAAATGTTTACCAAATTACCGTACATAAATCCTTACATGGAAACATCACCAGTCCCGAATGGAAAAAGATTGTCTTGTGTGTGTGTGTGAGTGTTACCTAGCAACAAGACGAATGTGAGCAGGCTTAATTATAGAAATCACTTCGTTTTGGGCATTTGGTATAAAAGGTGGAAACTTAAAGTATCCCCCCCAAATGTATTGGTAGTAGGCCTGTTCATAAAAATGCTAATTTTACCTACTTACTCACTATTACAGAGTATTTAGTAGGCTAAACTATATAATTTTGCGTGCCTTGCATAGTTACATCTAGCTACGTAGTGTTAAAAACGGTGTATTGTCCTTCCACTCCATTGTAAAGATAACATCATCCAGAACATTTTAAAAGGGCAATAAAGCATACCAGAAAGATGTGCTGAGTGTTCTCAGAATGCAGTTGATATAGATGAGCAAATGAGCAAATGCCCCACTGCGTTGTCACTGCCGTAAACCTTAAAGTAAATAATTATTATTTGGATAGGGAGTCATCTAGTGGTGGCTATGGCCAAGAAATCAGACTGAATCTGACATTTGAGTCATATTTTGTACAGGCACACTCATGTTTTAGAGATGTCTTGCTAATTTATAATATATCAATATCCATTGACTGGCACAAGTTACGAAAACGCCTGTTTGGGCTTTTTTTTTTAAAATTTGTTATCTCCGGGCCACTGTATATTCTTTTCGAAACTTCCTCACGTGACATCAGTCCAAGTGAAGATGTCAACATCGACCACTGAGTACACTTGAAGTTATTTGACTGATGATTTTATCGCATTGCTGGCAATCAGAAGGGAATGTCGATGTTGACCACTGCTTGACTGTCACAAGATAGCTAAGGTATGTTGTTGTCTCAAGAAATAGTCTGTGGAATGCTACCCAAGACAAGCTACAACAGCTAACGTTTGCTAGCTAGGGTTAGATTCATGCTAAATTTGTGAGCAGCCCATTTTAAAGTTCACAAACAACTGCAGGTCCGGCATTACAATGTACTCTACATAGGTAGCTAGCTGGTATTTAGCCAGTATCCTGCATGTTAACTTCCATCATCTCTATACTGTAAATCGAGACCGTATTTTTATTTGAACAATTTGTGGTATTGTTTGGGTTGTTTGCACGTGTCACATTTCCCCAGCATCATCTGTCTCGGTCTCCTCGTCTATTTTATCCTGCATTGTTTACCTGCAGGATGGCTGGATGTCACAGTGGCCAATCCACCCTTGTCAACAGCTTGGCCATTTTGCTTCGGAATCATGGTATAGTAGCATCACCACTGTCTCTTGAAATCATGGCTGTCTCCCAAAACATATTCTAGACAGAGCCCCTGTGTTATCCCATACCTACTAATCTGTTCCTTCTCCTAAGTTGTGATCAGACCTTTTGTGGATGCTATACTGTAGCTACATGCTTAATATATTTTATGTTGCATTATAACTGTTGGTTTTAAGTGGTGTGTTCCCATTCTCTCCTCTCTCTCCAGGTGCCTCTGTGCTGGACGGCAGCAGTACCCTGACTCTACAGGCAGACTCTCTGCAGCACCTAGGTCGTCTGTTTGAGCAGTACCTCCTCTCCAGGACTCACCAACATGGCTTCCTGGCTCTGCCCTCACACCCTGCTGACACCACCTCTCTACTGCAGCTCCAGTTCCTGTTTGACGTGCTACAGAAGACTGTCTCCCTCAAGGTGTGTGTGTGTGTGTGTGTGTGTGTACGTACATACGTACGTATACATACATATATGTGTGTATACATATGTGTGTGTGTATGTGTGTATATATATATATGTGTATGTATATGTATGTTAGGTATTGGGGTTAAGGGTTAGGGTAAGGGGTTAGGAGTCGGGGTAAAGGGTTAGGTCTTAGGAAAATATATTATTTTGAATGGGATTCAATTGTTTTCCCCAAAAAGTCCTCACAAGTATAGTAAGACATCGTTGTGTGTGCGTGTGTGTCCTGCTGTATTTTGTAAACAAACAGTTTTGTAGTAGATGTATGCATAACTGGCTCAGCACTGCATGAACACAAATGTTCCAAGGAAAACTGAATTATGTGGACGCCTGAGGGAATTTCATTGAACCACTAGGTGGAGCTATAGCATTCTGTATAATGTTCTTTGGCCTTTGGTTTTTCATTCCTAGCTCATCAACCCACCTGGGTCGAGGCTTCAGTCAGTGGTCAAGATCTTTCCATTCAAGTCTCTCAAGTCCTTAGAGGTATGGGAGGAAAATGTGTCCGCTTCTCCTTTGTAACAAAACAGTATGAATATTATATATAGATTAATCTGTTGTCTGATGGCCTGTTGTTCTGTCTCCCAGTTGAAGCGTATCCCCCCTCACTGTTTGGAGGACCTGAGAGGAGTCTACTCTCAGTTAGAGGTCTTCACCTGCTCCAAGAGCCTCAGTTCCATGGAGGTAACACACACACACACACACACGCACCACTTTTTTCTCTTTTGGAATAACAGACCTCTTTGTGTTGGAGTTTGAGCCAGTGTTATTGTTACAGGAGCTACTGTCCCTGTGTGGAGGAGACCTCAGCTCTGCACTGCCCTGGCTGGAGCTGCACACCCTCAACTTCAGCTACAACACTATAGTCTGCCTGGATGAGTCACTGGTGAGACATTCACACATGCTCCGGCTCACTGGTTTATTTATTCATTTGTTTTGAATGTGAATCACTTTTTTTGGCCATGTTTTAATTTGAGTCACTCTGCCTTTTTTAGAGTTTACTGAATGTTCTGAAGTCTCTGGATCTTAGTCACAATAAAATCCAGGAGTGTGCTGACTTTCTCAAGGTAGGGTGACATGACTTACTCTATTTCTGGCTATGTTTTGTGTCTGTGTGTTGAGAGGGGGTCAGAGTTGGAGACACTGCTTCTCCCTGCTGTATAACTTACTGTACTGGGCTACTGTACCCCTCCTCTCTCCCCCTCTCTCAGCCTCTGAGTGAATTAGAGCACCTCAACCTGGGCTATAACAACATCCAGAGAGCACCAACGCTGGGCCTGAGTTCCAGGGCCAAGCTCCTCACTCTCATCCTCAGACACAACGAGCTGGAGACCATCAATGGTACCGTAACACCTAACCTCTGGTAGACAGCATCTGGTCATGCTGTAATGGATGATAGTATGGTGGTTTCTCTCCAGATTTTTGTATTGTAATTGTTTGACCACAGCCCTAATATTGATATTGTCCCTAAACATATGCCAAAAAACTTAAATACCAAATAGTTAGCGATAGTATTCCATCTGCAGACTCCCTCAAGACTACCTGTTATACACGACCCCTTGAACTGACCTCTATTAGTATTGGAACAGAGAGGGACTTCAGACAATCAAAGCCTTGGACAAGACGGGGACTTCAGCCAATCAAAGCCTTGGATCTGTTTACTGCCTTGTGTCCACAAACAGTTGGGGGCTACAGATAAACAGAAAGCTAGGAATATATTAATATTCTGGCATACTCCAACTCTACAATGCTTATTGTTTGGTAAGCCCATGTAGTTTGTTTGCCAGTACTGCCTATCTGCCCATCTCTCTCCCAACCCCTCTACTGTTCAGTGCATTCTCTAAGGAGTCTCTTGTTAGTCTTGGATGGCTGACTGTCTGTCCCTGTGTCAGTATGATATACCTATATGTCTGATTTGGTGGTTACTGGTTTGCCTTGGGTGACATCTGAGCCCCTGTGTGTGTGTGTGTGTGTGTGTGTGTGTGTGTGTGTGTGTGTGTGTGTGTGTGTGTGTGTGTGTGTGTGATCCTATGCAGGAGTGGAGCAGTTGTCGTCCCTACAGCACCTGGACTTGGCCTACAACCTACTACTGGATCACTGCCAGCTGGCTCCTCTGTCTATGCTGCACAGTCTCAACACGGTGGGTGAGGGAGGGAGGGAGGGAGGAGGAGGAGGGGGGGGGGACTTTGAAGTGTGCTTATCAGGAGTTTACTGTGTGACATAGCCGCTGTGTTAACCCAGACCCGCTGACCTGTAGCCTCTGTCTCTCCTTTTAGCTGAATCTGGAGGGCAACCCACTGTTCTTCCGAAAGACCCACAGAACATGTACCGTCCGCCACCTCTCCCCCAAGGCTGCCTACCTCAGAGTGAGGGAGTGGAGGGGGAGGGAGTGAGAGAGAGAGGAGTGAGAGAGAGAGGAGTGAGAGAGAGAGGAGTGAGAGAGAGAGGAGGGAGGAGTGAGAGAGGAGGAGTGAGAGAGAGAAGCTTAATTTGGACCCAGTCTTTTTTTCATGATTGTCTGTCTCCTTACGTTTAATATTGTCTCTGCCTCTCTCTCCCCCCTAGCTCCGACTGGACAGCAGCCCTCTCTCCTCCTCAGAGTTGTCAGTGAGTAGGCCACTCCTGTAAGGCCCAGCAGGCATATACTCTACCCTTCTCTAGTGTTGTTAGGTCACTTGTTGATGTAAGTCCATTCGTGGGATTCGCCACTTTTGTACCAGATAGTCTTAACATGGGACCGCCCCCCCTTCACAGGTGCTACCCAAACCGGGACAGCTGATTGGCCAGCTCCAGGCCCAGGCCTCGCCCTTGGTCGCCAGGGCTCCAGAACAGGGTAACCAGGAAGTAGTGTCCAGCGGGGGCGGGGAGTTGAGTGACAGCCTGTCGGTCAGCGAGTTGGGAGTTACGCGACAACGCAAGAAGAAAGCCAAAGTAAGTCAGCTACACATCTCACTGTGAGGCTGCGGGTTCTGTCCCCACCCCCTAGACACACTGTGTACATCTTAAAAGACTGGCTAGGTATAAGTTATACATGTTAAGTGCCTATGGTGTGAGGGGACTAGAGGGGTGAGGGGACTAGACGGGTGAGGGGACTAGAGGGGAAAGGGGGCTAGAGGGGTGAGGGGAAAGGGGGCTAGGGAGGAAATGGGGGCTAGATGGGTTAGGGGCTAGAGAGGTGAGGGGAAAGGGGCTAGAGGGGTGAGGGGAAAGGGGGCTAGGGAGGAAAGGGGGCTAGGGAGGAAAGGGGGCTAGAGGGGAAAAGGGGCTAGAGGGGTGAGGGGAAAGGGGGCTAGGGAGGAAAGGAGGCTAGAGAGGAAAGGGGGCTAGAGGGGTGAGGGGAAAGGGGGCTAGGGAGGAAAGGGGGCTAGAGGGGTGAGGGGAAAGGGGGCTTGAGGGGAAAGGGGGCTAGAGGGGTGAGGGGAAAGGGGGCTAAAGAGGAAAGGGGGCTAGAGGGGTAATGGGGCTAGAGGGGTAATGGGGCTAGAGGGGAAAGGGGCTAGAGGGGTAATGGGGCTAGAGAGGAAAGGGAGCTAGAGGGGTGAGGGGAAAGGGGGCTAGAGAGGAAAGGGGTCTGGAGGGGTGAGGGGAAAGGGGGCTAGGGAGGAAAGGGGGGCTAGATGGGTTAGGGGCTAGAGAGGAAAGGGGGCTAGAGGGGTGAGGGGAAAGGGGGCTAGAAGGAAAGGGGGCTAGGGAGGAAAGGGGGCTAGGGCTGAAAGGGGGCTAGAGAGGAAAGAGGGCTAGAGGGGTGAGGGGAAAGGGGGCTAGAGGGGAAAAGGGGCTAGAGGGGTGAGGGGAAAGTGGGCTAGAAGGAAAGGGGGCTAGGGGGGAAAGGAGGCTAGAGAGGAAAGGGGGCTAGAGGGTGAGGGGGCTAGAGAGGAAAGGGGGCTAGGGAGGAAAGGGGGCTAGGGAGGAAAGGGGGCTAGAGGGGAAAGGGGGCCAGGGAGGAAAGGGGGCTAGGGATGAAAGGAGGCTAGAGAGGAAAGGGGGCTAGAGGGGTGAGGGGAAAGGGGGCTAGAGGGAAAGGGGGCTAGAGGGGTGAGGGGAAAGGGGGCTAGAGAGGAAAGGGGGCTAGAGAGGAAAGGGGGCTAGAGGGGTGAGGGGAAAGGGGGCTAGGGAGGAAAGGGGGCTAGAGAGGAAAGGGGGCTAGAGAGGAAAGGGGGCTAGAGGGGAAAAGGGGCTAGGGAGGAAAGGAGGCTAGAGAGGAAAGGGGGCTAGAGAGGAAAGGGGGCTAGAGGGGAAAGGGGGCTAGAGGGGAAAGGGGGCTAGAGGGGTGAGGGGAAAGGGGGCTAGAGGGGTGAGGGGAAAGGGGGCTAGGGAGGAAAGTGGGCTAGGGAGGAAAGTGGGCTAGGGATGAAAGGAGGCTAGAGAGGAAAGGGGGCTAGAGAGGAAAGGGGAAAGGGGGCTAGAGGGAAAGGGGGCTAGAGGGGTGAGGGGAAAAGGGGATTAGAGAGGAAAGGGGGCTAGAGGGGTGAGGGGAAAGGGGGCTAGGGAGGAAAGGGGGCTAGAGAGGAAAGGGGGCAGAGGAAAGGGGGCAGAGGAAAGGGGGCTAGAGGGGAAAAGGGGCTAGGGAGGAAAGGAGGCTAGAGAGGAAAGGAGGCTAGAGAGGAAAGGGGGCTAGGGGTGAGGGGGCTAGAGGGGAAAGGGGGCTAGAGGGGTGAGGGGAAAGGGGGCTAGAGGGGTGAGGGGAAAGGGGGCTAGAGGGGTGAGGGGAAAGGGGGCTAGGGAGGAAAGGGGGCTAGGGAGGAAAGGGGGCTAGAGGGGTAATGGGGCTAGAGGGGAAAGGGGTCTAGGAGGGCTAAGGGGCTGTTTCTGGAATGTCTTGTATGGTGTGTGTGTGTGTGTGTTAGTTATTATATCCTTCTGTGTTGTTTCAGAGTAAGGTGAGAGTGAGACGGGCTAGTATCTCAGAGCCAAGTGACTATGACTATGATCCCAGACCACAGTCTTCTATACAAGGTAAACTATTACAGTGTGTGTGTGTGTGTGTGTGTGTGTGTGTGTATCTCTCTCTCTAAAGAACCTCCTCTCTCCCCTCAGACATTCTTCTCCCTCACCAGAAGGAGATTGAACGCATGGACAGTTTCAGGGACCAACTGGGTGAGGATTGGCTGCGCTACCAACATCACCTAGAGGGGGCGCCAATCGCCACCCTAGACAAGGCAGACAAGCCAGCTCCTCCACACCTCACCAGCAGTCTCTGTGCCACCCCCTCCCCACCCAACAACAGCCCTGTCCAGGCCAGCCCCACCACCTTTAAGCTCCCTTCTCCAGAGCTGGAAGTCCCAGAGGTTCTACCCCCACCGCTGCTCTCGTCTGAGCTCAAGGAGGAGGCCTCAGACTGGGATGCAGATCTGGAGACAGAGTCCACCCTCCAGTGGCCTGACCACAGCTTCGGGCACACAGAGTCCACCCTGGAGACTACTATGGCAGAGGGACTGGGTCAGGGGTTAGAGGGATCACCGGCGACACCCACTGACACCAGAGAAGAAGAGGAGGAGGACTTGGGAGGTAGGAGTACATTAGAACTAGCAGTAGCACACCTGATTCAAGTAGCCAACTAATCATCCAGCCCTCAAATAGTCCAACTAGCTGTGCTAGTGCTGGAATGCAACCAAAATATGCAACGACTGGGGTGTTCCAAAGGGACTGATTGGGCAACACTGAGCCAACCTTTGACCTCTCTCTGTCTTCTGTTTCTAGTTGACCTGTGTGTCCCCCTGCTTGTGGGAGTACTATCATCATCAGAAGAGAAGGAGGAGGAGGAGGGTGAACTGAGGAGGAAGAACAAGGCCCAGTGTCCAGTGTTCCTGAGGGTCAAGTCAGGACACATCCTGGAGGTGGACATGAGCAGGGGTCAGTTGCTGGCCCGGCTTGAGTTGGACAGTCTGGGGAGGTTCACCATGTCCCAGGTCACCTGGACTGAGAGGGTGAGGAGGGGGAGGGATGATGGGGATGGTATGGGAGTGAGGGAGGGGAGAAGGGATGGAAGTAGAGGGAAGGTGAGTAGGGATGGTGGGGGAGGAAGGAGAGGGGAATTATGGCGAGAGGAGGGGGGGGGGTTCCTGAAATGATGAAATAAGTATATGTTTAATATTTTTTCTAAATATAGTTTCTCTCTCTCTCTAGGAGGTGGAACGGATTCTTCCGGCCGTAGAGCTTCACTTCCGTTACATCAACAGGGAGAGGAGGAGGAGATGCTATGTTATGCTGGATGATGATCCCCAGGAGGCGCTGCAGGTAACTAACTATCGCCAATCAAAAGCTGTATCTCTCAATGGAATACTGTATCTCGTAATTTCTTGGCTTGCGATGTCGGGCAACTTCAGTAAAGCAGGGCTTGTCATTGAATAATAGGCTAGGATGTTCTATTAGGGAAGAGAAAGAGCAGGGGTGTAGTCATTATTCCAAATAGTTGCAAAACGTCCACCAGGCTGTGGTCAGTAGGTCTGGTCTTGCTCATTAGGCCCAATGATGTCTATCTTGTCTTCTTGTAGTTTGTATGTTTTGCATAAGCAGCCATTGCAATGTTCTGTTTCTGTTTTCTAAATGAATGTTCTATTTTCTGAATCTTCTGTTTTCTGAAGGTTCTGTTTTCTGAATCTTCTGTTTTCTTGTTTGGACTTGCATGTGGGTGCAATACAAATTTAAAGTAGCCAGTCACCATATCAACTGTTCTATCGGAAAATACAAGGACTGTCTTGGAAATGTCTTGGAAAATACATTATTGTAAATACGGCAGGTGTTGTTGTTGCTAGGCACTGACAGAGGTCCTGTCGCGGGTGGTGGAGGAGAACGAGCGTCGGGTCATGGAGGGTCGTCCCAGCTGGGTCCGCCTGCAGTGTCTACGCTGTGGGTCAGAGTTCACACAGCGGGGAGGGAAGGAGGAGAAGGACGGAGGGAGATTAGGAGGACGGACAGGACTGGGAGAGCAGGATGAGGAGGAGAGGAAGGACGAGTGCAGAGAAGATGGAGTGGGTGAGAGACTCGTACAGGAGCGCACACACGTACTAGGGATGGACACGGTTATTCAAATATCCAAACGGACGTTAGTATTCGATTTCTTGGGAGAGTAATTTTGTTACTATTCTCTCTCGCTCCTCCCCCACCTGCTGAAACAAGCAGAGCGCAGCGCACCGGCTCTCTCATTGTGCGAGAAAGTCTCCATCGAAGAAAAAAAATCCAGAAAAAAATCACGATGCTTACATACATACATACATACATACATACATACACAAACAAACCCAGCCCCTCCCCCTGCCACTTACAACAACAAAGATGAGAGATCACTTCCTCCTCTCTAATAAGCAGTTAAAACTCGCTATTTGAGGTTTAGTTCAACAGAATCGGTCATATGGACACTGAAACACATTGAGACATTATTTTACTGTAATAACCTTCCTTAACTCCTCACATTGAGTGCAGAGCAGACACTACTAAAACAGGAGTATCAATGAACATTGATTCTGGAAAATTAATGCTCAGTTTGGTACCACGTTCCGCCAGCAGCATTTTAGCCAAAGACCGTTCTACTAGCTGTCTAGTCTATTTTTTATAAATGTGGAATAAGCATAAAGCCCAATTACGTAAAAATTGGGAACTCGTTCTGATTCTGAGAAATAAGGTAAGAAACTTGATTTCAACATCTGAACAGGCTAGCATGCTGTTCAAGCAGTTGGAGACTGACAGAAGGGTGTGTTAATAACAATGCAACTGTTCTGCCATGTTGGCTAGCAAATAGATCCAAGTTGGCTAAACGTAATGTAAAGATTAGCTGGCTACTCATTAGCATGTGGGCTTGTGCTTGAGAGATTGTTTATGAGACCTGTGTTAATTTTCTATAATGCCTTCTACAAGAAATTAGTAATTATTAGTGAATGTGCATTACACATCGTTCTGGTATATACTTTATATATATATATTTTTTAATACATATTAATAGACAGACTTTAAATTCAGATCAGTGATTATTGCAAAAAAGCAGGCTAAACTATTTTGATAAAATAATACAATTATTAGTGGGTCTTGTTTGTGGAAGGCTTATATTTAGCCTAGGTATAATTTCACAAGCCCTGAATTCATTCGATTATTGCTGACTGTTTGAAATGGAGTGTATTTGACCATTTGACAAAAAATCCTATTTAGACAACATTTAAAAACCGAGCTATATATCGTTTATCAGCCCATAATTTTGAAAAAAATCTAGATATGATTTATAGGCCATATCGCCCAGCCCTACACTTATGGTAGATTCTGGAGCAGCGCCTGAGACAGTTTTATTCACCACCATCAACAAAACACCAAATTATGACATTTCTCATGGAAGAATGGTATCGCATCCCTCCAATAGTGTTCCAGACAATTGTGTCTACTGCAAGGACAGGGCTCTACTGGGTGCGTGCAGGATGATCTTATCTTTCTGCCCTGACAGACG
Source organism: Thymallus thymallus (assembly GCA_023634145.1). Lineage (NCBI taxonomy): Eukaryota > Metazoa > Chordata > Actinopteri > Salmoniformes > Salmonidae > Thymallus > Thymallus thymallus. Next base: position 19,389,475 of record CM042419.1, read on the forward strand.
TCACGCAGGTGTGGGCAGAGCTCCGATGACGAGTCGTTCTAAAACCTGTTGAGGTTACTATGGTGACAGACATACAGTTGAAGTCGGAAGTTTACATACACTTAGGTTGAAGTCATTAAAACTCATTTTTCAACCACTCCACAGATTTCTTGTTAACAAACTATAGTTTTGGCAAGTCGGTTAGGACATCTACTTTGTGCATGACAAAAGTAATTCTTCCAACAATTGTCTACAGACAGATTATTTCACTTATAATTCACTATGTCACAATTCCAGTGGGTCAGAAGTTAACATACACTAAGTTGACTGTGCCTTTTAAACAGCTTGGAAAATTCCAGAAAATTATGTCATGGCTTTAGAAGCTTCTGATGCTAATTGACACCATTTGAGTCAATTGGAGGTGTACCTGTGGTTGTATTTCAAGGCCTACCTTCAAACTCAGTGCCTCTTTCTCAGTGCCTCTTTGCTCGACATCATGGGAAAATCAAAACAAATCAGCGAAGACCTCAGAAAAGAAATTGTAGACCTCCACAAGTCTGGTTCATCCTTGGAAGCAATTTCCAAATGCCTGAAGGTACCACGTTCATCTGTACAAACAATAGTATGCAAGTATAAAAACCATAGGACCACGCAGACGTCATACCGCTCAGGAAGGAGACGGGTTCTGTCTCCTAGAGATGAAAGTCAAAGTCAAGGTATTGTAGTGGCCATCATAAAACCCTGACCTCAATCCTATAGAACCTTTTTTGGGCAGAACTGAAAAAGCGTGTGCGAGCAAGGAGGCCTACAAACCCGACTTAGTTATACCAGTTCTGTCAAGAGGAATGGGCCAAAATTCCCCCAACTAATTTTGGGAAGCTTGTGGAAGGCTTCCCGAAACATTTGACCCAAGTTAATACGTTTTAAGGGCAATGCTACCAAATACTAATTGAGTGTATGTAAACTTCTGACCCACCGGGAATGTGATGAAAGAAATAAAAGCTGAAATAAATCATTCTCTCTAATATTATTCTGACATTTCAGATTCTTAAATAAAGTGATGGTCCTAACTGACTTAAGACAGGGAATTTTTACTAGGATTAAATGTCTGGAATTGTGAAAAATTTCTATGCATTAATTGTGAGTTTTTAAATGTATTTGGCTAAGGTGTAAACTTCCGACTTCAACTGTATAATGGCTATGGTCCAGGCGACCAAACAGATTATTTCCTTCTAAATTTATCAAAACTTTGTTAAGTGTTTTTATAAACTATTTTAATCAACTCTCTTTCTCAAGTACTAATTTACCAGAAAATTGCTCAAAATAAACTTTTGAACAGGCCAAATGGAGCGTTTCATCTTCTAGTCCTCAACAACCCAGTTCTGAAATGACAACATGCTCTAACATGCCCAGAGCTCAGGGAGAGTTTGTTCTACAGATGTCTCGGGCTTTTGACAAGTGTACCTTCTAGTTGGAGTGTACTTAGTCATATCCCCTCATTTGTTGACTACAACATCTACACCAAAGAAAGGCTGAAGTGTCCAGTCATTAACTCTGTTTTCAAAAGTGATTGATAGCAGATTATGGACAGAATTTTGCCTTTTGTATACAAAAACGATTACATCGTTACAAAATACACTAATTTACCGATACAAAATACACTAATTTACCGATACAGACTAATTCATAATGAAGTATAACACTTTTTCTGTTACTTGTCAATGTATACAACATCTTCAGGAAGTACCATCATCTGTCCTGAGTGTGGTAGTGATCACGTGGTCCAGCTGGCTGGCCAATCAGCTCCCTCCACCAGTACGCCTGTCCATGGTTCCCCATGCCAAGACGGGACTGACCGACACTTTACCTTCAACCACAGGGATACACCTCTACCCAGTCACCCTGGCAACAAAGTTTGGGATTTTATTGTCTTTAAGATTTATTTAAATATATTGATGTATGATGAACATGTTTTTTATAGTCTAGGGTAATCAATCAATCAGCTTTCAGGCCCCGCCAAAGGGTCAATAAATCTCCCATATTTCAATGCTCCGTCACCCCCCTCCCTCTGTTTTTAGGACTCCACCATGGAAGGTCCTTCCTCTGCCAGGGCCAGCCACTACGGTAGCCCTGCTATGAAGGCCTCAACCCAGGACACTATCCAGACCACCACCTCCGTGGAGGACTCCACCTCCTCCTTCTTCTCAGCCAAGGGAAGCTCCTTCTCTTTGAGGGAGACCTGGGTGGACCAGAGCCAGGACCGGAGCCTGTCCCAGCCCGCAAGCTTCTACAGTACAGAGGGCCAGAGTAAAGAAAGTATAGCAGGGAGCTACAGCTATGTAGCTAGTGTTACCCCACCTGGACCCCAGTATCAGCATGCAGGACAAGCCAGCCCAGGTGGGTCCTGGAGAAAGTTGGGTCCTGCTTTCTTTGCATAGACCTCATTTTGTAGTCCTAATATATATATATATATTTGAATACTTCTGCAATAACCAATGTTATTGCTAAGGTAGAACATCTGTGTCTTGTGGTGGGGGGAAAAGGCATGAACATAATAACATTGTTTGATTGGGTCCCTTTGTTTTTATCAGCCATCAGATTAAGTCATAAAATGGATATGATCCTTGATTAGAAGTGATGATATGACCTGGATTTTCATCAAACTGCCCCCATTTCTCTTTTTATGTCAAATCTGTCCAGCACTATCCTCAAACAATTGCTTTCATTTGTGGTGTAATACACATTTCTGGAAAAGGCTTAAAATAAAGGTTAAAATCCAGGTCATGTGACATGATAGTCCAAAACACAGGGCCCGTGTGATTGGAGACAAGGAGGAAATATTTGGGTTTTGCAAGAAAGAGTGTAACAACAAGAAAGAAAGAAAGAGTGATCCTGGAGGGGGTACAGTATAAATACTGTATAGACACAGTATAATAGACCCTTCTATTTTCCTCTGTGTTATACTGTAGCAGCCAGAGATGCTGAATGACTGAGAACATGGAATCCTTCTCCTTGTTTTAAAAGCACACGCCCCTGCAGAGACCCATCCCAAAGCACTTCATCAGCCACTAAGCTGACGTTAATTTTACACTAACCTCTTTGTCTGTTAGAAGGCCACTCATTTGCTCCGTGAATTAAGAGCTCTGCCTGGGGGGGGGGGTTAGTGGATTGAGACAAAACTTCAAAAAGTATAAAGACCCCGATCTCTTTTGTAGAACAAGACCTTTAGTCTAACACCAGTTTAATACATGTAGATTAAAACAACTTTGATCTGATTACCATAATATTTGGGACACATTTATCTGAATATCGCACATCAAAAGGGAATGTTGAGCAGCATATGTTGAGATGAACGGAGTGAAATGACTCAAATGTAAATGCAACATTTGAATACTCTTCCTTTAGCTATAGACACACGTCCACACAGTGATATCTGTGTCATTGGATCAGATTCAGAGAGGCCTAGTGAATGATGGCCACATAGTCATTAGGCCAGTTTCCTGGCAGTTAGTTACTATCTATTGTCTCTGGTGTTGATGTGTGTCACTTTGCACTGAATGGACCAGCAAGTTAGATTTACTACACAGCGACAGCATAATGCTCCATAAACTTATCGTTTAATACAGTTTTAGATTTAGTGGGAGGGAGGGTTAAATCTCTATGTTCAATTATGAGCGCCATCCCATCTGTTTTAGTGTGATCTGCCAATAACTGTGATCTGGTAATAACTGGAACATATATTTGTTTAAAAGTGAAAGTAGGGAGACCACATAGCCAAAATGCTATTGGGTCTCTTATCTGTTGCATACTAACTGTACTGTTTGGGAACTAGTAATGTGTGTCTGTGTTGGTTATGCTAAGCTAACTGGTGTCCCTGTGTGTTTCTTATGCTAAGCTAACTGCAGTCCCTGTGTGTTTGTTGTGCTAAGCTAACTGCTGTCCTTGTGTGTTGGTTATAAATGCTACGCTAACACTATTCTTACTTGTGTCTGTAGGCCAGTTGGATCTTCTCTCTGAGGACTATGAGGTGGTGGACCATCGGCTGAAGCTCTTCCTGGATGTGGAGGTGTTCGAAGAGGAAGAGGAGCTCCACTCCTTTCTCAAGGTTAGGAGAACCAACATTCTGATGACGGTTTACAGTTCAGTGACATACAGTTGAAGTCATTAAAACTCATTTTCAACCACTCCACAGATTTCATGTTAACAAACTATAGTTTTGGCAAGTCGGTTAGGACATCTACTTTGTGCATGACACATGTAATTATTCCAACAATTGTTTACAGACAGATTATTTAACTTATAATTCACTATATCACAATTCCAGTGGGTCAGAAGTTTGTCAGAAGGCCTAACTTCAAACTCAGTGCCTCTTTGCTCGACATCATGGGAAAATCAAAAGAAATCAGCCAAGACCTCAGAAAAAGAATTGTATACCTCCACAAGTCTGGTTCATCATTGGGAGCAATTTCCAAACGCCTGAAGGTACAACGTTCATCTGTACAAAACAATAGTACGCAAGTATAAACACCATGGGACCGTGCAGCCGCCATACTGCTCAGGAAGGAGACGCGTTCTGTCTCCTAGAGATTAATGTACTTTTGTGCGAAAAGTGCAAATCAATCCCAGAACAACAGCAAATGACCTTGTGAAGATACTGGAGGAAACAGGTACAAAAGTATCTATATCCACATTAAAATGAGTCCTATATTGACATAACCTGAAAAGCCGCTCAGCTAGGAAGAAGCCACTGCTCCAAAACGGCCATAAAAAAGCCAGACTACGGTTTGCAACTGCACATGGGGACAAAGATTGTACTTTTTGGAGAAATGTCCTCTGGTCTGATGAAACAAAAATATAACTGTTTGCCCATAATGACCATTGTTATGTTGGGAGGAAAAAGGGGAAGGCTTGCAAGCTGAAGAACACCATCCCAACCGTGAAGCATGGGGGTGGCAGCATCATGTTGTGCTTTGCTGCAGGAGGGCAGAACGGAAAAGGGTCTGCGAGCAAGAAGGCCTACAAACCTGACTCAGTTACACCAGTTCTGTCAGGAGGAATGGGCCAAAATTCACTCAACTTATTGTGGGAAGCTTTTGGAAGGCTACCCGACACGTTTGACCCAAGTTAAACTATTTAAAGGCAATGCTACCAAATACTAATTGAGTGTATGTAAACTTCTGACCCACTGGGAATGTGATGAAAGAAATATAAAAGCTGAAATAAACCCTATTATTCTGACATTTCACGTTCTTAAAATAAAGTGGTGATCCTAACTGACCTAAGACAGGGAATTTTTACTAGGATGAAATGTCAGGAATTGTGAAAAACTGAGTTTAAATGTATTTGGCTAAGGTGTATGTAAACTTCCGACTTCAACTGTAGCTGAATCCAGTCACAGCAGTTCCGCTCAGAAGTTCAGTGAACAGCTAACCCAGCCAAAACCGGTCGGCCCCAGCTCTTGTGATCTACTTCTGGCTGCTTTTGTGCCCCCAGCTGTTCTCTCACTGTCCTGCATTCCCTCTGTCTCTCTATCGCCACGCCAACCCACCACACCATGGCCTTGGAGGAGCTCCACCGTGTGCAATGCATGCTGGGAGCCCTGTGGAGAGGAGGGTTATTGGTTTACTGCTCAGGACACCTGGACGAGGAGAGGGAGCCGAGCGGACGAGAGAGGACACAAGCAAGCCCAGCAGGAGACCGAAGATCCAGCTCATGACATTCTCATTCATCTAATGTTTATTTATCTTGTCACACGTGCTCCTCTCCCCTCTGGCTCTCTTTCTCTTTCAACAGGTCAACTGTTTTGTTTTTGGGCCTACACAGTATTCAATGAAGATTGATGTGACTTTGGGGCTAGACCTCACTCTTTTGGTGTTTTTAAAGAAGAACCGATCTGCTCTTATTCAGTATGTTTAAGAAGAGCTCTGTCGTGCCTCATAGATGTCAGCCATTTCTCCTCAGTGAAAGTTATTTGCAGCAGTTAAGTGAAATGTTGCGGGAATCTTTAACGTGTGTACGTCTTCTCTTTTGTTATAGGTGTCAACTGTGAAGTTTGGTGATCCGGTGGAGTTCCCCTCGTTCCTGGTGGTGTCTGACCAACGCATCTACTTCCTGGAAGTGACATCAGACATGGAGTAAGTTAACCTCCTGACCTGGCACACTGAAGAATATCACACAAGCCTGGAATAAAAATAAACATTCAACAACCCATTCAGCAGTCACAGAAATGGTTATGGCTGTCATGAAGGTATTGTCTGTAGAGGCATTTTATCTGTAGGCTAGAGTTTCTTCTATAAAACTATAGGTGACGTTTATGGGGACAGCAGCAATCACACTATAGGATCACCACAGCTTTACGTAACCCACCACATCCCAATGCTAACAGACTTTCTGGTCCACATCTTGAGAACACATTACAGCCCTGGTCTTTGTGGTGGCCCTACACATCTCCCCAACCACTTCTCCCATTTCTTATATCAGTGGCTTCATGTTCCCTCTGTGTGAACACTATCAATGGCTTTATAAACCCTGTATCAATGGCTTTTTTGTCCTCATCAAAAGCATGTTGTCTTGCCTCCGTTTCCTCCCAAGAGTGTGAGTTGGACAGGCCTGAGTGTCGTGCTGCGACGGCCCCTATAAAGTTACTGGGATTCTGACCGCAGAAGGCCACACCCCCTCTATCCTTAGCATGCCCTGGAAGTTGTGTAACGGCCAAGTTTGGTTGTGAAACAGTGTGATATTCTTATGATGGCCTTTCGCTACTTTTTAAAGGTGCAATCGGTGACTTGGTTGTCTGTGGCTATCTGACAAAATGCAGAAACAAACAAACAATGCTCAAACAAAAACATATACACTTTAAGAAATTCACGCGAGTAGACTCAAGGAAACAGAAAGTTAACAGGTGCGATACATGCAAGAAAAGTAATATGATACGGCAGTGTTCTAATTCTATTTCTTTCTCATCTTCATTGTTCTCTTCCTGGCAGAGGGCAGCCGTGTGATTGGCTGCAGAAGAGGGACAGCCGTGGAATCACAGAGCTGAGTTACCTGGAGGTGGGACTGGGCTCCCAGAGTATCCACATGGAGTTTGAGGAAGGGCCCGTGGCCTACACCCTGCTAGTACGGGACAGCGCACGTTGCAAACGCTTCTTCAGCCTCCTCACAGGCAAGATGACGCTGCCACACACACACACACACACACACACACACACACACACACAATCTGCACATGTGTTGCATGCATCTGTATCTCATGAATGAAGGGCCTTCCTCCTAGGGATATGAGAGAGGATTAGAGCAGAGCACACTCGTTCTTAGGACAATATGTCCCCCTCTATCTCTATCTCTCTATCTCTCTCCTCGTCCCACTTCCTCGCAGTATGTTAATCACATACTCCTCTGCTCACAGTGACTACACCCTGACTAGCCTGTCAGCCTGTCAGCAAGGCAAGACCAGAAGCAGAGCGAGAGGAAAGCTGAGTTTTATTAGATCAACACTCTTCTCTCAACTGTCACGGCTTCTCACAACTTCTTCTCATAATTTCTTCTCACAACTTCACTAGAGCACTCTTTAATGTAGTCCCTTTGGCAGCAAGGGGAAGCACCATGGCCAAACTGTCTTCAGCTAAGGCTCTGTGGACCTGAGTCTACAAGGTGTCCATGTTGTCATTTGACTGTATTCCAGATGAACTCTTTAGCTAATCTGGGATAACAGGGTCAGGATGAGTCAATAATGAGGTGTTAGATAGGATCAGCATTTAACACTGTTAACTTTCCCTCCACAGGGTGACAAATCTGACCCCTCTTATTTATCACACGCTCAGATGTCCTCCAATTCTTATTTGGTGTTCCCTCTGCCTCTGAAAGTGATAGTATGGTCCAGATGTCCTCCGGTTCTTATTTGGAGTTCCCTCTGCATCTGAAAGTGATGGTACGGTCCAGAATCCTAAGGTTGATTTCTGGCCTCAAAAGGGGTCTGTTGTCAAAGTGAGTCTATGTTGTGTAGATCCATCCTAGAGCATAATAGATCTCATCAGAGTTCTCTTCTCCTCCAAGTGTATGCTCTAGGTTTCCTAGAGGTGGTCCTGTTCCTCTACTGTGAGGCCTGTTGGAATAATTGTCTCTGAGGTTGTGTTCTTGTCTGGATTCATCAAAGATTAGTTTTCTCCTTCCTCTCAACGGCCGAGGACGGGTCCAGCCTTTCAGTCACTGGGACCACATAGCCGGCTAGGCCAGTCCAATTCTGGGCTCGGACCCTGTATTGCTAAGCTGAACGGCCCCATAGAGAGAGGCTGTAACAGGGCTCTGCTATAGCTTGCCAGTTGGATCATCTCCTATACGTCTTAAAATATCCTGTGTTCCTGAGGAAGGAGGAGGAGGAACAGGAGTTGAGCCTGGTTGTAGGCCTGGTTCTGAGGTATGTGCTGCAGGCAGACAACATGGCTGGTCCTGTCCAGTTAGCATAGAAAGGGAGGGAGGGAGTGGGGGAGGGGGCCTTAATAACTAGGTACCTTCTCAGTGCTCCCCTCCTATTTATTTATTTTTTATTATTTGTTTTATATTGTGGAAAGATTGTTGCTTCCATGAATGTACTTGTCTGCATCATTTCCAATCCCCCATATATTTTCTGGTAAATATATTTATTGGAGTGGTTGAAAAATGAATTTTAATGACTTCCGACTTCAGCTGTACATACATACATACATACATACATACATACATACATACATACTTTTTTTTTTAATATACCTTCCTTTATTATTCCCCACAAACCCTAGCACCGCTCGCCCAATTGGAGTAAACGAATAAACAATAACATTGTAGCTTCTGCTTCCAGCTTATACATATTATACACATTTTACAGACACAATCTATTTTACAATAGTTATATTTGTTTGTTTTTAGTCCTGGCCTTCCTCTATTTATAATGTCCATCAAGTTTGATTTGCATTTGCCGTATATTTGTAACTGTGCTATTTCACAAAAGCTCTGAACTTAAATACATTCTACAGACCCTGTATGTTTTACATTTGTTATCTTGTTATTAGTCCCACCCTTCAGTGCTCCCCTCATTGGTATGAGGCTTTGGCACCAGCCTTCCTCTCCGGCTTTCACTCCTACTCTGCCCCGCTCTTCCTCCCCTCCTCTCGAGGAAACTAAAACTATTTATTATGTGCCTAAAAACTGGGTCTAGAGTTCTGATATTGCCCCCATAACAGCTGTTACAATATTTTTTCTCCTTTAGGGAATGAACCAAATGATACCTATACCATAACAAAAACCAGTTTTCAGACAGGGCTGGCATTCCCAGAACAGATGTGGTCACGCCTGGCGTGATCGGTGGTGAGGGCTACAGACATGGAAAAGGAAAGGGACCGGGAGGAAACAAGGATATGTCCACTTCTCACTGGGTTTTGGAAATGTTTTATTGAAATGAGGAAGAAGGCTGGACAAGTCTTAACTTGATATTCACGGTTAGTCAGTTCAGGTCACCGTGTCAAAGACAATGTCTCTGCTTTTGCTAATTTAAATGCCCTCATTGCCCTGTACAGACCTACAGTGGGTAGTGTGTAAGAAGATGTGGTCTGTATGGTTAGAAGTCTGTCTGGTAAGTGGTTTGGTGCTCATAAATGGTCTTAGAAGGAGTGTTTGGTTTGGTTGTGTGGGTTGGATCCAGACACTGCATTCCTGAAAGGTAACGAAAAACTGTTCCTGTCTCCTTCACTAACTATCAAGTTAAGGGGTAGTGCTCCCAAATTACCAACGTACCTCATCTGTGGACACCAGGAAACATAATCAAGATTTTATGATTTGTTTACTTATCAACAACAGCAATTATCATCTTGAGTGATATTTGTAATTTGGGTGAACTGTCCCTTTAACTGCATAGTAAACTTTTATAAGGAGATGGATGATATAAGCAGATGTCATATCTAAAGTTTAACCCTAACAGATACCCTTACAACATCAACACAGTGTCACTTCCCACTGTGTCAGACCTGGGCTAAACTCTGCCCTGTTTTCCTTGGAAATCCACTCCGATTCGGCGTATCTCGGCCCTCCCGCTCCTACGCTCTCCCTTCCCCGTGGTCCGCTGTTCCGACAAGGCTGAGAGTGTTCGGTTTCACCCGAAAGGACGGTGAGGGTCCAACTATGCCTTGTGAAAATAAGCAGGGGTATTTGGGATGGTTGGAAGTGGTTAACCTAGTGCAGAGGGTCTTGTGATTGGACCGGCAGGAGGGAGAGGAACGTTATTCGCCAGGACAGATCCCAGACGCCGACACAGATCCGCTTTCCGTTTACCGCTTTAGGCCCTGCGAGCCAGACCTACGGCGACCGAGCCCCGTATCTGTTTAGCCTCTCATCATGGCGACAGTGTCCGCTATGTCACGCAACACGTATATACACTGAGTGTACAAAACATTAAGAACACCTTCCTAATATTGAGTTGCACCCCCTTTTGCCCTCCGAACAGCCTCAATTCGTTGGAGCATGAACTCTACAAGGTGTCTAAAGTGTTCCACAGAGACTCTGGCCCATGTTGACTCCAATGCTTCTCAGAGTTGTGTCAAGTTGGCTGGATGTCCTTTGTGTGGTGGACCATTCTTGAAACACACAGGAAACTGTGAAAAACCCAGCAGCGTTGCAGTTCTCGACACTATTGGGTGTGCCTGGCAGCTACTACCACACCCCGTTCAAAGGCACTTACATCTTTTGTTTTGCCCATTCACCCTCTGAATGGCACACATACTAACGCCATGTCTCAAATGTCTCAAGACTTAAAAATCCTTCTTTAACCTGTCTACACTGACTTGAAGTGGATTTAACAAGTGACATCCATAAGGGATTCTAGCTTTCACCTGGATTCACTGGTCAGCCTACGTCATAGATAGATAGATAGATAGATAGATAGATAGATAGATAGATAGATAGATAGATAGATAGGTACTTTGGCAAAATAATGTTTTGCACACTCAGTGTACACTCAGTGTACACCGTCAGGAGAAAGCACAGAGGTATGTTTAGACAAAGGGAGATGTTCTTGACTCCCACACGTGCAGCTTAACGGTGTTGATCACAAAATGTTATTCTCTGGGATAAAAAAACAAAAACAAAATGGGCCCTACCTTGCCCTGTCCTGTCCCGCAAGCTCCACCTTGTCCTCTGCCCCAGAAGGAATGCAGTGTTACTGAGTTCAGAGGGCAAATCTCTGCACTGCTTCACCTTGAATAATGTCCTGAATATAGAGGTGTGTGTGTGTGTGTGTGTGTGTGTGTGTGTGTGTGTGTGTGTGTGTGTGGTCTCCTACGATAAGGGGTTAAAGGGGAGCTCAAAGAGTGACAACAAAACGGTTGTCCTTTTTAATCCAGCACCATGCTTCTTCCTGTAGGCTTCAATTCAGATGTTCCTCCTGGAACATTAGTGTGGCAGAAAGAGAAAGAAACGATGGCAGAAGAATTGAGGTTGAATCTTCTTAAAGGCATTGGGAGCCAGAATAGGCCACTGGTGCCAGGCAATGTCTTAATTTCCTCATCCCTGTTGTTGAACTTGGAAATTGATCGGGGCAGGGTGTTCCTGCTCTGTTTTTCTTCATATTTATTGTTCTCTCTGTTGTTTCACCCTTTTTAGTGTGTTTCCCTTTAAACTCAACTTCCCTTTCAACGCCCGTTCGCCCACAGCTAAATGTTACCCCCCCCCCCCCCCCCCCCCACAGGAACATATTTTGTCGCTGTGAGTGTGACCAAGCACATTGTACTCCTGTACCTTTTCCAACCTGTGTTTTTCCCCCTGCTTCCATGGAGCTGTAATCCTAGATTTGAAACCAGAGAACTGTCAGCTTTCTAGTCCTAACCCACCACAGACTGGAATAGTCTCACATTAGCTCTGTCTATTGTCCCAAGGGCTGCAAAGCTACCTGTGGCTTACCAAAGTTACTGGAATCTTCAGTAATTTTGATAATTAACAGAATATATATCGTAATTTACATTTGAATACCTTTTTTCTTTTAAAGATGATTGAAAAAAAGCTTCTAATCAACGATGCCATTATTTTCAACTCTTCCAACTATTAACTTTTTTTCCACAGCTGCCACCAGTTTAATGCCGAAACATTGACAACAAAGACACATTGACATAGTCAAATAAATAAGTGTGTAAATAAATACATCACTAAACTTAATTAATATCTCTTTTATACTTTTTTTCACTCTATCTCTCCCCCAGGGGTGGTGCGCAAGTTGGCTACCAAGTCAGACAGCAAGCTTAAGTCGATCTCCACCACCAGGCTCAACCCACAGCATCATCTCTGGTACGAACAGCCCAGATTTATGTTCTAATTGCCATCAATGACTTGCATGTGTCCTGGAGATGTCCGCGTATCCTCTTTAATTTCCACTCGATCGTATTTAGCCAAGCCATAAGCACATCTGTCTCTTACCCCCACTGTGACGCTGACAAGGCTGTGGTAACTTCTGTCTGGTGTTACTAAACCTCCCCATTGTCGAAAATTGGGCTCTAAATTAGTGGCTAAACCACCTACTAATGTCTTACATGTGTTAGCCTCGAGATGCTAAGAAGGCGCTAACGATGCATTAACTTAACTAGAGAGCTGATCCAGCAGTGCCATGTCCTTAGGGGCTTCATCCCAATACTGTGAAGTTTCTTCCTCCCCTATGATCTTCGTGTATCCTTGCTCACCTGAAAGGACTAGAAAGGGAGGACTAGCAGGCAGGAAAGGAAACCATTTTTAGTATATGGATTTACCATCCACTCTTCTTCCCTTTTTTCTGTGGTGTTGTTGGAACACGCTGAACATTCACTGAGTTAATTCGTGGCTCAGTTAGTTATTATACGGCCGTTCTTGTTTTGTGTAGCTGGAAACCACAGCTACTCAGGGAACAGACTCACTGTTTGAACAAGAACGTAGGATGACTCAGGACTCTTTTTTTTATTTGTTTATCATCATTCCTACCACTTCTGTGTAGCTTTTATAATCACACTATTGTGGATATAGTTGGAATAAAATTTAACACGTGGTCGCTTTAAAGTCAACAACAGACTTAAACCACAAAACACTACACAGAATGAGTATTACCTCTGTCTGCTCGCTTTCAAAAACAAACTCACCCAGGCGGCCATTTTGAAACCATAGGCCAAAGTCTTCTTTATGCGTCTCAGTGATACAGATATGAATCAGGGAAAACAGACATATCGTCACACTTTTGAGATCTGCCCCATCTCAAAAGCACTTAGATTCTGATGTGGTGTATGGGCCTGATGTGCAACGTAACGTGGTGAATATTAACTTGGTTGACTCTAATATAAGTATTTCTCCTCTACTTGTCTTCCCAGGCCTCTAGTGTGTGAAGACATGCAGACTGATGTGGAGGATGGCCAGCTACAGTTCTTCTACCTCCTGGCCTTTTTACATCAAGGTACATTACAAATGTTTGTATGTACACTTAACAAAAATATAAACGCAATATGTAAAGTGTTGCTCCCATGTTTCACGAGATGAAATAAAAGATCCCAGACATTTTCCAGACGCACAAAAAGCTTATTTCTCTAATATTTTCTGTACAAATTTGTTTACTTTCCTGTTAGTGAGCATTCATCCTTTGCCAAGATAATCCATCAACCTGACAGGTGTAGGATATCAAGAAGCTTTCTGTCAATTGACTGATTTCCTTATATGAACTGAGTAAAATCGTTGTGTTTCATATTGCGTTTATATATTTTGTTCAGTATATGTGCGTTTGTGCGTGTGTAAATGTTCATATGTCTCTCTTTCTTTGTGTAATTGAGTATATCTGTGTTGTATCTCTGGGTGCAGACGTTGCATCCGTAGCCAGGCATGGCTGCAGGTTATGGGCTGTCACGTGAAGAGAATGTAAAGTACTGTAATTGTAACATGCACTGGCCTGCTCCTTCTGCTTCTGCTGAAGGGCTGTAACCTGGATTTAAACATCAGGAGGATGGAGGAATAGAAGGGTTTTAAACTGGGTTTAAACATCAGGAGGATGGAGGTATAGAAGGGTTTTAAACTGGGTTTAAACATCAGGAGGATTGAGGAATAGAAGGGTTTTAAACTGGATTTAAACATCAGGAGGATGGAGGAATAGAAGGGTTTTAAACTGGTTTAAACAGGAGGATGGAGGTATAGAAGGGTTTTAAACTGGTTTAAACAGGAGGATGGAGGTATAGAAGGGTTTTAAACTGGGTTTAAACATCAGGAGGATTGATGAATAGAAGGGTTTTAAACTGGATTTAAACATCAGGAGGATGGAGGAATAGAAGGGTTTTAAACTGGTTTAAACATCAGGAGGATAGAATAGGAAATGTATCCATTGACACAGGAAAGTGTCCACCCACTTGAGTCCAGCCACTTTATATCCCTGGACTTCAGTGGAGCGGTGCGGGGAGAATGAGGGAGGACTATTACATATTTCACTATATCAAAATTAAATGAATTGGGCTGAAGTGTCCATTCAGAAAGTCATGATTCTGTATGGTGCCAGATAACTGCAGTTATCTGTGGAGGATCAAAATGTAAAGCACACTATTGTATATCACTCCCTTCCCAGTCCTCCCACTCTCTTCCTGTAGGAGATCACTGTAGTCTAGTCAGATTCAGTGTTGCATGACTCTCTCTCGTCCTGTAGGAGATCACTGTAGTCTAGTCAGATCCAGTGTTGCATGACTCTCTCTCGTCCTGTAGGAGATCACTGTAGTCTAGTCAGATCCAGTGTTGCATGACTCTCTCTCGTCCTGTAGGAGATCACTGTAGTCTAGTCAGATCCAGTGTTGCATGACTCTCTCTCGTCCTGTAGGAGATCACTGTAGTCTAGTCAGATCCAGTGTTGCATGACTCTCTCTTCCTGTAGGAGATCACTGTAGTCTAGTCAGATCCAGTGTTGCATGACTCTCTTCCTGTAGGAGATCACTGTAGTCTAGTCAGATCCAGTGTTGCCTGACTCTTATTTTTCACCCTATACCCCTGGTGATTGATTGACCACTGATCAAAGCTGGACTGTTCATCCTTGGTTTAATGGAGTATATCAACACAGAGAGGAGATGAAGAGTAGAGCGAGAGAGAGGCGGCTGCTAGGGAGATGAGAGCTCTTTCTTATCTCACCACGGTACCGACGTTCCACTGATATGGCTCTCCCTTTGTCTGTTTACTAGACGGTAAAGCACTTTGAGACGTGCCATAAAGCCCCTGGTTAGATAATTACAGTACAAGCCAAACTATTTAGATATTTTAAACATTTAGACCAAATGCGTATTTTCTGTGTGTTGTATTTGTTCTCTCTGCCAGAAGACAGCGTGACCCCTCTGACAGTGCTGGCCACCCGGGAAACACTTTACCTGCTCAACGAAGACCACCAATGGAGCAAGAGCTTGCCCCACCCGTCAGCCAATGAGAGCGGGGAACCCTGCAGTGGGTGGGTCACTGTTCAGGAGACTCAGCCAATCAGTTGTGTCAGCTCTGTGCATCTATGGTCGTCTGACCCGTGCAGAATGGACATCAAGCTTTACGATGAGGTGAGACTGAGGGAGAAAAGAGGCTTGTGATTAGTCTTAGATTAGGAAGTGCTTCTTCCAAGTTCTCAAGGGAAAGCTGGATAAGCTAAATGCTATCATGAGCAAAGTTGGGCACACGTTTGTATAATTACGAGACATTTTTCAGGATGAAATCTCTTGAGATGCACCATCTGGTTTTCAAGAGTGTCCAGATGAAAACAACTAACAAACAAATGATACTTATTAAGTAGAATAATACAACTACTGTCTAATAATAATAACAATTCAATTACATCTAATTGTATTTGTCACATGCGCCGAATACAACAGGTGTAGACCTTACTGTGAAATGCTTACTTACAAGCCCTTAACCAACAATGCAGTTTTTACGAAAAATAAGAGTTGAGAAAATATTTATTAAATAAACTAAAGTAATGTTGTATTTTGTAACACAATAAAATAAAAAAGGCTATATAGAGGGTACCGGTACCGAGTCAATGTGCAGGGGTACAGGTTAGTCCAGGTAATTGAGGTAATATGTACAGTACCAGTCAGATGTTTGGACACACCTACTCATTCAAGGGTTTTTCTTTATTTTTACTATTTTCTACATTATAGAATAATAGTGAAGACATCAAAACTATGAAATAACACATAGAATCATGTAGTAACCAAAAAAGTGTTAAATAAATGTATTTTGTATTTGAGATTCTTCAAAGTAGCCACCCTTTGCCTTGATGACAGCTTTACACACGCTTGGCATTCTCTCAACCGGCTTCATGAGGTAGTCACCTGGAATGACAAGTTAGGGGTGGTATACAGAAGATAGCCCTATTTGGTAAAAGACCAAGTCCATATTATGGCAAGAACAGCTCCCTATAAGCAAAGAGAAACGACAGTCCATCATTACTTTAAGATAGGAAGGTCAGTCAATCCTGAAAATTTCAAGAACTTTGTAAGTTTCTTCAAGTGCAGTTGCAAAAACCATCAAGCGCTATGATGAAACTGGCCACAAGAAAGGAAGACCCAGAGTTACCTCTGCTGCAGAGGATAAGCTAATTGGCGTTACCAGCCTCAGAAATTTCAGCCCAAATAAATGCTTCACAGAGTTCAAGTAACAGAGACACATCTCAACATCAACTGTTCAGAGGAGACTGCGTGAAACAGGCCTTCATGGTCGAATTGCCTCAAAGAAACCACTACTAAAGGATGCCAATAAGAACAAGAGACTTGCTTGGGCCAAGAAACACGAGCAATGGACATTAGACCGGTAGAAGTCTGTCCTTTGGTCTGATGAGTCCAAATTTGAGATTTTTGGTTCCAACCGCCGTGTCTTTGTGAGACGCAGATTAGATGAACGGATGATCTCCGCATGTGGTTCCCACTCTGAAGCATGGAGGAGGAGGTGTGATGGTGTGGGGGTGCTTTGCTGGTGACACTGTCTGTGATTTATTTAGAATTCAAGGCACACTTAACCAGCATGGCTACCACAGCATTCTGCAGTGATACGACATCCCATCTGGTTTAGGCTTAGTGGGACTAACTATCATTTGTTTTTCAAAAGGACAATGACCCAACACACCTCCAGGCTGTGTAAGGGCTATTTTACCAAGAAGGAGATTGATTGGGTGCTGCATCAGATGACCTGGCCTCCACAATTCCCCGACCTCAACCAAATTGAGATGGTTTGGGATGAGTCGGACCGCAGAGTGAAGGAAAAGCAGCCAACAAGTGCTCCGCATATGTGGGAACTCCTTCAAGACTGTTGGAAAAGCATTCCAGGTGAAGCTGGCTGAGAGAATGCCAAGAGTGTGCAACGCTGTCATCAAGGCAAAGGGTGGCTATTTGAAGAATCTCAAATATAAAATATATTTAGATTTGTGTAACACTTTTTTGGTAACTGATTCCATATGTGTTATTTCATCATTTTGATGTCTACACTATTATTATTCTAGTAGTAAAATAGTAAAAATAAAGAAAAACCCTTGAATGAGTAGGTGTTCTAGAACTTTTGACCGATAGTGTGTATACAGGGACATTTAAGTTGATCCGTTTAAAAATAAATTGGTACCAATGCAATTCTTAGATCTGTATGGTAACCCAAGCTTATAGAATTGTTTTTCTAATATCCATCTGCTGTCCAAAAAATTATTCAGAATCTATCCTCAAACCCAGCTATTTCAAACACTTTCAAGCATTGTTCCACCACTTGCAAGAATTTTGAAATTGCCAGCTGTGGAGTTTATTCTTTTGCTGTGTACCAAACAGCATGATATAGGACTTTGTGTGAGTGTGAGTGTGTGTGTGTGGATATACAGTATATAACAGAGTGTCTGTGTGTGTTTCCTGTGCAGATAGTGAAGGATGAGAAGACGTGGTCGTTGCACTCTGACAGTGCAGAGCTGGTGCAGGGCCTGCTGGTCTGGGTCAGAACACAGTGGGAGAACATGTTCGGAGTCAAACTCACCATTACCACCCTCACCCCACCAGCCTGAGGGAAAACACCAACCCGTCCAACCGTGTGTGTGTGTGTGTGTGCACCTGCATGAGTGTGAGCTTGGGTCTGTCTATCTGTCTTCACTGACCGACCTGTCCCTCAATATGACAATATGTTTACCTCTTTTGAAGCCAACTATGATTTCCTCATGTTTGGTCACTTTTACAAAAGCACTGATTTGTTAATGTCTTCATCTGAATCCTGTCCATTTTATAAGCCTGCCAGTATAGCCAGCCAGGGAGAGTGCCTTGTGTTTTTGCCAGTCCTGCTACATCCTAATGCTCAAATGCACCTTGAATATGTGAACGGGTGAGGGGGAATCATGTGTTTCTTTCAGAGGGGTGAGGAAAGGATAAGGTGTGAGAAAGGGGTAAGCAAAGATGTGAGTTGGGGGTCATTTTGTGTGTGTGTGTGTGTGTGTGTGTGTGTGTGTGTGTATATATATGATCAAGGAAGTTTAATCCATTCCTCTGCAGGCAAGCTTAGTGGACTGTGACTTCATCAGGAGTCCCGGGACGGGAGCAGTGAGTTGTGACATCACGCGCTCGGCACAAGGCTCCCTAGCCGTCCTGTGAGGCTCCGCTCCAGACATCTCTGACGTGACACCTCTTAGTTCTTTTCTTTTTAATTAGGGACGTTTGATGTCTCTCTGCACTGTGTGATTATGTTAAGGAAAAGGGCAACCCACGTGAAGAGTTGCAGCCGAGGCATTGAAGCGGGATAGTATCTATGTTCTGTATTCTTGGGAAAAGTGCAGATATACTCATGATAGTGACTGTGATATGAAAGGGATCTGACTTACCTGTTTTAAAGCTGGACATGTTAGTAGTTTTGTGGCTGTCTGTTAAAATGTATAGTCCCTTATGCTAATATCTCTCTAGGGCAGTTTAACTATAATTCGGATGTCATAAGTGAACACTATTTTTGAAAAAGAGGTGTCAAAGTGGACGGAAACAGATGTGTAACTTTAATTTATTGACCGTCAGCAATGTGTTTGTTTAAAATCAATGATAAAAAAGGATAGCTTTTTATACTTTGTTAAATAAAATACATATCTGTGAGACAATACATCCTCCTCTGTCATTTGAATGTCCAACTCTTTCACTTTCACAGTGAGAAAGTTACAATAGCTACTTTTCCCTCTGTAATCATGCAGTTCCAGAGGGGTTTTTCATTGTTCTCACACCAGACCTCAACCGCAGAAATGCACTCCCCGTCGTCACGCTAATCCTCCCCAGATGAGGACAGAGCCATCCATGCCTCCACACAACTACGAATAATCATCACTTTCTGCCCCGTCAGAAACCCCTGCGGTTTATCAGTGAAACATTTGACAATTCCTACGATTTTATTGTGTAATACAATAACATTTCCTCACCAAGTGACATTTTTCATAGTAGGAGGAATACACAATCTGAAAAGTTACAGGAAGCTTCTCTATAGATTCATGTCTACTATAGGCTTAACCATTACACTGATTAGTCTGTCTATCCAGTCCTGTCATGTCAGGGCTCACCAGCAACAAGGGTAGGAAAGAAGGAAGCACTTTAAAAACCCTTCAGATGTTAAACGGTTTCCTTTTAGGAAGTGATTGGTCAGGACCAGATATCCATCTATGGTCATGACATCAAGGGCCTGTTCATCTGGACCAATGTTCAAAGCAGTGTTAAATGTTCCAAGTATTGCAGATACAGTATGTACTCATCAATCAAATGTTGGTCCTCCGGAGTGGCGCAGCGGTCTAAGGCAGGGTTCGTTCCTGGGCTGTATCACAACCGGCCGTGATCGGGAGTCCTATAGGGCGCCGCACGATTGGCCCAGCGTCATCCGAGTTACTGGAGGGTTTGGCCGGGGGTGCTTTACTTGGCTCATCTCATTCTAGCGACTCCTTGTGGCGAGCCGGGTGCGCTGCAGGCTGACTCTGGTGGTCAGGTGAACAGTGGTGCGGCTGGCTTCCAGGTTAAGTGGGCGGGTGTTAAGAAGCGCAGTTTGGCAGGTCATTTTTCGGAGAATGCATGACTCGACCTTCGCCTCCCGAGCCCGTTGGGGAGTTGCAGCAATGAGACAATATCAAAATTGGGGAGAATTTTTTTTAAATTACTTTTAAAAATAATTAAATCAATCAAATGTATTTTATAAAGCCCTGTTTACATCAGCAGTTGTCAGAAAGTGCTTTACAAGATACCCAGCCTAAAACCCCAAAGAGAAAGCAGCACAACGGCTAGGAAAACTTCCCTAGAAAGCAGGAACCTAGGAAGAAACCTGGAGAGGAACCATACTCAGAGGAGATGCCAGTGCTCTTCTGGCTATGGAGAGTTAACTGGAGACTGAGACAGAGACAGCCAGGAGTCGTCAGGCCAGGTAGTCCTGAGGCATGGTCCTAGGGCTCAGGTCCTCCAGGACGGGAGACATAGAGAGATAGAGGGGAATTAGAGAATGAAATGGTACCAAAAAACATGGAAACATTACATGAGCCTGTCCTCCTATAGTCTCTCCCAACATCCTCCTCTGATAGAGAGAGAGCATGCCTAAGAACACTCAGTACATCAGAAAAAGCAAGACAGACTGACGATAGTCCCCCCCTCCCACCAATGGTTCCAAATGACACCCTAGAGTTATAGTGTACTACTTTTGACCAGGGCCCATAGGGAATAGTGTGCCATTTGGGACGTAGATAGGAGTCAACAAGTGGGCAGGGAACACAGCGCCAGATAAGTAAAACATCAGGGTAATCTACCTGGCAGGCACATACGTCAAAATGTTAAGGCTTCATTTGTACGGATCAACAGTCGCCCAAAGGAGACGCTAATTTAACTAACTGCCTAAAAGACCCAGAGGTGATAGACTGACATTCACGTGGAGATGAAGATGTGTGGACATTTTCTATGCTTGTGTGAGTAAGATTGGGATAGTAGTGTTAGATATCACAGTATACACACTTCCTGCAACATTCTTGGGGCCCTTGACACTGCTCTGGTGTCGCTGCCATGCAGGGAGGGGGCTTTCTCCTGTTTGTTTTCACAGAATGAAGAGCAGCAGTTCCTTATTGAGCACAGTGAATGACACTGGAGAGAGTCAACATACCACCAGTGAATGACACCGGAGAGAGTCAACATACCACCAGTGAATGACACCAGAGAGAGTCAACATACAGTTGAAGTCGGAAGTTTACATACACTTAGGTTGAAGTCATTAAAACTCTTTTGTCAACCACCCCACAGATTTCATGATAACAAACAATAGTTTTGGCAAGTCGGTTAGGACATCTACTTTGTGCATGACACAAGTAATTCTTCCAACAATTGTTTACAGACAGATTATTTCACTTATAATATATCACAATTCCTGTGAGTCAGAAGTTTACATACACTAAGTTGACTGTGCCTTTAAACAGCTTGGAAATTTCCAGAAAATGATGTCATGGCTTTAGAAGCTTCTGATAGGCTAATTAACATAATTTGAGTCAATTGGAGGTGTACCTGTTGATGTATTTCAAGGCCTACCATAAAGTGGTGAACCTAACTGACCTAAGACAGGGAATCTTTACTAGGATTAAATGTCAAATTGTGAAAAACTGAGTTTAAATGTATTTGGCTAAGGTGTACATAAACTTCCGACTTCAACTGTACCACCAGAAAGTAGTAATTACACCCTTTGTTGAAGGCAATGAGTCCTTAGCTGTGAAGAGTTGATCTCCAGGCTTTGGAGATGGGAAGGGACTCTATTGTTATTATTCTCTTCAGGAAACGTGTTAAAAACTGGTTGAATCAACGTTGTTTCCAGGTAAAAAAAGTATCAATCAATGTGATGACGTTGAATAAACGTGCAAAACTGATTGGATTTGCAAAAAGTAATCAACGTAAGATAATTTCATATACAGTATTTTCAGCCAATATATAACCCAAATCCAATAACATTGTAACATGCTTTGTTGATTTCACGTTAGTTGACAACTCAACTGAATGTAAATCAAAACTAAACTGTTCCCAGTTGGGAGGATGTTTTAAAGAGATTCAGTAGGAGTGGACTATGCTTTTGTTTATCACACCTATTACATAATAAACTAGCGGTAGTAAAGAACCTTTGCAGACCTGTTTTGTCTTGCATGACGCCCACGTTTGACGTAAGTACACTGTATTCTTCCAGTAAGGTATTGCAGCACTTACCCTAAAAATCTGTTTCCTGTTATTTCAAACAATATGTTTTATTTATTTGGAAATTGAACCTGTGATAGATGGGTTCCGGTTTTGTTGACGTTACAGTAGGACCGGTGTATTACCATACCACATATGGCAAACATCAGATGTTGGCACCACTCTATGCAAGCTGTTATGTGTGAATTAAAAGGATTTAACAGTGGAGGAATGTGTACACACAGACCATTTTAATTGTGAGAGCATGTGCGCTGAGACCAGCCAAAATACCAAGCTTGAGTTCAGGCAACAGGTGCTTCGACTCAAGATTGGTATTTTCTATTCTACTTTTATCAAACTCACTTGGAATGTATACTTTTGGGTTTAAGATGCTGCAGAAGTTGAATCACTGGCATCTTGCTATGTATGACACACTATACACAATCATATCAATCAGTTGAGGCTGCTGAGGGGAGGACGGCTCATAATAATGGCTGGGACGGAACAAATGGCATGGCATTAAACACATGGAAACCATGACATTTGATGTATTTGATACCATTCCACTAATCCCCCTCCAGCCATTACCTGTGCTATCAATAAGGATATTGTTAATCTACCACGAGCGACGGAAATCCATATTCCATTTTCCCAGTAGACGTACAGTACATATTAGACATAGCTACATTACTAGAGTGGACTCGAGTGGTCTTTGTTGGGCCATTTGGACATAGACACACAGCTGGGCTGGTGTGGAATCCCACAACCACTCTCTCGCCGATTGTTGCGCTAAGAGTCGATCTGACTCTGATCCAGCTCGACAGCTGTGTGATGGGGACAGCAGGGAGCATGTTGTTATAGCATATATTCTTTCTCCCTATCTACACAACCAACAAGACAGGGAGCAGCTAGATAAATATCTACTTCACACACAAGGAAAGCTCACATTTGTATTGTTCTTTAAATTCTCTCTCTTCCCCTCTCTGTCGCTCTCTCTCTCTTATATTTATTTATCATATTTCATTTCCCCGATGATAAGTAGCCTACATGTTGACTTGTGGATAACTACCTCAATATAACTAACTCATCAAGTTAAAGCAGATGCTTAACTGCACCTACCTATTCTATTTTTACTTGGTTGTAGAGTTATAAAAAGGCTATTGGTTTCATACATCTCTGACTTTCTTTGTTGAATTAATCTGAGAATAGCAATGATATTATAAATAATTTTTTTTAAGTGTGAAACGTGAGCTCCTCACACTTAATTACAGTATACAGCAAACAGTAGCTAGTCAGCTAGTATATCTCACGTTTCAGATAAGGGCCTCCTTAACGGGGCAGGGTTACGTGGAGGTATAGGAGGGAAAAAATGATTTCGGGACTCTTCTTTTGTCCTGCTTGAATGTGTTTGGGACCCCGACATGGATGCAGGGGTCACATGGTACCACAGAGCGCCGAATGGGTTAAAACAAAGCGGGGGTTGTAGTTTCTGAGAGAGCCGTGGAGGAGAAAGAACAGTTGTGGATATTTTGGAGAGGCTACGAGGGGAATCAAGGTTGAAGACAAGAAGGACGGCTTTGAGCGTTAAAGGTGAGTTTTTGCGAGGAGACCCTTAATCATTTGATACGTTTTTTCCAGGTTCACAAACGCTCAATGTAACTTTATTCTGTTTAATTTACTAGTGTCAATGTATTCCTTCCACAAGTTGTTGCCTATCAATCCTTGCTCAAAGTTTAAGGATCAGTTTTTTTTGTCCTCGTTGTGTGCGCGCATTCCGCAAAACTACAATCGGGTGATCTTTTATTCGGCAATTTTATACAAGGCCTTAGGTGTGCTACTTTTGTATCAATTGAATCATTTAAAGTTCCGAATTTAGAATTTTAAATGGTTCGGAATTAAGTTGTTTCTAATCTTGTTTGCGGAGTGAATCAACAAAACTCTTACGGGCCAATATTTGTGATGGATTTTTCGATTTGTCAAACTTTTTATCAATGAAGATATCAAGCACTTTCGTCTAACTCTCGTGTGTAGCCAATTTAGTTTCTAATGAAACGCTTGATGGTGAACGAACAAGCCTAATCTAAATTCTCTGTCTCATTTACCTTCTACACAGTCCATTTCATGCACAAAGTCACAGTTCTATGAGTGACTTAGAAGTTCAATGATTGGCGTTTGTAGGGTTATTGGTTGCCATGTGTGACCGACTGCATGCAGTCTGGTTTCATGAATGTGCCCTCGGCATACACCATGAACCATCTCTGTTTTTGGTTAGAGGCAAAGGAATGTTAACTCATTGCGCCTTGACCGGATATCATCGGTACCAGGCCTTCTGCACTGCTCAACTCTTCCCCCTCTTTACTTCACTAAGTTGTAATTAACCAAACTCCGTTGCCTTCTCAGTAGCCTAGGTTAAGGTTTGTTCCAGATGTGAAAACGGGCTACTGTTCCATCTGTCTTGGTCAACTGGTCATTGAGAACTTGAGAAGTGTTTAGTAGGCTTATTTGCCCTCACTCTCAACTGTGTTTGTGTGTTCACCTTTCACATATGTCCTACATGTTAGCCTATCAGGTGGCCATCTTTACTGGTCCAGTTATTTCTCTCGCTGTTTGGTTTTACTTTAAATGCCAGGCCTGGGTTGTCACTGAGAGGGGATTTGATTATCTGGCCCTGGCTGCTTTGGTGGAAGGTGTTTGCAACGGGTGAGAAAGGCGTTTGCATTGCGTGAGAACTGTTTTGTATTCGTTTTGGAACCGGTTGTCTCCTGAGTGTGAGCCAGGTGCACAACTGAAATTGTCTCGAAACAAAAGTGATGTAGGTAATGCACGTGAAGTAATGAGTAGGATTCTGTTTTCACATGCAAAAGTGATTGCTTTATATGCTTTCCCAATGAACTACACTGAACAAAAATATACATGCAACATGTAAAGTGTTGGTCCCATGTTTCATGAACTGAAATAAAATCTAGCAGACATGTTCCATATGTTCTGTTTATCCCTGTTAGTGAGCATTTCTCCTTTGCCAAGATAATCCATTCACCTGACAGTGAGCATATCAATAAGCTGATTAGCAGCATGGTCATTACACAGGTGCACCTTGTGCGGGGGACAAAAGGCCACTAAAATATTCTGTTTTGTCACAACACAATGGCACCGATGTCTCAAGTTTTGAGGGAGTGTGCAATTGGCTTGCTGACTACAGGAATGGCCACCAGAGCTGTAGCCAGAGAATTGAAGGTTCATTTCTCTACCATAGGCCATTTCTAATGTCTTTTTAGAGAATTTGGCAGTTTATCCATCCTCCTAACCGCAGACCACGTGCATGGCGTCTTGTGGGTGAGTGGTTTGCGGATGTCAACATTGTGAAAAGAGTGCCCCATGTTGGGGTTATGGTGTGGCCAGGCATAAGCTACAGACAACGAACACAATTACGGAGAGATACCGTGATGAGATCCTGAGACCCTTTTTTTTTTTTTTTTTATTGTCGTGAAATCCATAGATTGGGGCATAATGAATTTATTTCAATTGACTGATTTCCTTATGTGAACTTATGTTCCCTTTCTATTTTTATTCAGTGCAGTGTAATTATATTTCTGAACAACATGGCTAAACGGCGCAGATTACTGTTTGATTTGAGAACAACGCTCCTCCCTCACCTGTTTTGCCTGTTCACGTCACGGGCCATAGACCGGTGCACCGTGGTTCAGCTTAATCAAACTCACTGACTCGCCCCTACATCTCTCTTCACTAGAAATCCTAGATGGCGTTTTCACGGTATATGCTCTGATCTGTTTATGTTCTCTCCTATGTGTTTAGAGGAACTAAACAGGACACATGGCTTTTGCTGGCATGAGCAGTGTAGCATGCCTGTTAGGAGTAGGCTAGGCCTCAATCGACCAAAGATGAAAAAGTACGCATTGGGAAGGTGGCACCAATTGCTTTTCAAAGCCAGAAGGAAATGCAGTAGAAAGCTATCTGACCCATTTTTATGCACAATGCTTAG
This sequence comes from Thymallus thymallus, assembly GCA_023634145.1. NCBI lineage: Eukaryota > Metazoa > Chordata > Actinopteri > Salmoniformes > Salmonidae > Thymallus > Thymallus thymallus. The sequence goes on from CM042419.1 coordinate 19,415,605, forward strand.
GCTGCTAGGATGGTGTTTTTGAAGAGTGGTTTGATTACATGGACAAGTATGTGACATTGGATATTCAACTGACCTGAGACATTTTAGACAATGGCTAGATAATACTTGCCATCTTCAATGGGTGTTGTGTCCTCAAAGTACACTACGAAATGGAGAAGAGGATCCAATATCGGATCACTGAGGAGATTTCCGCTGAAAGGGATTTACTGAACAAACGGGCTGTAAACTAGGACGTGCAGAGCAGGGCCATTATTCATAGTGTCTCGGAGTAGGAGTGCTAATCTAGGATCCATTTTGCCTTTTTAAATATGCAGGGTCCATTGTATATCTACTAACAGGAGATTAATTGCATCCGCGTGTTGAAACAAACTTGCTGGCGACCAAAAACCTGGAAGAATAAACCCGCCGATCACTTGATCGCGTGTTACTGTGGCTAGAGTCTGATACCAGACAGCTTTCGAGGTTCTCTACTCCTGCCCCCAATGAGCTATAATACTTATTGTAAGAATATAGGATTATATTTCCTACAATATTTCATTTTTAAATGTTATAATTTGAAACTACAATTAAATGAACAGATTTTATATATATATATTTTATATATTCCTCCAAACATAACGATGGTCATTATGGGCAAACCGTTCTATTTTTGTTTCATCAGACCGGTGGACATTTCTCCAAAAAGTATGATCTTTGTCCCCATGTGCAGTTGCAAACCATAGTCTGCCTTTTTAATGGCGGTTTTGGAGCAGTGGCTTCTTCCTTGCTGAGCGGCCTTTCAGGTTAGGTTGATATAGGACTAGTTTTACTGTGGATGTAGATACATTTGTACCTGTTTCCTCCAGAATCTTCACAAGGTCCTTTGCTGTTGTTCTGGGATTGATACTTGCGTACTATTGTTTGTACAGATGAACGTGGTACCTTCAGGCATTTGGAAATTGTTCTCAAGGATTAATTGTGGAGGTCTACAACAATTTATTTTATTTTTTTCTGAGGTCTTTACTGATTTTCCCATGATGTCGTGCAAAAAGGTAGGCCTTGAAATACATCAACAGGTACACCTCCAATTGACTCAAATGATGTCAATTAGCCTATCAGAAGCTTATAAAGCCATGACCGAAGCTTCTAAAGCCATGATCATTTTCTGGAATTTTCCAAGCTGTTTAAAGGCACAGTCAGCTAAGTGTATGTAAACGTCTGACCCACTGGAATTGTGAGATAGTGAAATAATCTGTCTGTAAACAATTGTTGGAATAATTACTTGTGTCATGCACAGAGTAGATGTCCTAACCGACTTGCCAAAACTAGTTTGTTTACATGAAATCTGTGGAGTGGTTGAAAAATGAGTTTTAATGACTTCAACCTAAGTGTATGTAAACGTCTGACTTCAACTGTATATACTCAATTACGATTGGCTTTATTTAGTTACATTTTAGATGTGGACAGTTCCGGGATCTTTTCTCCTCTTGGTAAGTATTTACCATTCTGTATTAAGACACGTTGTTACCCTTTCCATTTCAACTAATCATTAAGAACACCAACATTTTCCAGTAAAAGTATGTAGGGTTAACTAGGAAAAACTTTGTTTGTTATACGGAATGATTGTCAAATAGGCCTAAATCTGAGCTAAGTCTTCAATGCACCTATTCCAGGAAAGCTGGCACCCTTTTTCAGATTGGAGTGGTATGCCTTCTGGTACTGGTACTAGATCAAGACTTGGTCATGTCATCTCACCCACATGTATTCTGGGATATTTGAGACCAGTGATGACTAGTGTGGGAAAGAACGGCTAGTTTTGTTTCTTGGATCAACTAGAAAGACATCAAGGTAAATGGTGGTCATTGATGAAGATGAGTAATGATGACTGTTGATATTAAACGACCACTCCTAGACAGGTTCATCATGTTAAATACAGTGAGCTCAAAGTATTGGGACAGTGGCACATTTGATTTGTTTTGGTGTTGTACTCCAGCATTTTGGATTGGAAATGATGCAATGACTTCGGTTAGTGGAGATGATGTGCATGATATTTCTCACTCATCCTTATTCACTGTTCATCATCTACATTTAAAGAAGTGTTTTTAGAAATGTATTATATTGTTATTTACAATAAGTGTCTCCAGAATTGCACAATACACTATTTACCTTTTTAATTTCTAAACTAACAGCAAATGCATCCAACAAAGTATAGTCATTGTCTGCTATGAATATAGAACCAAATACTTCACTTTCTACTACTTTAATACACGTAAGTGCATTTGTTCCAATACTTTTAAATGGTGCGGGAGACTATGTACAAAAAGTACTGTAATTTTTTTAACGGTTCACCCGATAATACCCTCAAATTTAAAGCTGACATCTGCACTTTAACCTCAGTCAGTATCATTTCAAATCCAAAGGTCTAGAGTACAGAGCCAAAACAATCTGCTGTCCTGATACTTCTGGAGCTCACTGTATATGTACACAGTATACCATTGCAGTGTCTGTACACTTTGCTGGGGACAATTGATTTATCTTTACCTGCCTCCTCATCTATCATAATTCACTGGCCTGGTAAATCCCTTTTACTACGGCCCCCCCCCCCCCCCCCCAGTCCTATTCACCCCCTTTCTCTCCTCCTCCTGCTAAGCTTTCCCATCTGGTCTGCCTTGCTTCTCTGACCCCCACCAACCTCTCTCTCCCCCCAGTGTGAAATCACAGCTTGCTGACCCCAGTCTTTAGAGGTGGTAGTGAGGAGGCTGGGGTTTGGAATGACAGGGCGCTGTAAGAATGTAGGTGTGAACCACAAGCCACTATGGTACCATATGACACAGTCTGGACTGACCTGTGTTAGGTTATTTTTCAAGAATGTGTTTTTGTTGGGCCGGTGCACCGGATGGCATACATGGTTCACTAGCAGTTCAAACAGTCTATACAGAGACCTTATTGTAACTTAGTTTATTTGTTGTTGTACTTCCAAATGAACAACCTTCATACATCAGAGCAAAAAGCATATTGTGAAACTACACTTGCTAAATCCTTCACAAGGAAATCCTATGGCTATAGAACTGAAGCCTGGGTGTGAGACATGGATGTTGTAACACGTTCATCTCGTGGTGCTACTCCCACTAGGTCGTAACATTACACCTGGCGCCTGCTCTGCTCTTCTGGGTCCTATAATAATATTTAACCTGGGAGTGTGTGTCATCATCCAACCATCCCTGTGCCCTCCATATATGCACCTGTGGCTCTTCATTGATGAACCTAATGGATAGAGTGGGGCCCCCTGTTGAGCAAATCAAGTGATATTTTTTCTAGAGAGCAGGGTTGGGGTCAATGAGGCCATTTTAATTCAGTCATGTCAAAGGTAATTTTTGAAATTCTCATTCAGGAATAAGTAGCCTAAGTCATACCTTTTCAGTTAATTGTCTTTTTTAAATTCATAATTAATGTTAAGAATTCCATAAGAACCGGTTTTGCAACGTCTGCTTTCATATTTTTAAATGCATAAATAGATGTTATGTTTAAGGTTTAACTGAAGAGCCAGGCTTGGTTGAATCGTGGTAGCGAATCAAAGATTTCCAGCAGTATTACAGTAGTGACTTGTAAATAATTTGGACCTCCCCTGTAGATCACACAGTAACTGAAAGATTTGAAGCTTAATACTAAGCTATGATTTATTGTATTAGCACTTTGAAGTATGGATGGCTTGGTTGTATTTCTGTACCTCTTCCAGGGTGGCACATCCACACACGTATCACATGGTTGTTCTCTGCTCTACAGTCTAGTGGGTAGACTGGATCCGTACTGGAGATCTACAGTCTAGTGGGTAGACTGGATCCGTACAGGAGGCAGCCAGTTCTCTCTGCTGACATATAGTGATTACCCAGTCTCTTGTCTTTACATGAATGGCATTTGTTTTACCTTGATGAATGGTGTATTTACTTGAGATGCTTCCCCTTTTGCTCCTAACACTCCAATCCCACCTCCATAACAGACATGATGATCATGGTGTCTTTTCTCTCTTTGTAAAGCACCAGAAACTGCTTTTTCAGATAAATGCCACACTGAACATATCACCTCTCCCCCACAGAGCTGAGAGGGCTCCTGGCCAGGTGTCTGCTGAGGCCTCACCATGAGCTGGAGCTTCCTGACGCGTCTCCTGGATGAGATCTCCAACCACAGCACGTTCGTGGGCAAGATCTGGCTGACTGTGCTCATCATCTTCCGCATCGTGCTGACGGCCGTTGGGGGCGAGACCATCTACCACGATGAACAGGCTAAGTTCGTCTGCAACACGCAGCAGCCCGGGTGTGAGAACGTTTGCTACGACGCTTTCGCTCCGCTCTCACACGTCCGCTTCTGGATCTTCCAGGTGATTTATTTTATTTATTTATTTGTCAAGCAAGCATATGTAAAAGTTCTCAAGTTAGCGTTAAGTAACTAAGGTGTTTAGCCATAACAGGTGTGATAAATAGGATGCATAGGCTTGTGACTCCAACCATTAACTGCATATGCATTCTTATAAGCAATCGCTCAGGTCTTTGAATCCCCTGTCTAACATCCAGTCCCTCTCTCCGTCCTCCAGGTGATCCTGATCACCACCCCTACCATCATGTACTTGGGCTTCGCCATGCACAAGATCGCCCGCATGGAGGATGTTGAGTACCGGCCTCTTCATCGCGCCGGAAAGAAGAGGATGCCCATCGTGAGCCGGGGGGGCCAGCGGGACTACGAGGAGGCGGAGGACAACGGAGAGGAGGACCCCATGATCACTGAGGAGATCGAGGTGGAGAAGGAGAAAGCAGAAGGTAGGGTGAGGAGGGAGAGATTCTCCACACAAACAGACCTAATTTCGTACCTGCTTCGCTCTTGTTCATTCACACTGGCTATAAAGTTGTCACCAAGGAATTATTATTTTTACTTTAAAGCTGTGTGGATCACACTTCATATTTCCTTGACTTGCCTAGTGGCATGCTGTCAGTGAGTTGATTTCTCTCTGCCCTCTCTTCAGTCACGGCGACGAAGCACGACGGTCGGCGGCGGATCGCGCGCGACGGCCTGATGAAGGTGTACGTGTGTTCGCTGATCTCGCGCGTCGCCTTTGAGGTGGCCTTCCTGTTAGGCCAGTACGTCCTCTACGGCTTCGAGGTGGCGCCCTCCTACGTGTGCACGCGCTCTCCCTGCCCGCACACGGTGGACTGCTTCGTCTCGCGGCCCACCGAGAAGACCATCTTCCTCCTGATCATGTACGTGGTCTCTCTCCTCTGCACCACCCTCACCCTCCTGGAGATTTTCCATCTGGGGGTCGGCGGGGTCCGCGACACCCTCCGCGGGCGCGCCAAACGCCACCCCACCCCACCACTTCCCCCCGTGGCCCGGGGGTCCCTCTGCAGTTCCCACCATGTGCCCGCGGCCCCGCCAGGGTACCACACAGTCCTGGGAAAGAAGGACCCGTCAGGCAAGCTGAAGCCAGAGTTCAGAGAGCCGCGGGTGGGGGACTCTGGGAGGGTAAGCCTGGGTGATGAGGCATCCAGCAGAGACCTGGAGAGGCTGAGGAAGCACCTGAAGATGGCTCAGCAGCACCTAGACCTGGCCTACCAAAACGAGGAGGGCCAGGGGCCATCGTCACGGAGCAGCAGCCCTGAGAACAACACCACGGCCGCAGAGCAGAACAGACTCAACTTCGCTCTGGAGAAACAGGCGGCGGCCAGCGAGAAGGGTAAGGAGGGAGGAAGGGAAGGAGGGAGGTGGTGCAAAAGTATGACTGCTGCAATGTGTCAAAACATCAGTCCTAGAAAAAGAGGGATTGAAGAAACGAGGCCATATATTTTCCAGAAGCTTTACTTGAACCTGTTACAGATTCCCTTAACTTCCTTACGGTACAGAATGACATGAACCTATGTAGGCCCACAGTACTGTTTGTCCCCATAAAGTAGTAGAGAACTTAGACATGAAAGACTGATCTCTAACATGTTGTTTTTCCCCTCAGGAGTACATGCCTGAATCCTGCTTAATGCCTGCTCGCCTGCCTGCCTGCTTTCTCTTCCCAACTGGCCCTCCACGGATGGGGAAGAACATGGGAGCACAGCCTGACAACAGAGACTGAAGTGTGTGAGGGATGGAGTGCCTTGCAGTCTTAAGGCCCAGTGTTAACTTACATGTAAAGCTGCACAAGCTTCCCTAAAGCTACAGTACAAATCTCTTTTAGCGTCTTGACTCGCTCGACTTCCAAATACTTTGGTCTCAAGTTTCAACTTGCCGAAACCCCACACCCTACCTTGGCAATGCCTGTCGTGGAAGCACGTCCTTCTAGATGTAGTCGACACCCCGTTTTCTTTTGCCCAGAGGTGTTTTTTGTTTGTCCGTTTTTTGTTTTAATTTTGTTTCTCAGTCATTCCGTTCATGTGTTCTCCGGTCAGTTTCAGTGTTCTGTCAGGGGGAATCAGTCTCATCCAGTGCAAGGTTTAATTTACCCCCCCTCCTCTCTATTGACAAAGTTTACTAGTGGGCCCAATTTAAGAGCGAGGCTCAACGAGGTTTTTAGAAGCATTTACTGCCCATGTTGTTATGCCAGGACTTGTTGTTGCTGGATACAGAGTGAACCGGAATCAACACTAGCCTACGGGGGATGTCCTTTTGCACAGACATTTTCCAAAAGTGCAGTTCTTCAATAAAACCAAAACCAACTTGGATGTAAACTGTACAGCTTTTGTCAGAGGTTTATGTGACTAGTAATTAAAAGTAGTTAATTGTTTTTGACATTCCATGAGACTCTTTTCATTGTTAAAGCTTTGTATATTAGTCATTCCAACAAATTGGCCAAATGTGGTAAATACCTGGGAAATGCTTGAATCCTGTGCTGACTAGAAATATTCTTGCTGTTTAAACACTCCTGTAATCTGTAGTGTTCCTGTCCTGGTTCCTTTTGTTCATGCTAGCTCGTTGGTGAGTTTCTTTTTTTTTTTTTTATGTTCGTATTGGAATTGTCATAATGTGATGGTTCTTTGAAATGGTTGAGCTGGAAACTGGAAACGATCGTGTCCTATGCTGTGTTCATTTCATTTCTCCTTTTAGTTTTTTTTATCCGGTACAGAAATAACATTCCAATTATGAATTCTTTCAATATTTGGTGGAGCGTTTTTGTTATATTTTTGTAGTTTTTGTAACTAGAGTTTTTTTCATAGAAATACATGAATAAATATATTTGAACAGAATGATTTTGCAATGTCTGTGTTTGGAATGATTACTTAACTGTTGACCTCTATGCTTCACTTCTAAAATACCTTAATCTGAGTCTGCATTGCCCTCTTGTGGCAAGAAGGAAGAACACACTACACACTTCAATTTCAATTTATTTGTATTAAAAATGCAAGCTTGTGTAGCTGTATCAATAACAAACATTATTTTGCATTATTATCTTGGCGTATGACAATCAGGCCTATCAGTAAGTCTAGCCTAGGTGTTCTCCAAAGACACAAAGGTCAAAGTTGCCCTGGCCTAGACTACACCAGCATAACAATGCATCTTACTTAGAAAAACTGAGCCCATCTCAGAGGTTTTAGGCCTAGATACAGGTGCACTCCTCTGGTATGATGTTGGGCAGGGTCTCGTATTTAAAGGAGTACCCCCCGTCAGACGTAGTGGTGAACCGTAGTGACTTCATGGTCCCGGGGACTGGAGCACAGCACTGTTTGATCTCCAGCATAGCAGTGGTGCGGTCCAAAGCCGAGCAGGTCCCATGACAGTAGTAGAAGGTGAAAACCTTTGGGTGAATGATCCAGTTGTCCCAGCCCAGCTCCTGGAACGAGATGTTGATCTCCTCCCGCTGACAGTCGCTGTACTCTGGCTTCTGCTGCGATGGACGCATCAGGAGGTCGATAGCTGACTGGGACCAGGGGATGGTGGCGGCCGCTCGCCGTGGGGAGCGGTCTGGGCCGTGAGGTCGGGCGTGCAGGTGGAGGAATGGCATTTTGTCGGCTTCGTTCGCGTGGCATTCGCAGGCGGGGCAGCGCACCTGGAGCACAAAAGGGCCTTTGGTCAGGACGGTGAAGAGGTGGCGCTCGAGGCGGTAGGTGGTCCAGCCATCAGCGGTGGTCTTAGCCGGAAACTCTGCCACCTGGAGGAGCTGTTGGTCTGAGGTGAGGATGAAGAGAGGGGTTGTGTTCGTGCTGGCCCCCTCGCCGGCGTAGAACCAGAAATGGGCCGAGGTGATGGCAGACTCATGGTTGTCTAGGGAGGATTGGAAGTAGTAGGTGAAGTGGCTGGTGACTCTCTCCTCTGATGGAGTGTCTGCGCTACTGCAGGTAGAATCTGGAAAAACAAGGCAGACAGTGGAAATATGGATGGGGAAACGGATGAAACAAATAACCTACACTTGTCATTTGTTGAGGTCTGTAAAAACATCTGACGAACTTTTGGAGTGAACTAGTGAAGAGAGACTGACTCGAGACGGGAAAAGGAACAAGCGTGAAAAAAGGAGAACGAGGGACTCACCAGAACTGGGGAAGAGGATGACTTGCTCTGGGCTCTCCTGGTGATGCTTCCTGTGGTCCTGTGCCCAGGCTGCCCTCCCTACCCTGGTGGATCTCCGGTGACCTCGCCCCGCCTCTGCTCTCTCTCTGCCCCCGTCAGGAGCCTGGAGGCTGGGCTCAGGGGGCTGCTCCAGCCCTAACCCATCCAGGAGGCGCTGTTTGAACCAGTCCAGCACCACGTCACGAGGCAGCTCGTCGCCCTGGCAGGCCTGGGTCAGGGTTTGGGTCCGGGTCCACAGGAGTAGCAGGGCCCAGGAGAGGACAGTAGAAGAACCACTCCACATGGTTCAGATCTCTTCAGTCTATAGAGGAGGGTTGTGAAGCATGTAGATCAAGGTGGGAAAATTAGTTTGAGTAATCCAAGTAGGTCAAATATCCCTGTCAAATAATTGGTAAGGTGACCGAACGGGTCAATTGACTTGTGCCAAAAAAATGATAGTAGATGAGGTGAAGTAGTGTTGATCCTTCTCTGTCCTGAGCTGGTTAACAGAGCAAGTGGTGCAAATGAAGTCCTGTATTACTTGGAGGTTCCGTCTCTGACAACGCTGAGCACTGTGTCTTTCCTTTGTCATGGACTAACATTGCCCCCCCTCCCTCCTACCCCTCCTACCCATGCCTATCTAGACATTAGAGAAGAAGGGAGTGAGAGAGAGCCCTATGTTATTGTTCTGCAGTCATAATCCAGACAAAAGACAGCAGAGCATGACCTTGTGGGTGATTTGAAGTTACAATGTATTTGATCGCAGTCTGCGTTCCACGGTAAGGGCTAATTTGTTCTTGTATTGTACTAGATTTGTCCGTTTTGTGAAGTGGACTGTAGCAACCCGTTGAAACCAATAGTAAGGTGTTTTTCCTTAGTGTCTGGCTTTACTTTAATACGCATAGTGTGTGTATTTAATGTAGGAGGTGGGATGAGATTTCAGCAGCGGAGAAGTGTTAGACAAAACACCAGGGCCAGATAAGATAGGATGGAAGGAGGTGTTGTCTGAAATGGAATGGCTTACATGCTCTATGGGTGCAGAAAATGTGGTTGTCTCACCTAGCTATCTTAAGACGAATGCCGCGTAAGTCACTCTGGAAAGGAGCGTCTGCTGAATGACTCAAATGTAAACAGATATTGGGGTCAGTTGTTGTTGAAAATGAACCACAGTTTGAACCAATGTGTTAGGACTGTTTATATAATACTCATAAATCCATTGCAACCCCCTTAGAAGATGCCAAGCGTTACAAATAGATCACAACACTAATCCCACGAGAACTCACAGTCCTGCTATAGTCCTTTCATAAGGCTCATCTGTAAAAGAGACAGTATGACTCCCTGATGAAATAAAGGTTCAATATTATTTATTTTTCATCCTAATGAACCTAACAGGTGTGGCTGTCCCTCATCATAGCACCTGCTTTCCCACCAAACAATACACGTGTGTTAATCTGTCTTTGAAAAGAAGAACAATTATGATTTCTTTATCTGACTCCGGCCTTGGGGCTCTGCCTGCCTGCGTCTGTGTAATTATAGAATACAGTTTTAGAGAGAAGGTTACAGCTTGTCTCAGTGGGCCATAAATATACCAGACTAAGATGTCCATGACTCTTATGCCTTATAACATGCGTGTCTGTCTGTATCTTGTGAGGTGTAACTAGGCACTGTGAGACAGTATTGCCGTGATTCCTGAAGGCTGATGTTTTATGGTTGGTACCCAACTCAAACCGGTCATGTTGTCACACGAGCCACCTAATAACTAAATCCACATTCCACCACAACCCATTCCTGACCTTTGACCTAAGACAAACTAGATAAGATCATCATTTGGTAAACACATTATATCAATCAATCAATCAAATGTATTTATAAAGCCCTTTTTACATCAGCAGATGTCACAAAGTGCTATATAGAAACCCAGCCTAAAACCCCAGACAGCAAGCAATGCAGATGTAGAAGCACAGTGGCTAGGAAAAACTCCCTAGAAAGGCAGGAACCTAGGAAGAAACCTACATAGGAACCAGGCTCCGAGAGGTTATATTTATGTCGTAAGATCACTAGGCTACGATAACCTCGGAAGCACACAATAGTTCTCTTGCAAACACGTCCTTTTCTCTAGACAGAGGGAGTTAAGTTTAGCCCCAGGTCGTGCTGGCCAACTGATAGTGATACTGGCCAGGCAGACATGCAGTCTTCTGTGTGACTCACCAACTCTCTTGACAGATTATCTGTACCATTGTCAGCTCTCTCCTGTGACTTGGATTGGAGTCATGGAGCCTCACATCTCTAGTCAGGCATGGGGAACTAGTTCATAGAACGCAGCCAGGGTACATATCTTTCCATATCTCATAGCTACTGTTCCCTTGCTGCTGCTCTTATCATCACCACCGACTGTCCCGTATTTTCATCATTTGATATATTGAAATCCCAAAATGACTCTGAAGAACATTTAAAGAGGACAAGTCATCTAGGATAGAACATAGGAAGAAAGTTTTTGTTTGGAATCCACCTCATGTTTTCTGTTTATGGGGCTGTTTCAAGTGCTCTTGCAATACAACAAGATGGCCAGAAGATGGCCTGAACTCACCAGTCGTCCACTAGTTTACCACAGCTGGGGTTCAGCTGCATGAGGGAGTTCTGTTCATAGTCAGGAGTGTTTGCAAATTGCAAGGCTTTCATTATTCTGCCGAAACCTCTGCCCAACCTCAGTGTTATCGGAACACTCCCATGAGAGACTGATGTATATTGGACGTTGAGAGAGAGAGAGAGATAGATATACTGTACAGTCGTGGTCAAAAGTTTTGAGAATGACAAGTATTGGTCTCCACAAAGTTTGCTGCCTCAGTGTTAATGATGGCAATTTGCATATACTCCAGAATGTCATGAAGAGTGACATTAAAATGCCATTAAAATGAACTTAATCCCCAAAAAACATTTCAACTGCATTTCAGCCCTGCCATAAAAGGACCAGCTGCCATCATGTCAGTGATTGTCTCGTTAACACAGGTGAGAGTGTTGACGAGGACAAGGCTGGAGATCACTCTGTCATGCTGATTGAGTCAGAATAACAGACTGGAAGCTTTAAAAGCAGGGTGGTGCTTGAAATCATTGTTCTTCCTCTGTCAACCATGGTTACCTGCAAGAAAACACGTGCCGTCATCATTGCTTTGCACAAAAAGGGCTTCACAGGCAAGGATATTGCTGCTGGTAAGATTGCACCTAAATCAACCATTTATCGGATCATCAAGAACTTCAAGGAGAGAGGTTCAATTGTTGTGAAGAAGGCGTCAGGGCGCCCAAGAAACACCTTGTCCGGAGAAGACAAGGTGAGCGCTACCATCAGTCGTGTCATGCCAACAGTAAAGCATCCTCAGACCATTCATGTGTGGGGTTGCTTCTCAGCCAAGGGAGTGGGCTCACTCACAATTTTGCCTAAGAACACAGCAATGAATAAAGAATGGTACCAACACATCCTCCGAGAGCAACTTCTCCCAACCATCCAAGAACAGTTTGGTGATGACCAATGCCTTTTCCAGCATGATGGAGCACCTTGTCATAAGGCAAAAGTGATAACTAAGTGGCTCGGGGAACAAAACATCAACATTTTGGGTCCATTGCCAGGAAACTCATGGAATGCTTGTAATTATACTTCAGTGTACCATAGTAACTACTGGCATAAAGATCTAAGAACACTGATGCAGCAAACTTTGTGGAGACCAATAATTGTGTCATTCTCAAAACTTTTGGCCACGACTGTACACCAAGTGTACAAAACATTAAGGAAACCTTCCTAATATTGAGTTGCCCTCAGAACAGCCTCAATTCGTCAGGGCATGGACTCTACAAGGTGTCAAAAGCGTTCCACAGAGATGCTGGCCCATGTTGACCCCAATGCTTCCCACAGTTGTGTCAAGTTGGCTGGATGTCCTTTGGATGGTGGACCATTCTTGATACACACAGGAAACTGTTTAGCATGAAAAATCCAGCAGCGTTGCAGTTCTTGACACAAACCGGTGCGCCTGGCATCTACTACCACACCCCGTTCAAAGGCAGTTAAATCTTTTGTCTTGCCCATTCACCCTCTGAATGGCACACATACACAATCCATGTCTCAATTGTCTCAAGTCTTAAAAATATTTTTTTAACTTGTCTCCTCCCTTTCATCTACACTGATTGAAGTGGATTCACCTGGCCAGTCTATGTCATGGAAAAAGCAGGTGTCCTTAATGTTTTGTATACTCAGCGTATACAGAGAGAGAGAGAGAGAGTGAGAGAGAGCCAGTGAGCACAGGAGGTTGGTGACACCTTATTAATTGGGGAGGACAGGCTCGTGGTAATGGCTGGAGCGGAATCAGTGGAATGGTTTCCATTTGTTTGATGCCATTCCATTGGCTCAGTTCCAGATATTATTCTGAGCCGTCTTCCCCTCAGCAGCCTCCACTGATATAGAGAGATGTAGTAGTAGTAGTAGTAGTAATAGTAGTAGTAGTAGACTATCCTCAGGAGTAATGCAAAAATGTTTATTTAAAATAAAATTGCAAAAGTCCCACATTCAACACTCATTCTTCTCAGTGGGTGACATTGCATATGTGTGCATGAATAGATGGGTGGGTGAAAACACACAGGAGTGAATGTCAGTGTCAGAGACAATAGCTCCATGCTCTGTCTGGCAGGTGGAGCGTTTGGTTGGTGGTGAACTGAGGTCTCCATCTCCTCCTTCACTCTGACTGGCTGCTCTTTCCTGCTCCCTGCTGCCAGACGCCTCATCTGACCTACCAGTGGTCATGGCGGGCACAGCAGGCCTCTTCTCCCTCTTCATCTGTTGCTTCTTCTTTGGTGGGAGGGTATCAGGGTCCTTGAAGGCTCTGATCCTCATGACCCATTTGGACTTCTTGGGCTTTGGGTTCACTGCCTGACTGGCACTGTCGCCCAGCTGCTGCACAGCACTCTGGGATGGGCCTGGGCTCTGTGATGCCTGCTGGGGCAGCTCAGAGCATGGCATAGCATTCTGAGAGGAGTCTGGACTACCAACCTTCTTCAGGATCATTCTGTTGACAGTACAGGGTTGTTTGCGTACAGAAACAGGATGGACTCCCAGAGGACTTGAGCCTTTATGGGTTTTAAAGGGTGGTGTAGGTCAGCAGTTTTAGCACATTCAGAGGCTTTGACTTTAGAGGCTTTAGATGGAGCTGTGGCTGGGTTGTTTTCCCTGTAGACCAAAGACTTGAAATTTTGGAGACTTGAACTGTCACTATGGAGACTGAGGTTGAATGCTATCCATACCTGAACGTGGGGAAAGAGTGTTTTTAATTTACAAGCAGTTGAATTAGCATTTTTTTTTAATCCAGGTCCCAGATCAGTCCATTTTAACAGTAAAATGTTTAATACAAAAATAATTTAAAAAATCAAGTAGCCTAAGAGACACTCAGTTATCCATATCATCCCTAGATATTAATATTTGATTGAACGTTTTAAATGAGGTTGGAGGTTTGCCGATTTAAAGCATCTATTCCATCTTTCTTCCATAAGCAAACTAAAAGTTTTAGTTCTAATTCTATGTTTGTTGGCGCGTTTATTGCGAATGAAACGCCGTAATAAAGGAGCGCATGGAGGAGCGTGCATTTCCATAGTAGCGCGCAACTTATTTCTTGTCATAAATAAACATTATTGTTTTATACAAAAATATACAATAGATGTAGGACAGGTATAGGACTACTGTTACAGAATAGTGTATACAAAGGTATCTTTAGCGAAATTCAGACAATAAATGAAAGAACGTTTAGGAAATAACATTAGAGGACACATTTTTGCGAACATTTTGACTTCGCTTCAACCGGCAAAGTTATAGGCCTTCATATTGTTTTAACCTCCGCAATAGCCTACTTTCATAAAATACATAGTTCAAAACCTGAAAATGGTTTTACCCAACTGTTGTCCAGTTAGCATGGAGTGGTCTGTCCAAGTTCGTTTGATTGATGGATAAACTCTGTTGCCATGCGATTTTTGCATCTTTTGCCTGAAAATAAACACCAGATGCGCTCCCAAAGAACAGGCGTTCTTTTAACAATATGATAACTTTTTAACCTCTTAACAAAGTGTTGGATGCACATAATTCAACATGAAAAATAATTTCCCAACACTGCAAGTTGTTGTGCAGACTATAATTGGTAAACTAGACAGACAGACAAGGTATTTTTTATTAGCAAGACATCGCCTCTTTGCACACATCCCCATTTGGTTCATGCTCTGCTTAGATGGTCTTTGCCCAAGTCACAGCAATTTACTCTGAATATATGGCTCTGGTCCAAGTCCATAGTCTGTTTCCATGGTGACCAGGCAGACAGAGGAGCATGTTATTCATCCTATACCAGCACACAGGGTTCTCCTCCTACTGCTGTGACTCAGAGTTAGTCACGATGACAAGCTGTCAATGACGTATTGAGTTATAAATGAATAGTCGAAAATGAGGCAACCGGAATCACAAGAGTGTGAGATTAAAAACATTGGAACTGTTGGAGAAGTAATAAAGTATTTTTTGGTTTATTCCCTTGTGAGCTGTCAGTAGATTTTAGTATGCATGTGCTCTTAGCTTTGACTTATGAATCAGTACACATTTATCTACTCCCCTTGACTCCTCTCTCTACTCTGACATACACACACAAGCTTGGTGTGTGTGTGTGAGAGAGAGGCAGAGGCAGGGGCACATGGGCTGCCCAAAAAATGTGACCTATCGAGGACGCAGCTGTCACTTCAAGGCTGGCCCGTCACCTACCAGGAGACTCGACCACAGTGGGCGAGGGAGAGCTGGAGAGAGAGGGAGCGAGGGAGAGAGGGAGCGAGGGAGAGAGAGAGAGGGTGCGAGGGAGGGAGGTGAACTCTTGACAAGAAAAAAAAGTCTGGGTGCACTAGAGTCAAAGTAGAGCCAGTTTGGATAGTGGCGACATTGGAGCCTCCATAGGTCAGATCTCTCTCTCTCGCTCCACTCTTCGGGGGGGTGTAAGCAGAGCCCCAGACTACCTTCAAAGGGCTGTAGCGGTGCTGACTAAGTCTAGATGATCCAGGGGGACTTACACCAGGGGCTGCAGTGGACAGGAGGACAGGAGGACCAGCATAAAGAGGACACTTTAATTAGCTCCAGATTAAATGTTTTGCATCCCAGATCTTGTTACCTTAACGGGATGTTGCGAGGATGTGAAAAAATGGATTGCGTAGTTTTCTGGGAGGCGATGAGGTAAGTTAATTATCAGGGGTTCATAATTGGGTTAAAGGCATGTTGTACCTTCCCTGGCATGGTATTTATTGAGGGATTTGGGGTAACTTTATGATGATAACTTAATTGGTTACCTTCTGTGTTGTATTTGCGTCTCCATAAGTGGACTTCATAGATGCTGCTGCATGTTCATTTCATATGTGACAGTAACCTACTGTATATCTCTGTAACCACAGATTCCAGATCAAAATGGAATGCTGAGAGGTACCTCTGACCAACCAAGGAATAGAAGTACCAATGGAGGATTTCGTAAGGATTGTTCCTTACACTCAGTAACTGCAACCTATATCAAAAAAGGCAGTCACTTGTTGAACACGAAGTGTTCAGAACCATGAGCACCAACCCAAAGAATATGGCAGAAGGCGGCACACACCTCAGTCCTGGTATCCCCTCCAAACGGGCCAAAGTTTCCCAGGACCAGGCAGTTCCGGACACAGGGGACCCAGGTCCCACCCCGCCGGTGTTCCTGCGTAAGCTCCGCAAGGCTGCAGTGGGGACAGGGTGTGATATCCGCCTGAGGGTTTCTGTGGGGGGTCAACCTGCCCCATCTCTGTGGTGGTACCGTAACAATGATCTCCTGGCCCCGCCTGGGGAGCAGGATGTTGGGGGTCTGTGGATCAGGGATTGCAAGGCCAGTGATGCAGGTCTCTATACCTGCATGGCCAGCAACTGCCTGGGGGAGGCCCAAAGCAGCGCCCTGCTTGCCGTTATGGACCTGGGAGAAGGTAATGTTGGGGAAACGTTGGGACAACATTATGATTCATCTGTGTTTGCTAAGTAGTGAAACATGGGCACAACCCTTCCGAAACATTGTGATCTGTTTAAGTCTATAAGGGAAGCATGCAGTGGAAAATCTGTTATCCATGTATTATATCTAAGGTGCTTGGTAAGCAAAGGACCAATCTTTACAAATGTACACCTGCAAAGTAATTGATGCAATTGGTGGTATATTTCTTTAATTCTATCTCAAATAGCTGTCCATTCCACTCTAGAAAACCTTTGCTCTTTCAAAATGACTTCTACTGTAGCACCCGTCGGCTAGCAACACTTGTCTTGAGAGGGGTGAGGTTAAATTTGGCTCCTCAGTCCAAATGGAGACGTAGCGGTTTAGGGTGGGATTGGTGTGACCCCCCCTTGTCATCTGTCGCTGTGATCTTTTAACAGTTGAACCCTTCACCTTCTGACCCTCTGGTTGGATCATTGTTATTGTTTAGCAGTTTGGACCAACTGGAAGTGATATGAGAGACAGAGAAAGAGAGAGAGAGAGGGAGAGAGAGAGAGATTACTCCATTTGAATGACTGTAAATATATTTATTTGATCGTTTTACATTTATGTTTTTATGCAAAGCCTACAGAGCTGTCCCTTTAAGAAAGTAATCAGACGAATGAGGTTCAGTAAAGGCCATGTTGCATCATCACAAGTGCAGTGCTGCCTGCCTTCATGAACAGTTAGAAACCTAGAAACCATGTGTTTGATGTATTTGATACCATTCCACGTATACCGCTCCAGCAATTACCACGAGCCCTTCCTCCCCAATTAAGGAAATAGTCATCCATTTGGGACGCAGCCCAATGTTACGGTGAGAACGCTATCAGGGAAGCGGGAAGACGATACAATGAAATAAACTTGTTTTACTTTGTGTGTGGTGAAGCCGGAAGCATTGACCTTCTTCTCTTGTTTCATTAGATACTGGCTATAATTAGAATGCTTTGGAGGGCTCCTTTGCTGAGGGTGGGAGTTCTGACGCATAAATTCACTGTAACAGACAGTCAGCTGAAGCCTGAGAGAGATGGATCTGCCTTTTTGAAAGGCTAGACGAGGAGCTCTAACTCACTCACTCCCCTCTGTCCTTTATCTTCTCTGTGGTTTCTCCTCACCTCTCTCCCCTCTCTGTCCACTGTAGTTTCTCCTCACCTCTCTCTGTCTCTGTGTCTCTCTCCTTCCTGGTGAAATTCAACCCGGCATGTGGCCATCTATCTTCCACCATGACCATGCACTCACAACCATTTTCTCTTCTCCCTCCATCTCTTTCTCTCTCTCCTTCCCTCCCTCCCTCTTTCCTCCCACTCTCTCTAATAAGCCTCTTCTCACACACTCTACCACCCCTTTCTCTGCCCTTCTTTCCCTTCTCTCTCTTTCTCCGCCCCCCTCTATCGCTCTTTCTCTTTCCCATCCTCTCTCTCTCTCTCTCTTTCTCTCTCTCTCTCTCTCTCTCTCTCTCTCTCTCTCTCTCTCTTACCCTCCTCGCTCTCCCTCTCTACAATCTCAACAGCTCTGATTGCCCACTTCATTCTCTCTCCCCGCCCCAGACCCTCTCTCTCTCTCTTTCCCTCTCTCTCTCTCTCCTCTTTCCCTCTCTCTCTCTCTCTCCTCTCTCTCTCTCTCTCTCTCTCTCTCTCTCTCTCTCTCTCTCTCTCTCTCTCTCTCTCTCTCTCTCTCTCTCTCTTTCCCTCTCTCTTTCCCTCTCTCTCTCTCTCTCTCTCTCTCTCTCTCTCTCTCTCTCTCTCTCTCTCTCTCTCTCTCTCTCTCTCTCTCTCTCTCTCTCTCTCCCTCTCTCTTTCCCTCTCTCTCTCCCTCTCTCTCTCCCTCTCTCTCTCCCTCTCTCTTTCCCTCTCTATTTCCCTGCCCACAGCCCCCCGTGTCGTTCTCTCTTCGTCTATCTCCTCCTCTCTTATTTGTGGCATGGTATGTGCCCGGGGGCTCGTGTTCCAGAGATGTGTGGATGCCATCGGGCTCTCCTGTTGCACCAGTACACATCACACGTAATTATAGCAACACCACAGTGCCTCAGTGGGGCTGAGACCATGGACAGTCACACTCAATAACAGTCACCATGATGAGGGAGGGAAGGAGGGAGAGCGATAGAGAGAGAGATAGAAAGAGAGAGGGTTGAGTCGGTGGGAGATATAGATTCAGAAAGGGATAGAGGAAAAAAGGGTTCTTCGGCTGTCCCCATAGGAGAACCCTTTGAAGATCCCTTTTTGGGTTCAAAAAGGTTCTGCCTGGAACCAAAAAGGTTCTGCCTTGAACCAAAAATAGTTATTCAAAGGGTTCGCTTATGGGGACAGCCGAAGAACCCTTTTACGTTATTGATAGCACCTTTACTTCTAAGAGTGCATGTAGAAAAGGCTTGATGCATCACATTTAGGTATTTTTCGAGGCTGGCCCTTTAAGACGTCAAAAAGCACCATATGGCTGGTCAGTACTCACCACGCCACAACAAGCAACCAGTCTGCGGTGGTGTTACTTTTTGACACATCATATTTGGCTCAGTAGTTTTTAAGCTTTGAACACTGACTCACTTCAATGACTTGACATGGGGTCATTCTGTAAACGTAACCCACCTCACACATTCAACAACTTTACAACTCTTATAATCTTGGTTACCCAGAAGTAAAATCCTCTCGCAAAAAGGTGTAATTTGCTGTTTTACTTCTGGGGTGAATGCTGTTGACAATTATTGTGATTACCTTTGTGCAATGGAAGGAAGTGGTCTCTTCCCTCGTAAACAGAAACTCTCAGCCAAACCCCTCTCTTTCTCTAATTTGTTTATTATAGGCAAATTTTATTTTCATGAATTTTTACCGGGCAGACAATCTTGACTTTGTGGCTGTGGAATCTAGTGGAAACTGTTTATCATCCGTGCACAGGCTTGAAAATCGCTGCACCAGTTTTAGCACCGCCTTCTCTCAACCCTGATTCGTCCAAAAGTCAACAACAAAAACCCGAACCAGGAACTATTGCTGCTCGTAATCACATAATTCTAAGGGAGCGTCGACAGATTCTCGCCGTTTCATCTGTCCTCGAGAGATTACAACTTTTATAGATGTTTAATGGTGCAAACCACCCTAATGGTTACATCATGATTCTCTGAGTGCTATCCAAGTAACTGCCATTTTAGCTGACATTTTAGCTGACATGGACATGCATAAAGGTGTTATGAATGCCTTATATAAACCCCCTTCACGTTACCAAACATGCATGCTCTTAGACTGACCTCTCAAACCTCTGCCATTTTGTTATTCTGGGAGGGAAACCAGAATGCAACAGTACATGGATACTCCCATGCTTGGGAGGACTTAAACTTGATCCTCCTCCGGCTCTGGCCCCATACTCCAAAACTACAGTTGGTTCTGCCAAATATAGTGACTGTCCACTACAGTGTCCTTGTGGATCTTGAGAGTTTCAGTGCGGCTACCTATGCTAGGCTAACCAGAACTGTACTGTAATTTAACGACCCCGTGACAAGTTGACAGGGTGGATTCCCAGCCTCAGAATATATTTACTGTGCAGTTATAGGCCCATGTCTCAGTCTCACACTTTAAGTGGGTATATATGCGCTCCAGCATTTGGTCCCAGTGTCTAACATTTGATATCCTCAAGCAGGAGACCGATTTATTGACGTCAGACATAGTGGTGAACAATCACCTTCAGATTTAGAATGCAATGCACTGTACGTGTTTCTGGCCTGTAGAATTGATGCTGTTTTTTGTTAGTCATTCAAAAGTTCACCTCTACTTTTTATAGTTCTTTAAAGATCTAATCTGCATTAGGGGAAACAGAGACAATGTTCGCCCCATAGCCTTGTTTATTTTTATTGTTGTGTTGATTAAACGGAGGTGGAGGCATGTTCGGCATTGTAAAAAGAAAATACAATGCCGAACATGCCTCCACCTCCACCAGTATATATTATGCTGTTCTATCACACTTGCAATTATATCTGAGGGAAAGAAACTGTGATTGTTGTTTGCAGTAACTTGTTTGTTGTTGTAATATCTCAAACAGATGTTAGTCTCGAAAACCCGACCCTAGGCAACTCAGTAACTATGGTCTGGTTTCAATGATGGACTCTGTTGGCATAGAGGAACTACATCACTGCCTACAAAACTACTTTATCCGTTTGAATAAAATACTAAATAGTAGCTAGCAATATGGAGATCACAGAGGTTATTTTTAATGAGGGCATTTTGCAAGTGATTCATTTGCATCAACTACCTAAACTAAAACCACTGCAGAGGTTTTTCCTGTAATCTTTGGCTTTGAATCGTAGGCAGTGACGTACTTCCTCTACACCAAAAGCGTCCATAATTGAAACCAGACCCTAGTCACTGTGTTGCTTAGGGACAGGTTTTTCAGACTAAACAGAAGTGGCAGTTTCACCATTAAGGATTCCAGCTTTATAGCAGCTTTTTGAAGTTCACAGCTGACAACGATATATTTGCCATATTCACTGGCTGTCAAAACAGGCAGAAATGTAAACTTTCTCAGTTCTTTAATGAGTTCAGATTCTGTTTCAATGCATCATGGGATCATTCACAAATGTTAAGACCTAAGCCTTCTTCAGTCTGCCACTAGTAGGGGGTTTCTCAGTCCAAGCAGAGAGACAGACAGGACAGTAAAGGTCGTTTCAGCCTTGTCTGTAAT
This sequence comes from Thymallus thymallus, assembly GCA_023634145.1. NCBI lineage: Eukaryota > Metazoa > Chordata > Actinopteri > Salmoniformes > Salmonidae > Thymallus > Thymallus thymallus. Next base: position 19,436,793 of record CM042419.1, read on the forward strand.
CTCCTTATTACAGGGGGGCAGGTCCACTGTAGAGGTACAGAGGAGGGGTAACAGGGGGGTGTACAATACCCCACTTAAAATAGACCACCGGGCTTGGTGTTGTTGTGTTGGACTAAGGGGGAACAGGGGAGAGAGAGAGAAAGGGCCCAAGGGAGGCAGAGAGAACCATTAGGAGCATTGAGGCATCCATCTTAAGGAATATGTCCTCACCCTGGCCATGAAGAAGACAGGACATCTAGGAGTCTGAGAGCACAAGCCATTTTAAGGATCTCATATTCATCCTTGCCTCCATGGGATTGGGATACACATTCCAACTAAGGAGAAGTGGCCATTTTGAAATAAGTCATCCTTACCTCACTGAGGTCATGATTTGAGGGTAAAACCAGGAAGAAGTTTCAAGTGTAGAGGAATGGGCTTAGATTGTGATTTGATGGTGATTTGAGAGTTCGACAAGAAGAGGAACGTTTGATTGAGGAGGAGTACACATCTGAGAGGCCCAATGTTAAAGGAATAAGAGTGAGTGAGACAGATATCAACTGGAGCCATGCTAAAGAAGGAGTATCTGGATGCTCGGAAGGCTTTGAGAAGTGGGAGGGACAGTGTGACCGGCCCCAGGAGAAAGAAACCCAAAGGTGAGTGTGAGAACTCTTTTTAACCAACCACATGGAAAACGTGAGAAGTGTCTGGGCTCTTGACTAGGTTATTTGTTACTATTCAGCCATCCATTATCTTATGAAAATCTGATGTTGTTGTGCTTACTGGGATGGAAGTGAAAAAGAATGGAACCATGATGATGTCACAACAGACACAGAAGACCACATCGGACTAAATATGTTTTACTCTGTCCATTCTATTCCATCCCTTGCTCACGTTACTAAGGCTACTTCCTTATATAATATTGAAATGTACAACGCCATTGACCAATTCTTCTAATTCTAGTTGGCGACCAGGATGTTTCAAACCTAACAGGTGTTGGCTGGCTGACAAGCTTCCAGTGCAAACCAATAATACTCATCTAATGAGCGGGCTATTCACAGCATCCCCCTGATGGTGACAACTAGACACGCAAGATTACTGCCTCTGAGGAAAGTCTATTTAAGCTCTCGACTAGCAACAGACGCTGAGAAAAATGACTGGGCATTGCATACATCAAATGACTGTACTATTTACAGCAAATACTAGTTAGTACATTGTTTCAAAGGATAATATTGCAATACTTCATAAAAAAAAAACTAAATGTCAGCTGTGGGTTGTAGTTGTAAATACATCATCTCCCACCAGTGAGGGTCGGCCCCCATTGAACTCCAGTTGTCTGTTTGTCTGTCAGCCTGACTGCCTGTCTGTCTGGTCACATGGTAGATACAGTACCTCCTAATTTTAGTCCATACTGTAGGCATAGAGTATCTCATCGTATCTCTCTCTCTCTCTCTGTTTCTCTCTCTGTTTCTCTCTCTGTTTCTCTCTCTGTTTCTCTCTCTCTCTCTCTCTCTCTCACTCTCTCTCTCTCTCTCCCCCCCGCACTCTCTCACACTGCCCCCCTACCCACCCCCCCCACCCTCTCTCTCTTTGTACCCTCTCTCTCCTCTCTTTGTCACCCCAGTCCCCTATCCAGTCCTGTGGCTAACATATACCAGACCTAGAGAATGAGATAAGCTAGCAAAAGGCATCTGTGTGATTTGAAATCCCATTACATTCCCAGGATGCATCACAGTGCATGGTCACGGACCATGATGTATCGCCATATTAAGGGAACTGACCTATTTTGTCAGGTGAGGGAAGATGATCCTAGATCTGTACCTAGGGGAAATTTCACCCCAGAGCATGAGATGAGGTGGCTCAGTGTTTCACCCTGGAGCATGAGATGAGGTGGCTCAGTGTTTCACCCTGGAGCATGAGATGAGGTGGCTCAGTGTTTGGCCTGGAGCATGAGATGAGGTGGCTCAGTGTTTCACCCCGGAGCATGAGATGAGGTGGCTCAGTGTTTCACCCCGGAGCATGAGATGAGGTGGCTCAGTGTTTCACCCCGGAGCATGAGATGAGGTGGCTCAGTGTTTCACCCCGGAGCATGAGATGAGGTGGCTCAGTGTTTCACCCCGGAGCATGAGATGAGGTGGCTCAGTGTTTCACCCCGGAGCATGAGATGAGGTGGCTCAGTGTTTCACCCCGGAGCATGAGATGAGGTGGCTCAGTGTTTGGCCTGGAGCATGAGATGAGGTGGCTCAGTGTTTGGCCTGGAGCTTGAGATGAGGTGGCTCAGTGTTTGGCCTGGAGCTTGAGATGAGGTGGCTCAGTGTTTGGCTCTTGATCCTGTTTATGTTCCTTCTCTCTAGTTAGGTGTCAGTCACATGGTCTGAGGCCTGGATTGGAACAGGATTAGCTGATAGGATCAGGTTTCTGTATGGTCGTCAGCAGTCAGTACAGACATGCCCACTACGTCTGTCATCTGGGCCTGGGCCTCTATACCACCCTGTATCTCCACAGGGTCCGGCTCTGAGCTACAAGAATGGAATGGGTTCTGTTGTATTAAAAGGGTATTACGGTAGTAGGAAGTACAAACCCACTGGCCAAAAACTGATTGAATCAATGTTGTTTCCACGTTATTTCAACCCCAAAATGTTGAATAAACTTGGAAATGTGGAAAACTGATTGGATTTGCAAAAAGTCATCAACCAAAAATAATTGTATTTTATTCACCAAACCTTTAACCTAAATCCAATGACAGGGTGATATTTTTGGTTGATTTCATGTTGAATTCATGTTAGTTGACAACACAACCATATGTAAATCAGAAGACGTTGAACTGACGTCTATGCCCAGTGGCAAGTTTCCTCTAACTAGACGGGGCAAACAGAAACGAACGGGGAAACCTCAGGGCAAGAGGAATGATTACCTTGTCTTCCCCCGCAAATGTCTAGATATGGGTTGTGACTAAAGTGTTTCGGAGAAGGCTCTGGGTTCCTCTGTTGGGTATGACTGTGTCCTGTGGTTGAACCTGTAGCGAGAAGTGACTCATGTATAAAAAACCAACTCGATTAAGATGCGCCCACACCAGGTTCTGTTTTCTACCTCAGGGAGCTAATGCCAGATAAATGCCTCTGATAGAGTTGTCGGCCTGCAGAGTGTTCATCAGAGCTGCGCCACTAAAACCCCCCTCTGTCACAAAATCAATGGGCTTCCATGAAGTCTGCTCTGTTTCTCATTGTTGTAAGCTAATTGAAGTAGAGTAAATGGTGTGTTTTCTATTGTATTGTATCAGCTAATTGAAGTAGAGTAAATGGTATGTTTCTATTGTATTGTATCAGCTAATTGAAGTAGAGTAAATGGTATGTTTTCTATTGTATTGTATCAGCTAATTGAAGTAGAGTAAATGGTATGTTTGCTATTGTATCAGCTAATTGAAGTAGAGTAAATTATATGTTTGTTATTGTATTGTATCAGCTAATTGAAGTAGAGTGAATGGTATTCTTGATATTGTATTGTATCAGCTAACTGAAGTGGAGTAAATGGTATGTTTTCTATTGTATTGTATCAGCTAATTGAAGTAGAGTAAATGGTATGTTTTCTATTGTATTGTATCAGCTAATTGAAGTAGAGTAAATGGTATGCTTGCTATTGTATTGTATCAGCTAATTGAAGTAGAGTAAATGGTATGTTTTCTATTGTATTGTATCAGCTAATTGAAGTAGAGTAAATGGTATGCTTGATATTGTATTGTATCAGTAAATTGATAACTGCATGGAAGTCAGGCTTTTTTCATTTAATTTCATTTAACTGATGATGGGGAAGAAAGAGAGGAGAGGAAGCTTATTTAGACTGTTAAATATACGCCCAAAGTGTTACTATGGTACTATGGTGATGTAACTGAATCCCCCTTAGGTCATTTGTCTGACAATGTATTGTAGCTTTGACACCTGATTCTTGGATTTTCATTGGACAGCTGTAATAGAAGGCAGTGTTATGATTGGTCCGGGGACACATTGATCCCGGTCGAGTGAGTTGTGACTATAGTGGTGTATCCTGTATCGCACAGAAGGCCTTGGTATTGATTACTCACTGCCGGAGAAAGTCCCTTCTTTCTGGAGATGCATGGAGCGAGGTGATGGAGGAGAGATGAAGAGGGATGGAGGGAGAGGGAGGGAGGGAGGTAGAGGGAGGGATGGAGAAAAAGGGAAGGAAGGAAGGAAGGAAGGAAGGACGGAAGGAAGGAAGGAAGGAAGGAAGGAAGGAAGGAAGGAAGGAAGGAAGGAAGGAAGGAAGGAAGGAAGGAAGGAAGGAAGGAAGGAAGGAAGGAAGGAAGGAAGGAAGGAAGGAGAGAGAGAAGGCTTATAGCTATTGAGGCAGCTTTTGAGAAAACAGGAACACTATAATGGCTGTATTATTTGCATTAGGGCGCATTCACTTACTTAGAAACAGCCAAATGGGTAAATAAATAACATTATTACAATCAATGGATGCTTTAGCTACAAAAAGGCTAATCTATTGCAACGTCTGTGAATGGTTGGCTTTCTCTGATTCATGGGCCTGTGGTAATATCCCCTGGGTATTGATTCTGTGTAACAGACCCATAAACAGCACCGTGGCTCACGTAACAACATTTAAAAAGTGGATTTCTCAGCATAGTAGTCCATAGCAGTGTGAAAGATTTGGCCTAAATCTGCAAAAATGCCCAATCTAGTTTCAGGATGGCTGGGTGTTTTTAATTATTTATTTATTATTTTTAGATTAATTTGATGGATGTGCTGTGGAGGACACGGATGTGTCTGAAAGAACAATACATTATGCAGTGTGTATGTGTGTGTGTGTGTGTGTGACAGGCCTGTAATCAGAAGGGAGGATGTGTAGTGTCAGGTGATAGCGGTGGGAGGATGATATGTTCTCTTCTCCGTTCCTATTTCCTCGTTCCCTAGTTCCTATTTTCTTGTTCCCTAGTTCCTCTTTCCTCGTTCCCTAGTTCTTTTTTCTGTGTGTTTCATGATCTGTTCTGTATAGTTTATGATTATTCCTGTGAGAACTGTAGAACGGGGAGGCAGAGTAGAAAGACGACATCATTTATTGACGGTTAAGACTCCATTTCCCTCACACACTGGGACCTACTGACACACTAACCCAGGGATTCCCAAACTCGGTCCTTGGGCCCCTCTTGGGTGCACTACACAACTGATTCAAATAATCAAAGCTTGATAACGAGTTGGTTATTTGAATCAGCTGTGTAGTGCTAGGGCAAAAAACAGGGCCCCTGGAAAGAGTTTGGGAAACCCTGCGCTAATGTAGTGAGAGAGATACACTGAGTATAAAACACCACGCACAACCTATTGTGGATGTCAACCATGGTGTTTGTTGTTCCTATTGATGTGTGTATCTATCAGAGACTGTGGCGTGCACAGCTTGTACATTGCACCAGTTAGCCATCAAGCTAGTCTATCTCTGCACCAATTGTATAGTGTTGGGGACAGAGCTGGAGCAGAGTGAGAGAAATGGAGAGGAGACATTCTGCTCTGTTCACTGGAGCAAATAACTGATTGCTATTTATCGTGGTGTCAGATTAGTAGAAAGTCACAGACATGGACCATGAATGTATAATTGATGCCTTGGGGGGCGGGGAGGCTGTTTTCTGAAGGCTGCATTCTTCCTCTCCTCTCCTCTGTGAAGATACTGGCGCGGAGGAGAATAAAGCAGAGGAGGAGAGGAGAGAGGGATCACAAAAAAATAGGATGGATTAAGGATTTGGATTTTGGGGAGGGTGGGGTTGGAAGCGGGGCACACGTCAACTGTGGGTTTACGATGTCAACAGAACGGAGGGAACAATGTTTCTCTGATTCTATTTCCAACTCTCTATTCTCCCTCCCTCTCTATTTGTCTGTCTTTCTCTCTACCCTCTCCTCTCTCTATCCTGCTCCCTCTGTGCCTCCCCTCTCCTCTCCTCTCCTCTCTCTCTCCTTCTCCCTCTGTGCCTCCCCTCTCCTCTCTCTCTCCTTCTCCCTCTGTGCCTCCCCTCTGCTCTCTCTGTCTGTTCTCTCTCTCTTTCTCTCCTCTCTCTCTCCTGCTCCCTCTGTGCCTCCCCTCTGCTCTCTCTTTGTCTGTTCTCTCTCTTCCTCTCCTCTCTCTCTCCTGCTCCCTCTGTGCCTCCCCTCTGCTCTCTCCTTGTCTATTCTCTCTCTCTCTCTCTCTCTCTCTCCTCTCTCTCTCATTCCTCCTGCTGCTGCTGGTGCTGTGTCAGAGAGAGAGGAGACAGAGAGGATGCTTTAGAGGACCAGGTTGTTTTCCTCACCTCTCCACTGTTGTTGTCTTCACGGGTTGGGGACTCAATCTGTTCCTCTCTGGCTGGCTGCTGTTCCTCCGAGGAGGGGCTTGGCTGAAGGAGGGAGGGAGGGATGGGTTGGAGGGGATGGAGACCGGCTCGGCTTGTGTAATTCTCTCCTCCGGCAGCAGTCAGAGCATAGTCTGCTACGTCAGAGTGATGCTGCTCACCTTGGCGGATAAACACTCTCACTCTCACACAAAGACACCTGGATCTTGTGGATTGTAATCCCCAAACTTTCCTCATCTCATCCAGACCAGAGGATTATAAACACCCACGTGCGTGAAGAGAGCTCAATCTATTTACATTGATTGTGTGAGAATTATTGTTGTTGCCTCGCACTCGGTTTGGGTAGGATCGCAGCAGTGATGTTTTGCTGAGCAAGTGCCACAGGTAATCTGCAACCCAGAGTAGGGCATTGAGAGAGAGAGACAAAGAGAAAGAGTAGGAGAGAGAGAAAGAGAGAGAATCTACTTCTAGACATGAAGAAGATCTGGTCCAAGAAGAGGTTCCAGGTGAGTCTTTACCTTTCAGACACAAACTTGCTTTGTTACAGTCAGTGCCTGGTCTTTTCTACAGACCAGTAATGGCTCTGTGATAGATGACTACAACAAACAGGAGAAGGATGCATACTTTGTTGCCCCGCCCTTTTACAGTTTTACCAGTAAACACAGATCTTTGTTGCTATAGGTTATTAAATCCAGGTCTGTACAGTAGGTCTTGTGTAGTATAGATGTCTGTGTGGAACAGTGTCCTCAGTGTCCTCTGGGTTCTAATGGCCTGTGGCACAGAGGGTATGGCTTTCCAGTTCCACATGACATGGTAACAAAGAATGCCACCCCAGGGGACAATGTCACATTCTGTTGGCTGGTGGCAGGATGGATTTGGGAGATGGGTGGAAAATCAGCTTTCGGAATAATTTCACGGTCAAGCTGTTTTTCTTTCTCCATTTATATTAGAAATGTTCCCTTTATAACACATTATGCTAATTAGCATATGTGTGCCCTACAATATGTATCTTGACAGAGAATGTCTGATATTCTAAGATTTTGGATTTGACATTGGGTTTATCCCAATTTTGATCTGTGGAGAACAGAGATGTGTGTCACTGGGCCACAGTGCAGAAAACTGATATGTAGCACCAGATGACCAAATACAATTATGTGGTATGTACGACACAGTCTATAATCAGAAATAACAATATAAACCTTCTGAATTGGTGTCCACTGATTATCCAGCCTTGCCAAGCCAGAAGCCTTTACTGCGCAGAAATGCAGTTTATGCCTGTATCTGCCTGCTACAGATGTAGGATTTTAATTTGATCACTCTTTTGTTGCTGAGTTTAAACTTTTAGTCTATTCAAGGTTTAAAAAGGCTTCTACCCCTACAAAAAATGTCCTTTAATATAATAATATTAACATTATAATTCATATTAATATTGTAGTTCACATGATAATTCATATTTCCTGTTGCTGCAGGATTATTTTCCTGCTGTAGCAAACTGGATCAAATTAAGATCCTACATCTGTATGTGCTGATATGATTGACTAGAGGCCACTATAATCAGGAACAGGAGATTGACAATGGACGCTTCTAGTTGCTTCGGTCGTTTTGTCTCACTGTGGCCACCAGGCAACACTTCATCAACAGGCTCTGGATGGCAAATAGCAGTAGGCATGGTACTTAGAGAGCATATCAGGCTGATCTGGCAGCTGAATCGTTACTTTGCTCTGACTTCAGGGTTTTCTGTGTATCTGCACTGTAATGCACTCTCTGTGAGCTCGCCGAAGTCCTGATCGATGGTTGGTCAGGAAAAGGCTATAAGTTATAAGAAGTCATTGGAAGTAATGACTTATCAAGTTTTTTTTTTATTAGTTTGTAAGGGTGTAGTATGAAGGACATTATGGAGTTTGAGATATGAGCTTCTTTTCTTGTTTAATCCTTTTCTTTTGGATTCTGACACAAACGGAATCCTCTGATTTCAGGAAGTCATTAGGTTTTATGGCTGTTGTACTTTTTGCTGGTTTGAATCATGCAACTCTGTGTCTCTCTGTTATTTCAGAGGACCGGACACTCTACCAAGACGTTTGGAAGGTTCACCCATGGTGTGTTTGCTGTATGAGTAATAACACAGTTATTACTTAGTCATTACACAGTTAATAATATTAATTACACAGTTGATAATAGTTATTACACAGTTAATAATGTTTATTACGCAGTTATTAATACATAGTTATTACACAGAAACTGAGTTTTACTATGCATATTTAGCTTGTTGTGTCTGAGAACCACTTAATGCTTTCTGTTTTAAAAAAGGAGTGTTCATGCATGTTTAATGTTTTAATTGCTGCTAGGAAAAAGACAGTGGGCTTTTTATTATTTAGCTAGCAGAATGCTCCGCCCCCACAAGCAATTTTCTTGTAAGCATATTGTTGCATCTCTGCATAACATTCATCACAGGATGAATCATTTCTGAGGGTCTTAGTTGTATAGCATTACGTGTGGAGTCGAAGTCAAACAGAAATGCTCACAGCTCCTTTTCCAAATCATATTTCCACCCATCAGTTAATCTAATCCACAGTGCATACTGCAGCGAGACAATTTGAAATACAGCCTCTCATGTTGCTGAGTCGATATCCCTCGCCCAGTGTGTGTTCAGCTATTTAGTCCCGTCCCACTTGGTACAGATGGGTGAATCCAAATACACAAGGAAATTGACTGTTAAAACTGTATGACCACTCTTCTTGTCTATTTCACATTTGCCCCTTTTTCTGTAATTTAGCAGATACTGTTATCCAAAGCAACATGACAGTGAAATGAGGCATAACCCATTTGCTTGCCTCTTCCTCAGCAGGCTCCAGCACTAGGCTATCTAAGCGTGTGTGTCAGGGCTGGCAGTTGGGCTGGTGATGTTAGACTCTAATGGGTATGGAGCCGATTGGTCGTGTGGGTGAGAGAGATGGTGGTTTCTATAGTAACTGTGCTCTCCCGTCTGCCCTCTCTTGCTGCCACTATGGAAGCGAAGTTTTCCGCTCCTGCCGAAAGCAAAGCTATGGTAAACCAGTCTTGTTTTCGCTCTCTCTCTCTCTTTCAGTCACCTTTCCATTCTCTCAATCTCTCTCTCTCTCTCTCTCACTCTCTCTCTTTTCTTTTTTATTATTGATTTGCCATATCAATGTGCTAGAGCCTAGCCAAGATACTGTGGTGAAAGTGGTCCTTTCATGTTACTGTGGTGAAAGTGGTCCTCCCATGTTTGCCTGGACTCATTTCCTCTTTCCATTCTTTATTTATAATTTTCTATCCATCTATTTGATTTCTCCATCTCTTGAATATGTCTTTTGCTCTATTCCCAACATTTCCACAGGGTTTTTCACTATACACCATTTAATTCTGACCATGTCCCAATTTCTTATAGTATTTCACCCATTGCTAATGTCCTTTTAAGTCTCTTAAATGGACATTAGCTTCTTTGTAACATCGCTATTGATCTCATTAAAGGTCACTGAATCGACTTGTCTCCTTTGAGGCGAATTGCACAAGGCCAGTAACATACTGTACCTAGTTAGAACTGACTGGTAGCCAGTCTAGAAGGTCATTTCTATAAAGGTATTTCAACCAGTCTACTAGTGTATTTCTAGAGGCCACATCTGGCTTTATAGCACGGTTCAGTGACTCCTCCTTGTATTACCTCTGAAGGAGGCCCGCCAAGGCTCAACTCTATTACCCATTATCCTCTCTGTCGCTAGGTGAAAGTGAAGTGTAATTTGTCACCGTGACTCAGACTCAGCTGTTGTTTTATTCCTCTCTCTCTTCCTTCTCATCCACCTCTTCCTCATCTTCCTCCCCTCAGACTCTGAAACCACAGAGGATGAAGCCACGGAGCCCCAGGTACCCATGGAAACCAAGGAAGGACCCGGCGGGCGGCACCAGGACAAGGCTGGCCGTAGAGTGCCTGCAGGTAATTCACATAATTAATTAACTTGAGCATGATCTGTGATTTAAAGGCCCCTCCTCAATCAAGTCTGGTAAATCAGGTTTCCGTGATTAAGACATAAGCATTCTTTCTTTCTTTCTTTCTTTCTTTCTTTCTTTCTTTCTTTCTTTCTTTCTTTCTTTCTTTCTTTCTTTCTTTCTTTCTTTCTTTCTTTCTTTCTTTCTTTCTTTCTTTCTGTCTGTCTGTCTGTCTGTCTGTCTGTCTGTCTGTCTGTCTGTCTGTCTGAGAGAGCCCTGCTTCTCGGAAAATAACATTTCACCAGCTTGAACATCACATTATGCCGCCCCTTTACTTACAGCACTAACTCTAGGTGTATGGAAATATGGATGAAACAGGATTTGATAGGGAAATGAGGATGATTTGTTATGGGGGTATGACAGTGCTCATCGGTGCCACCAAAGCAGATGCTTCACAACAGGGGTCACCAGTCTGTCTAAATGTAGTCCATGAATATGGATGCACTCCTCTCGGAGCACAAATCTATTTTAAATTCTGTCCTCCTTGCTCGGTTGTAAAGAGACTGTTTGCACTTTCGAAGGTTTCATGGGCGAGAGTGCCGTCATTCCCAAAAGAGGAGAGAAAAAGAGAAAGAATGGGCTATTAAACGAGAGTGGAAGGGAGGATGAAAAAAGAGAGAGAGAGAACGGTGCTATCAAACGAGTGGAGGAGTGATTCAGTGTTTGTTCTTTTCATACTCAGACAAAGGAACCAACACAAAGATGTATTTCCCTCATCGCCCCACCAGCAGTGAGAGGCGGAATACATGACCAAATATCAACCAGATAACAACTCAAATTGCATTTCCTCTAACTGGCCAGCACCGAAATAATCTTAACAAAAAATGTAGCTAATGCATTTAAATCATATTCTCCCAGCTAATTTAATTTCTTCCCAAAAATACAAAAAATACAAATCTTGATTGGTTCCAATGGCCCCTTTTGTTAACCGATAATGCATAAATGTAGGATGCTTGTGGTAGTAAGGTGTTGTGCGAGGATAATGTCTTTCATCATCATTAGCTTCAGAATGAGTCATGAAAAATGGAAAACCCAAATAAAAAAATGTCTCGTTCCACACCTGCGTTTTGGAGTGCTGGGAGGATTAGTAGACTACTTCTCTTCCTTCCACTCCAGAGCGCCCAGAGAAGCCCTGCCAGAGGGAATCCACCTCATTGCCAGAGAGGCTTTTAAGGATCTGCATGGCAAGATTTTGGAAGGCTGTGTGCTTTTATCAGTAGGCCCCATCCTCCGTCTACTACAGATTGCTCATATTGGGCTTTTTTGAGATCTGAATTTATTTTGTCGGTGGCGCTGAGTCTGTTTAAAATCCTCGGTGCATGTGGGAAATGCTGCTTGCTTAGTTTCCTCGTCTCGTCCCAATAAACGGGTTCAGTCGTTAAAGGAAGCTGCTGACTTCAAGTTCTTTCAGCTGCCGACGCATTTCTGTCTCCATCTCCACTCGATAAAATGCCAATCACTATCTGATTGGTCGAGCTCGGTGGTTGTGTCAGTGCTTATTTCCTTCTTTCTCTCCTCTCTATTTAATCAGTCATCTTTGTTGCCTTAGACATTCCTCCAGTGCTTGTCTTAACTCCTGTCTACTTCAAATTCAAAGTTTGTTTACCTTCTCAGTATCTGCTTCTATTGATCTATACTCTCTCTCTCTCTCTCACTCTCTCTCTCTCTCTCTCTCTCTCTCGCTCTCTCTGTCACTCTCTCTCTCCCCCCCTCTCTCTCCCCCCTCTCTCTCTCTTTCTCCCCCCCTCTCTCCTTTCTTCCTTTCTCTATCTATTCCCCCTCGCTAATACAAATTCTTCTCTATATCTCCATCTCCAGTCTGACCCCTGACCCCTGTCCTCTGTCCCTGCAGGTGAAGGAGGTAGGATGATAGACTCCAGCCCTGACCGGAGGGCCACCCTTCCCCGGGGCCATGACCCAGTGGTGGAGAGGGAGCTAATGGCTTTGGGCTCGCGGCCCCCAGGGGCCCAGGACCCAACACACCCCGGCAGGCAAGCTCTCTACGGCGGGACCGATGGGGGGCAAGGGGCCCTAGTCAGACACCTGGGTGTGGAGCCCTTGATCCGGGCATCTCACGCTAACCTGGCTCGTGTTAACCAACCCGTGCTGGGGTCGGAGGAAAGTGTCTCTGTAGGAAGCGACTACTATGGAAGCATGTTCAGCCTCTATAGGGGAAGAACGTTTTCCATGCCTTTATAGGGACAACTTCTTCTTTTCACTGATCACAAATTAGAGAAAGAGTCGCCCTGAAAACCAATTTCCCAACTTTAACAGACACAACAAACACAAAATATTACACATCACAATCATGATTTTCCTAGATTCATTTCTTCCCAAAGATTTCATATTTTCTATTGATTTGATAATATATACTTAATTTCCTTTTGTGTTCTTGCATTTGAGCTTTTTCAAATCATCATTGCTTCCTATAGTATATGATTTCTGTTTAGTTTTTAAAATCATACTTTCCTTTGACTTCATGCCATTACGTGTTTAGGCTGTGTTCAGTTCTGTCTTGAGCTTGGTTCGATTTTGTTATGATATCAAAAGGTACCACTTAAGCCTTTGGTTTCCCTTGGTTTTTGCTGCATGCCATGTATATGGACCAAATTATTTATCTTGATCTGCAAGCATTACCGTCAGATAATCCTGGATATCTTCATAGCAATGATGTCACATGCATGACTGGAGGTGTGAATCAAAGCTAATGTTTGTCTGCATGTGTTTGCAAGCTAGTTTCATCCCGACTAAATTGACTGTGTGTTCAGCTAACACGAGAGGTGTGTGTGTCAAAGCATGTGTGATTGTTTTCATAGTTGATGAATAGGGGGGGGGTTTCCTGGTTATGTTGGAAGAGTTAGTAGTAGGTTAATTCATGCAGGACTCTTGTTATTTCTCTATGTGCCACTGCAACATGATAACATTGACCATTCATGTCATGGTCTGCTATGGTCAAAAGACTGTGCTGCCATTCCAGTCACTCCCAGTAGGCCTTGGAGCATGTATGCCTTTTAACTGTATTCTCCACTGGCCGGTAAAGGGGGTACTCACACTCGACAGGGGATTAGTGGTAAACAAACCAACAACAGAAATACATCAAATATACAATATGATCTATTTGGCTCCTACACGTGTTGTGTTAGACACATTATATTCATTAGTGTATTGAGATTTGTGTCCATATTAGTTAAGTGTTATCTGTGCATAAATCACTTTTTTTGCCCATTCAATGTTCTGTTTATTTCTGAAAGTTCATCTGTCCTGATGAGAAATCAACTCTCAAATTATATTGACTATAAACAGTATTACTATTTCATAAAGCAGCGGACAGTCGCTTACGTGCACACAGACACACCATTACGAGATTCAAACAAACATTCTCAAGCAGAAATCCTCTACCGAGCACACAAACGTCCAGTGGCTTTTCTTCCTCTTCCAAATACCTGGGCCCCTACTTGTCCCTTCTTTTCACATCTAACTTTCCATTTCCCTAAAACCCCCCTCTTCCAGGATCCCATCTCCTTCTCTCCCCCAAACCCAAACAGGCCCATCCTTCAGTCCTGCCTCACCCCAGTCCAGTCAAACTGTATCCCAACCCACAACATCCCTCAGTTCCCATAAGAACAGTGTCACCTCACACAGTACCCAAGACCCTTCCCTGGGAGGAGCTGTGGTCAAAAACAAACTCCCAGGGATGTTTTCAGGAGCCTCCCACACTTCAAGCAGTGGCAGCAGTGGTGACAAGACACCCAAACTGGCTCGCGCCTCACCCAAGATCTTTGACAAGGTCAAGGAGTTTGAACAAAAGGTGAGTGAGATGAGTGCGGGGGTCAGATCTGGGCGCTCTTTCGGCCGGGCGGCATCCTGCGATCTGGAGGGGGTCTCCAAAGTGGAGGGGACAAGCCAGCCGGATGCCGCGGCCTCGAGGCGTTCCACGTTTGGAAAGAAGAGGGCCTCGTCTCTGGAGGACAAACCAAGCTACCAGCAGAGGGTCCAGAGTTTCCAGAACAAGTTCACAGAGGAGCTGGCCAGGATCAAGAAGCTGGTGGGGAGGCCTAACCTGAAGAAGGCCTACTCCACCGAGCAGTTGGCCCAGACGGAGAGCCGGTCCGTGGGCAAGCTGGAGCCCATTCCCCCTCAGGTGGTCAAGAAGCTGGAGGAGAGGGAGAGGGTCCTGGAGGAGAGAGGAGAAGGAGGGAAGAGGACTGAAGAGAGCGTTTCGTCCCGAAAATCATCCCTATCCCAAAAGAAGGGTCTGACAGATCAAAGGAATGTTCCTCAACGGGAGCAGCATGATTCAGCTTCAGCGTCAGCTCAGCCGTCAGAGTCTAAAAGTGTGGGGAAAGGCTCTGTTTCCATGGAGACAGTACTGGTTAACCAGTTACCAGGGCGACGATCACCCTCACCAAGAGTCACACGGAAAAGCCCAACCAGGTAGGCTGAGATGATCCATTAACACTGTGTGTGTTTTTGTGTTTGTCGATTTGTGTGTACGTGTGTGTAAGCGTGTGTGCCTGCGTGCGTTTTCACACATGATCCTGACAGCTCGATAGCGAAATTTGAACACATATATAGATGACATAATTCCTTTCTATTGTATTTCCTGTGCTTACATTACATAATGCATTTGACACAGGGAAATCCTTCAGAGCTCTCCCGCGGCGGCAGAGTCTCCACACAAGGCCGAGGAACAACCACCTGTATCTCCAGCACCCAAAGGGCCTCCACACAGAATGGACCACCACAGGTCTCCAATCCCTACTGCACAGAGAGAATCTCCTACCCACGCCAAAGGGCCTTCCCTTCTTAAAGAGTTTGAGCAACCTCTACACCACCGCAGGCCTCCAAGCCCCAGGTCTCCAAGCCCAACCGCGCAGAGAGGACCATCATCGACCCCAGCCAAAGAGCCAGCCTCTCCCTATCCTCCCAAGCCCCCACGGCTGTTCCCCACCCCGTCCCCCACCTCCACCCCTTCCATCAGCCCTCTAATGAAGAGACGGAAGGGAGAGCCGGGGAGGACGTCTCCCGCGCTGAAGATGATCATTCCTACCATCCTGGTGGAGGACGAGCTCATGGAAGAGGAGGAGGCTGGAGAGAAGAGAGAGAGAGAAAATACGAGAAGAGCAGGGAAGAACGAGGGCAGGGCTTCAAAGACTCAGAAGAAGAAAAAAGTCTCAGGAAAGTCTCAGGAAAGTCGGCCTGAGACAGGTAGGACACTGAATTGTATCCACATCAGCTAGACATTAATGTGCTACCGTCCTAAGAGATGAATATATACAGTATAGAGGGAAAGTAATACAGCTCCTGCCTTTCTGTTGTAGGAGACGATTCAGATGACTCTTACATGTCGGCAGATGAGGGGCCAGCTGAGAAACCAGAGTTTGAGAGGCCCCTGGTGGACACCACCGCCTCCGCTGGCTCTGAGGTCCTACTCAAATGTGTCATCACTGGCAGCCCCCTCCCAACAGGTAGGTCATCTCCAGGTAGAGGTTATGCACAGCTCTGGGGCCAGCTTTTGACTTCCCCAAACACATTTGGACCATGATGACATAATACAGTGCATTTGGAAAGTATTACTTTTGTCACAGAAAGTATTAATTTTGTTACGTTACAGCCTTATTCTAAAATGTATTAAATTGTTTTTTTCTCTCATCAATCTACACACAATACCCCATATTGCAAAGCAAAAAAAGTGTTTTCAAAAACTGAAATATCATATTTACATAAGTATTCAGACCCTTTACTCAGTACTTTGTTGAAGCACCTTTGGCAGTGATTACAGCCACGAGTCTTCTTGGGAATGACGCTACAAGCTTGGCATACCTGTATTTGGGGAGTTTTTCCCATTGTTCTCTGCAGATCCTCTCAAGCTCTGTCCGGTTGGAAGGGGAGTGTCGCTCTTCAGGTCTCTCGAGAGATGTTAGATCGGGTTCAAGTCCGGGCTCTGGCTGGGCCACTCAAGGACATTCAGAGACTTGTCCCGAAGCCACTTCTGTGTTGTCTTGGCTCTATGCTTAGGGTCATTGTCCTGTTGGAAGGTGAACCATTGCCCCAGTCTGAGGTCCTGAGTGCTCTGGAGCAGGTTTTCATCAAGGATCACGCTGTACTTGGCTCCGTTAATCTTTCCCTCAATCATGACTAGTCTCCCAGTCCCTGCCGCTGAAAATCATGGTGCCAGGTTTCCTCCAGATGTGATGCTTGGCATTTAGGCCAAAGAGCCAGCTATAGGAAGAGTCTTGGTGGTTCCAAACTTCTTCCTTTTAAGAATAATGGAGGCCACTTTGCTCTTGGGGCCTTCAATGCTGCAGAAATGTTTTGGTACCCTTCCCAAGACCTGTACCCTTTTGGTACCCTTCCCAAGATCTGTACCCTTTTGGTACCCTTCCCAAGACACATTCTTCTGTCTTGGAGCTATACAGACAATTCCTTTGACCTCATGGCTTGGTTTTTGCTCTGACATGCACTGTCAACAATGGGACCTTGTATAGACAGGTGTGTTGCTTTCCAAATCATGTCCAATCAATTTAATTTACCACAGGTGGACTCCAATCAAGTTGTAGAAACATTTCAATGATGATCAATGGAAACAGGATGCACCTGAGCTCAATTTTGAGTCTCATAGCAAAGGGTCTGAATACTTATCTAAATACGTTTTTTATTTTTAATACATTTGCTAACATTTCTAAAAACCTATTTTCGCTTTGTCATTATGGGGCATTGTGTGTAGATTGATGAGTAAAACAATGAATTTAGAATAAGGCTCTAATGTAACAAAATGTGGACAAAGGGAAGGGGTCTGAATACTTATGCACTGTATGTCAAACTGACCTTGGATCACATCATTCTGCACCTAGACAGAGGGGAAAGGACTGTGATGAAACTGTCTGAGCGTGGTCTGAGATGTGTCTTTGTGTGTGACCCCTCGGAATGCAGTGACTTGGAGGAAGAGTAACATTCTGATAAGGAACAGCCCGTCCCATGTGGTCAAGGCTGAGGGGGAGCAGCACTCCCTACTGATAACTCAGATGAGGTCTGGAGACGCCGGTACGTACTGCGTCACTGCTGTCAACACAGCCGGGAAAGCATCCTGCAACGCCACGCTCTACATCCAATCAGGTGAGTGGGGTTGTTGCCATGGCAACTCATACTTTGTTAAAGGCATTTGGGTCCACTGGTGGATTTCAAAACAAAGACTTGCCTGCCAGTCACTAAAGGCCCCCGGGTTTTCAGTCAGTTAGGCGGATGTTCAAAATTGGGGATTAGTCTTTGTAAACAGAATGAGTATTCCTCTTGGATATAAAACTTTAGAATGTGTATTATTAGCTGAGATGTCTGTTGGTTCAGTCAATAGTCAATGTTTGAGTTGCGGTTATATTAAAAGATAAACCACACCACACCTCTCACAGCATACCAATGCAGACAAACACTAACACTGCATCAAATCAAAACGCAGTCCTTTCCAGTCACTTGAATAATGGCTGCAATAATATACTTATTACTTCAAACAAACACACAGAACTCTGTGACAATCCAATATACAGCAGCTCATAAATGTCTCTCGCTCTCTTAGAACCACTCCTTCCATATCTTTTGAAGAAGCCAAACAATTTAAACGTCCCTCGAAAGTGCCTACAAGCTCTTTCGCCAGTCCTGTAATGTCTCTGCACAGTGTTATCCTGTAGAGTGAACGCTACTGCTGTAGCTTTCTGGCGCTAGCTCAGCTCAGCCAGGCCTGCTTGGCCATATTAGGCCAGCGGAGGCTACTACAAGGTATTTATAGCAGCCCCTTGTTCTCAATGGTAATTGCGGTCTGTTGTATGTCCCAGTGTGAGATGAATGTTGCGGTCATAGACCCCTTCTTTATCTGTGATGATTTGAGGGGTTGGGTTAAATGCGTAAGACACATTCCAGTTGAATGCATTCAGTTGTACAACTGACTAGGTATCCCACCTTTCCCTGTCACCCTGCGATGCTAGAGTCAGGGGAATTGCCAAACTCATGCACAACAACATTATGGGTCATGTTGCTATGGTTCTGAGGATTTTGGCACATCATGTTGGGATTTATACAGTAGTGTATTAGAGGAGATTTAGGGTATTAAACGTCTGAATTAAATCCACCCACATCAAATGCTGAGTTTTTGCAACTGGAATATATACCCACAATATGAGATGCCCTCCAAAAGTCGTTGGTGTTCATGAATCACATAAATATCGCAATATTGCAGTCTAACTTGATTTTACATCTTTTTTTTTTTAAACCATGTATCAAAGCCTTTAGGTTACATGGAATGTGGGTTGATGTAATATTGCTGGAGGACAGAGAGGAGGAAGACGAGAGAAGGAGAGAGGGAGAGAGGGAGAGGATGAGATTGAATTGGTAGATTATTAACAGCAGGATAGGAAGGCTAGCTCCATGAAGCATTTGTGTAAATGTTGGCAGCATTACAGGAATAAAGCTGGTGTTAGTTGTCTCTACACTGGCTCGACTCAGACATGTAACTTCTTAGGTAAGTCCTCGGTCTCCACATCTGAAACTTCTTAGTCATAGTTAGGAGAAATCAGAACATTTTAACATCAAAGGGTTTTCACTTGTATATTAATTCAGTTATGGTTCCAAGACCTCTAAACTTCTAGAATGCCTGTGTGTCCTCTGTTCTTTCTACAGACGTCCTTGTTAGCTCTAGTCTCTGTGATGTTGATCACTTTATCTCTTCATGTGTATGCCGAAGCAATCGAAGCAAGTAGTTTCTATATATACTGAGCTACACTTTTCTTTTTCCTAACAGGAGAGAACCTTTTCATGTTCTATCTATAGCTTCTGCTGGTTGTTCTCATTCGTTTGTCAGAGCATTGTCTGTTTATCTTGCCAGTGAAATGTAATTCTGGAGTCCATGCTTTTGTAAAGAGGTGGCTGCTACAATGCTATGGTTCTTCTGTGGAGCTGAATTAACTGTGACTTGTGGAGAGGCTGGTGTTGGAGACGGTGTGTCTCCTGGGGCACTGGGTTACACTCACAGAATGATTTGGTCAGGGATTCAGGGATTAATCCATTATCTGTCCAGCGCCGGCCACTTTAAAGGATCCCTCAGCAATGTGTGTGTGTGTGTGTGTCTCCATCATCTCTCCAAACACACTTGTCACCGTGGTGATACAAGTAGAGCAACACACAAGCAGAACAGGAGACAGTGGAGTATAAATACTCTACTACTTGCTGGGAGGCTAATTCGGAATATTCAAGTAATTCAGTGAATGCTTATTGCTACAATTCTCTGTGCTTTACGCCTCACAAACACAAGTTAAAATGTGTCCATTTTGTTAACTACTTTACCCTGTCGGTCGGTCCATAAATGTCTTATTGTCAGTAGTGTCTGATCTATATTACACATTCTATTTGTGTTACCCTGCCTCTCTTTGTGCTGCATAGACAGGACGATGCGCCTGTTCTGTTCATGTTGATACTGTAAAGGATTGCGCTCACACGGGCCACCATTTTGTAGGGACCAGTGGAGGCTGGTGGGAGGAGCTATAGGAAGACGGGCTCGTTGTAATGGCTGGAATGGAATAAATGGAATGGAGTCAAGCATGTTGTTTCCATATGTTTGATGTGTTTGTTACCGTTCCATTAATTCCATTCTAATCATTACAACGAGCCCGTCCTCCTATAGCTCCTCCCACCAGCCTCCTCTGGTAGGGAGATCCTTAAAATACATAAAAATGGTATATGGTAAATATGTATTATGTTGTTTCTCCAGAGCTGACCCAGGTGCATGGTGGGAAGCCGAGCAGCTTGCCCCTGGTGGAGGTCACCAGTCCCCTCCAATCAGACGAGGAGTACCTGAGCCCCCTGGAGGAGGTCATGGAGATTGGAGAACCCCGCTCGCGAGGGGTGGGTCCACAGTCTAAATACGCCTTCTTCAAAGATCCTCCCTCCTTTCAGGTAAAGAAGATTCAGGGGGCATCTCCCCTAGCCATTGAGTTTTCAATGTAACGGCTTTTAGACAGTCTTTGTCTTTCGGTTTGATAGATCGCACTGAATGACCACGGGGTGACAGAGGGACAGGAGGTCACCATGTCTGTCAAAGTCAGAGGACAGCCTAAACCTATGGTGTACTGGTAAGAATACTGTATACAGTGTGTGTCAATACAGTTTGTCGTGTCTTTCTCTTGTTTGCTTTTGCAAGAGCACCCAATGTACCTGTTTTTTATCACCCAGGTTGAGGGACAACGTGACCCTAAAAACCAATGGCAGATTCATTGTGCGTGAGACAGAGGATGGCACCAGTGAGATGATCATCACTTCAGCACAGAGAACTGATGCAGGACTCTACACCTGCAAGATCATCAATGAATATGGAACCAAGCAGAGCGAATGCAATCTAGAGGTCAAAGGTAAAGCACTCCTTAGTCCACAAGACCAGGGTCAGTGACTGACCATTAGGGTTGGTACCCTATTTTGAAAAAAGCTCAAAATAAAATCAAAGTTTATTGATCGGATACACAGATTTGCATATATTATCGCAGTTGCAGCAAAATGCTTGTGTTTTTATCTCCAACAGTAACAGATATATTGGTGTCTTCTCTCCTCTGTCTTTTCCCCAGCCGCCCCGGCACAGGAAGCCCTGGCCATCATCAGAGAGGTGCGAGACGTGGCGGTGAGGGCCGGAGAGTCTGCCATGTTTGAGTGTCACATGACTGGGCCTCTGGATGTGGAGGTAGACTGGCTGTCCAATGGGAAGCTGATTCAGCCGGCACTGCTCAACTGCAAGATGACCTTTAATGGGAAGAGGTGGGTAGGACTAGACCAGGGCTGTTGTTGGAGAGCTACCGCCCACTAGGTTGTAGAGCCATGGTCTAGGCACAAGGGAAATAAAACAACATTTCGTCCATAAGCAAACTGTGAAGGGACATTCACTTTTTCTAATGAAGGAAACAGCCCACACAAGTGGATCTGAGGCAGTGGCCGTGTGTTGGCTCATGGAGCGTGTAATACAGTTACTATTACAGGTGCCGGCTGCTGTTAAACTCAGTACATGAAGACAACAGTGGAACCTACACCTGCAAGCTGAGCACTGCCAAAGGTAAATGAGACCTCCAGAAAGAAAATGGACTTCCTTGTCAAATAATGGGTTTATCAGTCAGTAATGAATTGTATGTAATGTAGTGGTACAGCCACACAATTTGGCAGGCACCAAAAATGATGATCACACAATTTCAGCCAATAAACTACTTATAAACCATGAATGTAATTGTTGCTCATTTCCTTCCTGTTCCAGAGGAGTTGACCTCCAGTGCCCACCTAAAGGTCACTCCCTCCAGGGAGCCCCTGTTCACCCGTAAGCTGGACATCCTGGAGGTCATAGAAGGTCGTATTGCCCGCTTTGACTGCAAGGTCAGCGGGTCCCCACCTCCCAGCGTCACCTGGAACCATTTCGGTAAGTATCCCTCTTAGAATACACTGTATTTCCTATCAATACAGAATGGAGAGCAAATTGGTAATGTAGGCTAGTATGGCACGTAATATCTCTTTGTTACGCCATTGGTTGACTCTTTATGAATCTACCATATTGTGTTTATCTCCATCCAGAGAACCCAGTGGAGGAGAGTGAGAATGTGCGTCTCCTGCAGGAAGGAGGCCGTTACTCATTGGTCATCAGCCACGTCAGCAGCGACACGGAGGGCTTCTACACTGCCGTCGCTAAGAACGCACACGGAAAGGCGGAGTGCACAGCCGAACTCTACATGCAGGAACCGCGGGCCACTATCTCTTCTCACATGTACGGGGAAAACCAGAGCCATGGGGTTGATCCCACTAGTCTGAAGTGGCTTCTTCTTCTCCTCATCTGCAGTGATCTAAAAACGTGTTTCCTTCTCTTCTCTTCTCTTCTCTTCTCTTCTCTTCTCTTCTCTTCTCTTCTCTATTTCCCCTTCCCTTCTGTCTCTCTCATTCTATTTGCTCCCGTCTTCTCTCCAGGGCGAAGCTGGAGAAGATGCCTTCCATCGCTGAGGAGCCGGAGGTCCTGGAGAGCGAGGCGGAGCAGGAGCAGAGGACCATGCCCGACTTCGTCAAGCCCCTGGCTGACCTAGAGATGGTCGAGGGGAAGGAGGCGGTGCTAAAGTGTAAGGTGGCGGGCCTGCCCTACCCCACCATTGCCTGGTACCACAACGGAAAGAAGATAGACAGCACAGACGACAGGAAGATGGCCCAGCGTAAGGAGACAATCTCTCTTTTTCTCCCTCTCTCTCTCTCTCGTTCGCTCACACTCTCATTCTTTCTATCCCTCCTCTACTTGCATTGCCGGACTCTCTTCCTCCCTCATCTCTCTCTCTCCCTCCTCTACATGAGTTATATCTCTCTCTCTCTCCATCCTTCAGACAGGGATGTCCACAGTCTGGTCATCCGTTGTGTGTGTCATGGTCACGGGGGCGTCTACAAGAGTGTCATCTCCAACAAAGTGGGGAAGGCAGCCTGCTACGCACACCTTTACATCACAGGTACGGATGGGGGCCATGTGAAAGCAATCACAGCAACAGGTGCTCCAACCAAAAAAGCCATGAGAATAACTGTGCCAACTGACTACAGTATGGGTGTGTTGGTACATTTAAATTTTTCTTTGGTAGATATTGTTCCTGATCCCCCCGATGGTCCTCCAGTGGTAGAGTCCATAACAGGGAAGACCATAACACTCAGCTGGAAGAAACCAAAGAGGCTTGATTCTTCCATAGGTATACCTCAATATAACTGAGAGTCACAGGGACCCAAATTCGCCACACTACTACAGTAACCCCCATGGATGTGCTTCCAGATGGCAGTTCTTTGACATATGCAGTGCAGCAGCAGCCTCTGGGTTCCATCCAGTGGAGCATCATAGCCTCCAACCTGAGAGAGACCATCTACACCATCACCGGTCTTTCCAAGGGAGTCCGCTATGCCTTCAGGGTCCTAGCGGCCACCGCCAAGCTCCTCAGCAAACCCTCCCCCTCCACTGACCTGGTGCAGTTAATGGATAGAGGTACTTGTATAGGCTCCAAGTCTCTACAGTTCTGCTGGAGGGTCAAAGGTTAAATGGCTTTATGTAAATACTTTCATAGTACAAAAGCAATGTCACCAAACACATTGCGGCAGGTGTACAAAAATCTTATAATTACATGGTCATTCGAGACGGATATGTAGCCGGATATATAGGATCTACTATTGTGAGAGAATGATGGTCTGTCAACACATTAGAGATGATGGTTTGATCCCCTGATCATTTGACCTTTGACCCCTATCAGGTCCCTATCTGAGGAAAGCTCCCATCATCCTGGACAAGCCTGACGTTGTGTACGTGGTGGAGAACCAGTCCGTGAGCATCACCCTCACCCTCAACCACGTCAATGCTGTGGTTACCTGGAAGAGGAGGGGGGTGGTGCTGGTCAACAAGCCAGGGATGTTTGAGATGAGCATGCCAGACGATGACCAACACACCCTTAAGATCCAGAGAGTGAAGAGCACTGACACCGGTCAGCTGATCTGTACAGCCAGCAACCAGTTTGGCAGCGACCTCTGTACCCTCCTACTAGCCATGGCAGGTGAGTTTGGGGTCAAACTTCACCCCTGTATGCAGATCTAGAATCAGCTAACAGCCCTGGTGCTTACTGTAACCATGACGAGGTAAAAAGCCAAACTGTTCCCTCTTTTTCTCACAACAGTGCGTCCTAAGTTCGAGTCAATCATGGAGGACTTAGAAATACACGTAGGAGAGACATCTCGCTTTGCCGTGGTTGTCGAGGGGAAACCCGACCCTGATATTCTGTGGTACAAGGTATGATAAGAGTCAGTGGATGGATATCATATCATTAACCACATAAACATATTCTGTAGTGATTAAGCAGGTTGTTGGATGATTAACTACTTTGTGGTTCCAGGAAATAGATACACTTGATCAACTAACTACATGATAGTTGATCAAGTGGAATTGATTGTGGTTATCTGTTCTGTGGTTCCAGGATGACACTCTGCTGTCGGAGAGCAGCCACTTCACCTTTGTGTACGATGATACAGAGTGTTCCCTGGTGGTGCTGAACGCCCGGCCTGAGGACTCAGGGGTGTACACCTGCACAGCCAAGAACCTGGCTGGGAAAGTCTCCTGCAAGGCTGAACTCACCGTCCACAAAGGTCAGGACCATAATCCATATTGTCTGAATTGTATCAGGATAAATACAGATATTGGAAAACATCTACAAGAGTGATACTTTGTGATTTCATAATTGATTTATTATTGTTGATTAACACACTCTTAAGGTAAGGTATTACAGACACACTCTTGCTGAAAAGTGTGCTTTTTCTGCATACTGAATATTCTTAACACAGATGTCCAAGGCTTTTCCTATTATTTGCTGTTGCTATAAATGGCCGTTTTAGTTAGATCTGTTTGTCCTTGTTATATCTCAGCCAAAGCTTGTTGTAATTGGAAGTTAAACAACCAAATCTGCTCCATATGGGTTGGACCACAAGGTGTCTGAGACTATTAAATCATCCGTCAGCCCACACACACACACACACACACACACACACACACACACACACACACACACACACACACACGCACACACACACACTAACCTTGCCCCCTGTTCTAACCCCCTGCCTGCAGTGAGGAAGGAGGTGGTGGAGCCCATGGAGGATGAGGGGTCCATTTTGAGGAAGATGCGGAGGCTGACTGATTACTACGACGTGCACAAGGAGATAGGCCGGTGAGTCATGGACCAGACTATCACAAACAACATCCGCTCAGCCAGGCTATCTCTTCTGTATTTAAAGGCTCCGCGAGTGGTAGCTGCTATCTATATTTAATTGCACTGTGAACGGCAGCCACAAAGGTCAGTAGGGGGAATTCCACCACACCAAACAACACACTGACTGCATAATGATAGCTGTCCGAAATAGAGAAGAGGTGAGTCACCCGTCAATAGAGGTACACATCACAAAGGCTATTTGTTTTAGTTTTTCTCTGGCAGAGCTTGGCTTGACACCAATAACAAGGTGTCACGTACCGTTTAATACTCCTGTCCCTTTTACTTTCTCAACTAGGACTTTGGGTTTCCCAGAACTGACATGTTTTTAATGCTCATTCAATCCCATTGAATCATTTGGTGATTCCCATAGAGCTATTGCAACGATGTCATCATTGTGCGACTGTTTTCCAGTGGGGCGTTCTCCTATGTGAAGAGGGTGACAGAGAAGAAGGGGAAGGTGGAGTACGCGGCCAAGTTTGTGTCTGCGAGGGCCAAGAGGAAGGCCTCGGCCTTGAGGGAGATGAACTTCCTGTCAGAGCTGGACCACGAGAAAGTCCTCTACTTCCATGACGCCTTCGAGAAGAAGAACATGGTCGTCATCATCACTGAGCTGTATCCTTTCACTGACTAATTCCATGATGACCTATCCGGCTCCGCGCCTGTGTCTGCGTGCGCCATCGTGCGCATGTTGATTTTGTCTATCCCCGCCAGACACATTCATAACATGCAGGTTAAAATACCAAAACCAACTGTGAATCAACTATATTAATTTTGGGAGAGGTCAAAACACATGAAACATTCATGGACATTTAGCTAGCTTGCTGTTGCTAGCTAATTTGTCCTGGGCGATAAATCTTAGACAGTATAGTATTCAGAAACTGCTCCTCCAATAGAAATCCCAGGTCACACTTGTAGGCGATGTCATGGCAAGGAATAATTTTTCACTTCTCTCAATGACTTCTCAAAACACCAAACCCTGTGGATAAGCATTGGGTTATTTTACCTGAAATGCTTATGGTCTTTTTTTTTGCTGGATCTTTGTAGAATTTTGACCCATTTTGATTCACACAAAATCGTGTGATCTCTACTCAGATAAAAGTGGAAACATAGTTAGTTTTTACTTAGTTTTCTTTTATTCATCTCTCCTCGTTCATTCTTCTTCTTCTTCTTTGGATTTTATATGGCGGTTGCATTACCAACTTGACTGGAGTGTGGACCCTGTTCATCTTTCAATCACCCATATGGGTATACAGTATGCTTGTAAAAACCAATGAGTAGATGGGAGAGGCGGGACTTGCAGCTCGTCAATCGTCTAAAAAAAGAACCAAGTTCTATTTCAGCGGCGCCTGGCTATACAGACGCCCGTTGACGCGCGCGAGCAGTTTTGATGAAACGATTAGATAACATGTATGTGTACAACACTCGTGCATGCTACGTGGGCGATCTGGTCAGCATGTAAGAAGCCATGTTATAGAGATGAAAAGTTAGAATATAACAGTATTGTATTGGTTGCGTCAACATTTTGTTAATCCAACATCTCATCTATGTAATAATGTTGTATCAAAAACTAAAGCCATCAATGTACTCAATTTAGCCCAGATTTCAACCGAAAACCAACAACATGGTTCCTAGAATTGTTTGTTTTCAAATTATATTCATTTTTTGTTTACAGCTAGATCCAATATGGATCAAAATATGACATTAATCCAACGTCTTTGCATTAAAAACCTCTCCATGAACACACCAGAGCCAAGAGCCTTCTTCCCACTGTGTGGATGAGAGAGAACTGCTACATAACATTCATCTAAATGTCCTTTCTGCTCCCCTGGAGGCATGACTAAACCGAAGCGCCACTTTCTCCTGACTCAGATTGGTTACCAGGAGACGCCATGTGTGGGAGTTTGGTTAATTTATTATGCAAAATGTATTTTGCCTCCCACTTGGACTGTAGCGATAAGGTTATCACCATGGACTTAGATAGACATTGCATCATTTTATCTGTCCCATTATGGCGTCTGTGAGAGCATGGGCTGCGCCATTGAGGCCATCTCCATTTTGAAGTAGTCCACCTTCTACGACTTCTATGAGTTGGTAAACAAACTGAAAGGGTGCATACTGCCACCTGAACTGTGCTGTTTGAAAAGGTATACAGCCAAGGATGGCGATTTACTGCCATCTGCAGTTATGGAATGTTTGCTCATGAGTATAATTCATTGGTTGATCGCTTCTGATGACGCGGATGGAATCATGTGATCCTTCCTTAACCCATAGGAAGTTCCACCCAGTTGACTACTTCAAAATGGTGAAAGTCCTCAATGGCGCTGCCCATGCTAAAACAGGATTTTGGGCATAAGAGTCCTCTATCTATCTCTATAGTTATCACACACTATACCTCTATTCTCCTTAACTGCTGTGTGAAGATGCCATGAGCAACTTCTGGAACGACTGACCAAGAAGACTACCGTTATGGAGTCCGAGGTTTGCCTTGGCCTGTTGGCCTAATGTTTGATTGGGCTCTGGATTGCAAGGAAACATCAACCAAGAATGATTCAATTATCTTTATCTAAAAAGTACAAGTACAAGAATGTAGAATATAGAATGTAGAATGTAAAATATATAATGTAGAATGTAGAATATAGAATAAAGAATATATACTGAACAAAAATATAAACGCAATATGGGACAATTTCAAAATTTTACTGAGTTACAGTACATATAAGGAAATCAGTCAATTGAAATAAATGAATTAGGCCCTAATCTATGGATTTCACATGACTAGGCAGTGGCGCAGCCATAGGTGGGCCACTGCCCAGTCAATCAGAATTAGTTTTTCCCCACAAAAGGGCTTTATTACAGACAGAAATACTCCTCAGTTTCATCAGATGTCTGGATGGCTAGTCTCAGACAATCCCGCAGTTGAAGAAGCCGGATGTGGAGGTCCTGGGCTGGCGTGGTTGCCCGTGGTCTGCGGTTGTGAGGCCGGTTGGACGTACTGTCAAATTCTCTAAAACAACGTTGGAGGCGGCTTATGGTAGAGAAATTAACATTCTCTGGCAACAGCTCTGTTGGACATGCCTGCAGTCAGCCAATTGCATGCTCCCTCAAAACTTGAGATATATCTGTGGCATTGTGTTGTGTGACAAAACTGCACATTTTAGTGGCCTTTTATTGCCCACAGTACAAGGTGCACCTGTGTAATGATTGTGCTGTTTAATCAGCTTCTTGATATCCTACACCTGTCAGGTGGATGGATTATCTTGGCAAAGGAGAAATTACTAACAGGGATGTAAACACATTTCACAAACATTTCTGGGATCTTTTATTTCAGCTCATGAAACATGGGGGACCAAAACTTTACATGTTGTGTTTATATTGTTGTTCAGTGTAGAATGTAAAATATAGAATGTAGAATGTAGAATATAGAATATGGTAAAGGAGATGTTCTGTTCTGCAGATCCGGTTCAGTATTCAGCAGGTGCTTGAAGGGGTCAGCTACCTTCACCAGAAAGACATTGCTCATCTTGACATCAAGGTACATCAGATTCCCACTGTTCAAGGGACACATACAGTACTTTAATCACAAGCTATTATACAGCGCATTCGGGAAAGTATTCAGACCCCTTTTCTTTTTTCACATTTTGTTAAGTTACAGCTATATTCTAAAATGTAATAAATTATCACTCTACACACAATACCCCGTAATGATAAAGCAAAAACAGGTTTTTAGACATTTTTGCTCATTTAAAAACCAAAATATCACAAGTATTCACACCCTTTAATCAGTACTTTGTTGAAGCACCTTTGGCAGCGATTACAGCCTTGAGACTCCCATTCTTTTCTGCAGATCCTCTCAAGCTCTGTCAGGTTGGATCGGGAGCGTTGCTGCACAGCTATTTTCAGGTCTTTCCAGAGAAGTTCGATTGGGTTCAAGTCCGGGCTCTGGCTGGGCCATTCAAGGACATTCAGAGACTTGTTCCGAAGCCACTCCTGTGTTGTCTTGACTAGTGCTTAGGGTCGTTGTCCTGTTGGAAGGTGAACCTTCGCCCCAGTCTGAGGTCCTAAGCATTCTGGAGCAGGTTTTCATCAAGGATCTCTGTACTTTGCTCCGTTCATCTTTGCCTCGATCCTGACTATTCTCCTGGTCCATGCCACTGAAAAACATCCCCACAGCATGATGCTGCCACCACCATGCTTCACTGTAGGGATGGTGCCAGGGAATCTTGTTTCTCATGGTTTGAGAGTATTTAGGTGCCTTTTGGCAAACTTCAAGCAGGCTGTCATGTGCTTTTTACTGAGGAGTGGCTTCCATCTGGCCTGATTGGTGGAGTGCTGCAGAAATGGTTGTTTTTTGGAAGGTTCTCCCATCTCCACAGAGGAACTCTAGAGCTCTGTCAGAGAGACTATCGGGTTCTTGGTCACCTCCCTGACCAAGGCTCTTCTCCCCCGATTGCTCAGTTTGGCCCGGCGGCCTGCTCTAGGAAGAGTCTTGGTGATTCCAAACTTCTTCCATTTAAGACCTGATGGAGGCCACTGTGTTCTTGGGGACCTTCAGTGTGGCAGACATTTTTTGGTACCTTTCCCCAGATATGTGGCTCAACACAATCCTGTCTTGGAGCTTTACGGACAATTTCTTCGGCCTCATGGCTTGGTTTTTGCTCTGACATGCACTGTCAACTGTGGGACCTTATATAGAAAGGTGTGTGCATTTGCACAAATTTCTAAAAGCCATTTTTTTCTTTGTCATTATGGGGTATTGTGTGTAGATTGCTGAAGATCTTTTTTTATTTAATCAATTTTAGAATAAGGTTGTAACGTAACAAAATGTGGAAAAAGTCAATGGGTCTGAATACTTCCCGAAGGCATTGTATAACAGATACTTCTTAGATGATCTACTTACTTAATATAACAACGAAAGAATACAGCAAACCCCAAAATACATATTATTCAGATACCAATGTTTTTTCCTCGCTCAAAACATTACACTAAAATGAATACCATTACACAAATACATTCAAAGTTTTACAATAGTTTTACATAGATCAAATAACAAAGGATGGTCTCTGATGCACATTTTATTTGTATTCGGATTTTAGAATATTAGCCTGAAACTCTGTTGCCAATTGGATGGAAACCCAGCTTATGTTCTGAATAATTCCCTGTTTTTCTCCACCCCACCCAGCCTGAGAACATCCTCATGGCAGGCCGACACAGTGACAAGATCCGCATCTGTGACTTTGGCAATGCCGTCAAGCTGGAGACCACTGAAGCGCATTACTGCAAATACGGCACTCCGGAATTTGTTGCCCCGGAGATCGTTAACCAAACGCCGGTCTCCAAGGCAACAGACATCTGGTGAGCACCTGGCCAGGGTGGGGGGCTCTCTCCTTTAATCTATTTCCTGATTAATCATGATTTTATCGCTCTCTCCCTCACCTCCTTCATCTTGCCCTCTGAAAGTCATTTCTCTTGCTCTCTCTGTTCGCAGGCCTATTGGTGTCATCACATATCTATGGTGAGTGGTTAAGGTTCTGGTTGGGCTAAGAACATGATAAATGTGTCTGGTCGAGATATTCTTTGAATTCAATGCACCTTTTGCCATTACATTCCTTTCTTTATTGAAGTGTCAATCTTGACATGTAATTCTTCTCCACAGTCTATAATCTCAGTAAGCAAAACACCAATGCATATCACCTGCATATTGTTTGCATATTGCCACAGGCTTCAACTGACCTAATTAAAATGGACTTGACAGCTAGTAAATAGTCTCAGTAAAAGACTATTAACATCATATTTTTCCTTTCTAGCCTGACTGGTGTGTCTCCTTTTGCTGGGGAGAACGACAGATGTACTGTCCTCAACATCAGGAACCAAAATGTGGCTTTTGAGGAGAGTATGTTTGCTGACCTCTGTAGAGAGGCCAAGGGATTTGTCATCAAACTGCTGGTGGCTGACAGACTGTGAGTGTTATTGATGATAACGCCTTTGTATAAATTGATTCAAATGAATTCCCTTATATTAGGAATACAAACAATTTCAATGCTTTTCTCTCAGGAGGCCTAATGCTACAGAGAGCCTTCGCCACCCCTGGTTCAAGACTTCAATAAAAGACAAGAGCATCAACACAGCGATGCTAAAGCAAGTCTTATCTCGAAGACGTTGGCAGGTAAGGTATTCATTATTTCTGTTAAGGAGTACATTGATTAATGCACTTCAATTAATCCCTCTAAGTACCTTCCAAATGACTCCTTTTCACTGTCCCTTTTTCCCTATCTCTACCCAGTGTTCCCTCATCAGCTACAAATCCAAGATGGTGATGCGCTCCATCCCTGAGCTTCTCAATGACTCGTCCAACCACATCTCCATCGCTGTGGCCCGTCACCTCAAAGAGGGCTCGCCCCCACCCTCCTCATCCTCTGACTCGGACGAAGATGTGGACGAACTCCCCTTCATCCCAATGCCTCTGTCTATGGTCTTCTCCGGCTCCAGGGTCTCCCTCAACGAGATACCCAGTGAAGAGGACGTCACAGGACCGCCTTCCAGGTCCAATAGGACGGTGGAAGGGGTGGGGTTAACCCGGCACAGGGAACAGCCCATAGAGGAGGTGGTGTCCAAAAAGGAGGCTAAAGAATTAGGAGGGAGCAGAGGAGCGAGAAAAAGGGTAACAACAACCGAGGAAGATGGCGGGTCTTCGGACGAGGAGAAGACTGCGGTGAAGACGAAGAGAGTCCCCCTGATGAAGGGCTCCAGTGTGGAGGAGGATGACACGCAGATGAAGTCCAGGAGAGCGACGATGAGGAGAGGCAGTTCAGCTGACTCGGCCCTGCTTCTCCACATCGAGCCAGAGGAGGGGGCTGTGGAGGAGGGCAAGGAAGACAGCGGCAAAATAAGTCTCAAAAAGGCAGTTTCCATGGAGCTACCCAATCGGAGCCCCAGCCCTGGGGCGGCTAAAATGAGCCAGGAGGACTATGCCCTCAAACTGGAGCTGATGAGACAGAGGCTGCTGAGGGGAGGCAACAGCAAAAGCGGCCTACGAGGTCCCCTGCTGGAGACCCTGGGAATGGACGACGAGAGACGAACCTCGTCCCTCGACCGAAACTTGAGGAGATCCAGGGTGGGGGCGCCAGAGCGGTCGCTGGCCAGAGCAGCCTCTACCGAAAGCTCAGTGGAGGACACACCCAAAACCAAAATGTTCCAGAAGAGTTCCTCTTTCAGTCAGGGAGACTCGGAGCCCATGCCCCTGCACCGGCGGTTTGGAGCCCCCTTAGAGATCCCCACCAGCACATCTAGCCAGAGCACCGAGAGGAGCAGCAGTGCTGAAAGGACCCAGAGCATTGAGAGAAACGCAGAGGGGAAAGACCTCCAGGAGGCCACTTCCATATCTGCAATTACAGAGCAGACCAGGCTGGAGTCCAGACCTTACTCTTGTGGGCCCTCTACTGGGCCCTCTTCTGGGCCCTCCTCCTCCATACAGCCCACCCCAGTCACAGAGGACCAAAGAGCGAGGGAAGAAAAAGAACCAGAAGAGAAGAAGAAAAGCAAGTCTGAGGAGAACTCTGAAAGAGATGAAGGGATGGAGAGAAGGACCAAAGCACAGGAGAGTGTTGATAGACACGAGTCGAAGAGAGAGCTTTCCCAGGGCAGGTCTCCTACTGTGTTAGCTCCTGTGATCGTCATAGAGGAGGAGGATACTGAGGAAGATGAACAGAAAGAAAAGCAGGAGATAGAGTTAAAGAAAGAAGAGGTCAAAGCAAAAGGTGGCGATTCTCCAGGGGTTACAACTAAAGAAAAAACGTCTGCTTACGCCAACGTGATGCAAGCCATTGTAGTACCAACTGGAAAATCTGACAGCAGCCGGAGATCTCAATCTACACCTAGCCCTACATTTCCTGAACACCCTGCCATCTTTGCCAAGGTGGCCACCGAACGCCCAACCAGCCCAACCATCTTGACTAGCTCATCTACAGTCTCAGACCGCCCCACCACCCCACGCCAACCTACCACGCCACTCAGAACAGATATCAAGGACATCGACTCAGAGGAAGTCTTTGAATCCAGGTTCAAGAAGCGTGAGTCATCCCTGACCCGTGGGCTCCGGAGACTGACCCGGACCAAATCAGAAGAGAAGTCCCCAACCCTTCCCCATAAGGCAGGCGAGGGGGAGGAGGTATACCGGCCGGGGCGTCTGGGGGCGCCGCTGGAGATGGTGCCCCAAGGATTGCAGGAGAAGTCCAAGTCCGTCCAGGACTTGAGGGAGGTGGAGAGAGACACAGGGTCCCTGGGCATCATTGGACGGTTCTCCATGCGCACCAAGAGGACCCCGTCCATAGATAAAAAGGAGGAGAAGTCAAAGGAGGCTGAGCCTGCGGCCAGTAAGCGAAGGGTGTCATGGGCCATAGGCCACAGTAAGAGTCTGGACACGACACAACTGGACAATATAGAGGCTCGGAGAGAGCAGGAGGCCAGAGAACGCAAAAAGATGGAGGAGTCGTCTGTCTTCGCCATGCGGCGGAAGTTCGAGAACAAAGTAGCTGGCATCTCAGCCAGTTTGAGGAGCAAGTCAGAGGAAAGGAAGGAGGAGAAAGAGGCCAAGCGACGCGTGGAGGAAGAGAAAAGTCAGAAAGAAGAAAAGGATCTTAAGAAGGTCAGCGATTCCCCCGTCTTGGCCATGAGGAAGAAGTTTGAGAACAAGGTGGCCGGAATTTCTGGGAAAGTCCGAAGCCAGTCAGAGGATAGGAAAGAAACGGCGGAAGAGAAGCCAGAGGGAAAGAAAACTCCACTGTTTTCCCGTCATCGACATTCCCAGTCCGAGGGGAGAGGTCTCAAAGAGATGGGGATCCCAGAGAATCAGCTAGCCAAACAGACAAACAAAGAATCCAAAGAGTCCAAGGAATCCATTGGGTCTGCGTCAAGCCTTCATTCCGAAAAGTCAAAAAGTCAAAAGTCACTCAGTAAGTATCTGTTGTTTTATATATATATTGCACTGCATCTCAGTGCTAGAGGCGTCACTACAGACAACCTGTTTCAAATCCAGACTGTATCACAACCGGCCGTGATTGGGAGTCCCATAGGGCGGCACACAATTGGCCCAGCGTCATCTGAGTTTGTAGGCCGTCTTTGTAAATAAGAATTTGTTCTTAATTGACTTGCCTAGTTAAATAAAGGTTAAATAAAATAAATAAAAGGTTCTAGATAGCACCTTTTTTTCTAAGAGTGTAAGAGTGCATGGCCATTAAGGCCAGATCGTTCTTCAAGATGTTCAAACGTTCATAGCTCACCAGTGGTTATAGAGGGTACAACATTTCAGCACCTCAGGAGTAATGTCAGTTGGCTTTTCATAGCCAAGCATTCAGAGGTCGAGACAGCACATGTGGGGAGGGGGGAGAGAGAGAGAGGGTCGAAATGGCAGGTCCGGGGAACAGGTTAGGGTTCCATAGCTGCAGGCAGAACAGCAAAAACTGGATCAGCAGCACAACCAGGTGGACTGTCATCAGGCCAGGTAGTCCTGAGGTATGGTCCTAGGGCTCAGACTGACACTAGCCCCCCGGCACATAGACTAAAGGAGCAGTTACTGTAGATATTAGCTCACCTTGTCAGGCTCGTCTGTCTCAGCTGTTTAACATTATGTCTTGTCCTCCACAGCTCCAGAGACCGACCGACGGTCGCGGTGGGACAGGTGGGGTCTGGGCAGGAACAGGAAGGACAAGACCCCCTCTCAGACTGACCTCCCCTCAGCCAAAGACGAGGGGCCCTCAGGCAGCCTGCAGTACTCCCGCAATTCCTCTAGTACTGTCTGCTAAAATTGGCATTCAGTTGCCTTTATGTTGAATGTGCCTACAGAGTTGGAGTTTGGCAATGAAATAGAATAGCTGCACACTGCTTTTACGTTCTCAGTTTATTCTCAGTGTTCACTATTATTATTATTATTATTATCCACACCCTTGTGTTTCCCAGACTTCCCTCCTGTGTTCCACATCAAGCTGAGGGACCACGTCTTATTGGAGGGTGACCCCGTCACTCTTAGCTGCCTCCCGGCTGGCAGCCCCCGCCCACAAATCACCTGGACCAAAGGTAAGAGCTCATAGAGCTGACAGACATAACACTCTTTGAAACAGAGCTGTCTAATACTAGATAGACACCGTTTTAAAATGTAAAGAAAAACGACTGTCACTGTAATTCTTATTTTTGCTTGGGTTTGCTTGTCCCCAGATAAGAGACCGCTGGAGATGGACGACAGGATGAACCTGATCTCCTGTCCAGACGGCAGGCAGCTCATCACGATTATGAAGACCAGCAGGAGGGACGCAGGGCTCTATGAGTGTATGGCCAACAACCCCCTAGCCAGCGTCACCAGCTCGTGCACACTGTCCCTGGCCTGTGAGTAACATGTTATCTACAAGACAATTATATCATCAATGATAATCCAGTCATTTAGATTTGTGGAGAAACAGGAAAATACCAATTTTTGAAGCCGTTATCTTCATGTGATATTCTAATATCCTGGACCAGTAAAATCTGTTGGATTTGCATTGTATACACAACCTTTAGTGTAAACGTGACATTTACACGGAATCAAGAAAGGGGTATTTTCCCTTCATTCTAAGCAAAAACATTTATTATTCATCTTTACGATGTGATGAACCTTGAAAGGTTTTAGGTAATAGGATTTGTATTCGAGTGTGAACGCAATGAATATTAATGACATGGGAATAAATATTAATGTAGTATATGGCTGATTCAAAACATGGCTTTTCGCCTTGAATTTACAACCTCTTTATAATCATTTCAAGAGGAGAGTGCTGCTTATTACAAATGAAAAGATGTCATTCCCAGGTTGTAATTCGATGTGTAAGGAATCAAATAATCAACTGTCACTCAGATAGTCCATCTAGCTACTACAGGTTCCAGATCTTAATTTGACCCAGTTTTCACAGCAGGAAAATAATCCTGCAGCAACAAGAAATGTGAATAATTATGTGGATTATCATTAATATATATTTTTTGTAGAGGTTGATACATTTTTCGTTATGAATAATAAAGTCTGACATTTTAAAGTGGAAATTACAAACTTTAGAAGCCTTTTAAAAAATTCCTGCAACAACAAGATAATCAAATTAAGATTTGGCATCTGTAAGTTCTTGTCCAGACAACTGGCTATAAATAATAATATCAATAAATCAATAATATCAATGTCAAATACCCTTCAGCAAAGCGACAGAACAAGGTGACTTTTCAGACACTTGATGGCCTCTCTCTCTTATTCAGGTGTCAGACTCAATGCGCTACACTTCAGTTAGATTTTCACAGTTTCAAATGTAATTGCTCTGGGGACACTGTCTGGGAATCTCCATTACTAATCCCGTCTGCTGAGGCTATCTGTCTCCATTCATCATCAATCTGTTGGGTGAGAGATTCCCCAGACTGCTCATCTTGTCTGAGGTCTGAGGCCTTGGCTAGATCAGTTTCAGTGGTGGGCATCCTTCATTAAAATGCATCATGATATCAGGGTGAAAAGCTATTAGTGTCGTGTATGGTTTACGTTAAGAAAATTCTCAAACCCATCTCTCTGTCCTCTGTGGTTTCTCCTCTTTCCATCTACTCTCTCCATCCTTCCCCTCTGTGACACTCCACCCCATCAAAACTCTCCCCTTCCCCAAACCTCCCCCTCTGTGACACCCCACCCCATCAAAACTCTCCCCTTCCCCAAACCTCCCCCTCTGTGACACCCCACCCCATCAAAACTCTCCCCTTCCCCAAACCTCCCACTCTGTGACACACCACCCCATCAAAACTCTCCCCTTCGCAAACCTCCCCCTCTGTGACACCCTCTCCACCATACACAACATCTCACTCTAACCTCCTGTCGCTCCAAAACCTTAATCTCCCCTCCACCCCACCTTCATCCTCCCCTCTACCCCACCCCCCTCCCCCCTGTCACCCCCTCCAGGTGTCCCCAAAAGGCCAGGCACCCCGGAGGTTCCCCAGACATACAACAACACAGCCCTGGTGCTATGGAAACCAGCCGACACCAAGCCCCCCTGTAGCTACTCTCTGGAGAGGAAGACAGAAGGTGGGTTGACATTCATCTCCTAGCCTGGAGTGCAAACTGATGTGCTCTGTTTCACCATTGACACAGAATATCAATTTGGATTCCAGGCTAGTCATTTACATAAATATTTGGTTTATTTTACAGCCCGCTTCACCCACATGTATTATCTTTATTCACGATTGGATAGGAAACACCTTTGGCTGTCACTTTAAACAGTGATGTAGGCTACTATGCAGTGAATAGCAAATAGTCACAGTACAAACTGGCCATAAAGACAATGTCAATGAGCCCTATTTCATCACACTTTATAAGTCATTATGGTCTCATAATATGGTGAATCATTGTAGAGCCTAGATCATTAGGATTGCACCAAAGTGTGAATGACACAAATGTTAATATGATTTCAGGGCTGATTGAATTGGAGGGCTTCATGCCTTGTATTACCACACAGTTACGGCCAGGCTCGGCTTTGGACGATTGTTGTTCTCTGTGTTCGTTCATTGGATTGTGCCCCATATCTCCTCATTACCATGCGAATGTCCTTCTGTTATTCCTCTGTATCAGTTGTGACTATGACAGATCATTATGGCGCCACACCCCCTTAGTGTACAACTGATATTGTAAACAAACCGCCTACATAACCTTCATCCGTTCCGTCATCAACATTAAACATTAAACACTGATCGCCACCTTGTGTGAATTAGAAGTACTGCAACAAATGACAGTGCGGTGTAAAGTCAAAGTGACGCATATAATAACTGTGAATACGATTGAGGGGTATTTGACCATATTTATATAACATAACGCAATTGGAAATCATATAAATGAAGCACTATTTTCTTTCTCCTTTCAGGTGATGCCAACTGGCTGATCATAGCGACCGGTGTGGCTGACTGTTACTACAACGTCACAGACCTGCCACCAGGGGGCACCTTTAGGTTCAGAGTGGCCTGCGTCAACAAGGCTGGACAGGGACCTTACAGCAACATATCGGACAAAGTCAGCCTGGACTCAACAGGTGCTGAAACACACCTTTTGGACAGGGGGTTAAAATTCAGTAAATCGTGTTAAATTGGGTCAAAAGAGGTGGCAAAGAAAGTTCTGCCGTTTTTTCTGGATTGTTGCATATTTGTTCCACAAAATGGTTATTGAAGAGGGATTTGTTTGCTTTGCAGTAGGCGTATCCTCTCCTGCGGTGACCATTGTGAAGACCATCCCCTCACCTCCCTCCCACTCTGCCCCATCGGCTACCACCTTAGTGACTGTTATCCCAAAGGTCAAACCAGTAGTAATGCAACCTCCCAATAAAACTGTGTCCACTGTCTCTCCCGCTTCACCCTTCCTTACACAGACCTCTCTAACCTCCCCTGCACCCTTCCCTACTCCCACCGCAGCTCTCTCTCCCTCTACACCTTTAGCCCCCTCCAGCCCTGCCACCACAACCACTCCAACTGAACCCCTGACGGTCACCCCTACCACCCCTCCAACTCTCCCCTCCCCGCCTGTAGTCAAACCCCCTCCCTTCGTCCTCCCCAAACCCCAGAGTCCTGTCAACGTGGTCCCCCCCATGACCCAAACCCCGCCCATCTCTCCCCCTCCCCCTCTCGTCACCCCTCCTTCCACCCCCACCAAGCCTGTCATGGCTTCAGTTCCTATCTACGCCCCTGACGCCACTGCCCATGTGGCCTCCACCTCCCTCCCGGCCCCCTTCTTCTCCCCCCAAGTGCTCCAGGTCAGTAGTCTGAGCCCCATAGGGGAGGGGAGGGGAACCCCTGTTCGAGGGACCCCCATGGGGGGCACCACACCCAAGCCGGGTGAGCGCGCTCTACGACAGGGAGTCCCACAGAAGCCCTACACCTTCCTGGATGAGAAAGCCAGGTGACTGAGACGTTAGAGATGTGGCCAATATGTCTACAGCTAAAGTAGTACACTATTACACTACACAGTACTGCTATTACTACTACTACTACTACTACTTATAGGATTAATCTCTGTCAGGGAAACTGGCTTCATGTTTAACTACAAATGATTCAGTGACTAAACTGCCGTATTGTCTCTCCCTGGACAGAGGGCGGTTCGGTGTGGTCCGTGAGTGTCGGGAGAATGCCACAGGACTCGTCTTCATGGCTAAGATCATTCCGTACGACCAGGAGACTAAGAAGTCCATCCTGCAGGAGTATGAGATCCTCAAGTCTCTCCACAACGACAAGGTCATGAC
Organism: Thymallus thymallus; assembly: GCA_023634145.1. Lineage (NCBI taxonomy): Eukaryota > Metazoa > Chordata > Actinopteri > Salmoniformes > Salmonidae > Thymallus > Thymallus thymallus. Next base: position 19,476,143 of record CM042419.1, read on the forward strand.
CCTCCACGAGGCCTACGTCACCCCACGTTACCTGGTACTGGTGGCTGAGTACTGCACTGGCAAAGAGCTGCTGCACAGCCTTGTAGACAGGTGTGTGGAGCATGACACTTGCACACTGCGCTCAGCTGTGCTCTACAACATATCAGTGTAATAAATAGATTTAAAAAATGTCTGTTCCATGTTTTTCCTTCTAAGGTTCCGTTACTCGGAGGATGACGTGGTGTTCTACCTGGTGCAGATCCTTCAGGGGTTGGAGTACCTCCACAACAGACGCATCCTCCATCTGGACATCAAGCCTGACAACATCATGGTCACCAACCTCAATGTCGTCAAGATCGTAGATTTTGGCAGCGCTCAGAACTTCAACCCTCTCTCCCTCAAACAATACAACAGTGGCCTGGGTACACTGGAGTATATGTGTGAGTTGGTAACACTTTATTAAATTTACCACTGGTATCTGGAATTGATACCCGCCAAGTCATTCTTGGGTAATAAGCTGTTATCATCACCTTGATCACTACTTTCCTGTGAACTCTCTCTTTGCTCCTTCTTTGCTGGTGTGAAAGCTCCGGAGATGGTGAAAGGTGATGTGGTCGGCCCTCCAGCAGACATCTGGAGCCTTGGGGTTCTAACCTACGTCATGTAAATATACAACTTACTAATTTCATAGTTACTATTGTCATAAGTCTGAGAAGTTGTGAGATTTATTTTTTTCTCTCAGAACTCTCACTGTCTATGACATTTTTGTTCAGGCTTAGCGGTAGGCTGCCCTTTCAGGACAAAGACCCACACCAGACTGAGACCAAAATCCAGATTGCCAAATTTGACCCAACCAAGCTCTACCCCAACGTGTCCCAAAGTGCCTCGATGTTCCTCAAGAAGATGCTGAGTAGCTATGCCTGGTGAGTGCTTCAAACAGTAGCTACATCATCATCTTAAAATGTCTCGGAGTATGGGTTGATGATCGAGGATCAGTTTTGCCTTTTAGATCATAATGAATAAGATGACATGGAAAGTGGGGTCATAATCCTAGATCAGTACTACTACTTTTAAACAATTTATGAATACAGGCCCTGGACTCCTGTGTTCTGATCACTGATTGGACAATGTGTTTTATTGCGACACAGGGCCCGTCCGAGCACCAAGGACTGTTTCACCCACGCATGGCTGCAGGACTCGTACCTGATGAAGCTGAGGAGACAGACACTCACCTTCACCACCACCAAGCTGAAGGAGTTCCTGGGGGAGCACCATCGAAGTCGCACCGAGGTCGCCACCAAACACAGGGTCCTCCTGCGCTCCTACTCCAGCTCAGCTTCTCCAACCACATCCACCTTACCAAACCTACCTAAGTGAAGGCATGTGACTTATGTCAGTGTTAACTAGCCACCAGAGGGTGGAGGTAAGGGAGATGTGTTGGTGCCCAACAGTGGGCACCATGGTAGAGGGAGTCCTCATCCCTCACAGAGTGAGGCCGTGCCTTGTTAAGGTATGGGAGTGGAGACTAGCCATGAGCATTCACCAGCCCAAAGACTGCATGGAGTCTCCTTCTACTGAGACCTAACAGAATGAATCTCAAGGGATGGTGAACCACTTGGACAGTTCATCAACTGAGATTGGATCGTTGGACAGCACGGTTTCAAAATATTGAGTTATCGTTTGCTTTTTGACCTGGCACAATTTGTTTCTGTTTCAGGTATTCTGGTATTCTGTCTGTAGTACTTCTCCGAGCTTGCTATCGCAATGTGTGTAGAACTTTTAAATAAACTTTTAAACAGGACATTTGGTTTGGAAAATTCAGTCAATACAATTAACCTGGAACACAAATATTTGTCTGTTGGATTTTAGAGCACAGCCTTATTTGTGCATCCTTGTATCTGATGGTGATTATGTGAATGTACCATCATTTATGCTGCTAATTTATGTCGCATTTATTTACACATTTCAAAAATGCAAAACCAAATAGAAAAAAAAACGTTTCTCTTCATGAAATTGTATGTGACCTGTTTACCTTTTTCATGTTAATTTATTTGCATGTGTGCCTTTTTTGTGCAAAAATATTGTTCACCATTGTGATGATACTGTTCATAGATACAGATAATAAACCTGTGGATATAATAGAGTATCTTAGTAGTCAGTGGCGCAACCAGATGTCCTGTGGTTGAAACTCAAGTTAAACAATAGCACAACTTCATTGTTGAAAACGGGCAGACTTTGATTATGTAGATTCTATAGTCATCTATTGGATTTGTCACATCTCATCAGTTTCATCACTGCACCAATGGCTGGACTAGCCTTCTATAGTACGCTCTGTTGATTGGACAGGTCACTATCAGCTTGACCACCAGTCAGTTAGTGACTCAATTTTGCCTAAAATTGGTCAATTTTCACACGCTTTATCATGTAAATGTATTGTTGTCATGGCTAACACAGCTGATGCACAATGCGGGTTCTGTTAATTTATTGAACTGTTCATATCATACGATTTTGGGGCACTTTTGTCCATCAGTAGGCCTACAGTACAAAATGGACATAGGTGCCATGAAGCCAATATACAGAAAGTTATGTTTGGTAAACAGAAGATCTTGTGTATTACATTTCATCGTACAGTCTTTCTTTTTTGTATGAATTTGGATGGCTGAAGATTTTGTAAATGTTTTAATTTGCAGTGTTTATAATGTGGAAATGGTTTAAAATGTTTTTATGAAATAGTCTGTAATAAACTATTGATACAATTGTAAAACACGCGTTCTCATTGTTCTTCACTTTAAATTGGACTCCTAATGAACTAAAACGGTTGTTTTGACAGTGATTGCACTTGAACGACACTCCCTATCCTTTTCCCCTCTTCAGTCAGTTTCAAGGGTTCCCTAACTGGGCGTTATATAAATATAAAAAGTTATAATATAAAAAGTTATACAGAACACAGAGTACAGTAGGCAACAGAACACAGAGTACAGTAGGCAACGCAAAGCATCGGATGTATTCTACAACTGTACATTGTAAATATTCGCAGGGGGGCGAATATAATTTCAAATGTTCGAGAGAGGAGAATATTATAGCACATTTATTTGCATGATATATTAAAAACGTTCTGCCCATCAAGCTACAAAAGTGTAGGCTATGACGAACATAAAAGTCCCCAAGTCAGCGAGGAGGATTATTGCCGAGATAGAAGTAGAATTAGGCGTAGTGCTTTAAAACCGCTAACAGCTTGTGAACAGCTTGTGGACAGCTTGTACTCTGTCATTAAAATGTTTCAAGTTCCATTTTGAAAATTGATCGTTGTTTCCTTGTTACTTATGATGCGTTCATACGCAAGTGGGGAGGCGGCAATTACTAGTTGTGAAGTCGTAAATACAATTTGGGTGCATTCAAGTTTTGAACTAGGAAATACCATCAAACATTGATGACATTAGAAGGCTTGTGATTGTTTTGGTATTTTTTCCCCATAAAAAGTATGCCAGAGCTGCATTCACTTTCTAAATAAAAAAATGTTTTATCAACAATTTGTATTTTGTTCTTAACTTAAATAACAAGTACTGAAGACGCGCCATGGTTGCTGTCTTTTTTGTTGACAAACTACGTCCGCGGGGTGCAAGTGGGAAACTCCGAGCACAGGGATGATAGACGAGTTTCCCCACTAGTATTACCAGTTGGAGGGGCGTTCCATTAGATTGTTCACAGTCATATCCTGGTATTTACGGAATTACAAGATGTTATGAACGCATAATTACAATAGGCCTAAAACTTGTGGTTCAAGGGACCGTCGTAGTCTGTCGAGTGTTCTTGCAAAAGTGCGCTACCACTCTCGGTGCACAATCATACATTTGTGTGCCACTTTAAAAGGAATGGGAAGCCTTGAAACCGCCGAGTTCCATGTTTGTATCTTGAAATTGAGAGCGGAGTTGAACTCCATGTTGAAACAAAGTTACCAACTCCCTTTTAAATGTATTTAACTTTTATTTGTAGTTTTTATACCGGTCGGGTACTTCATTGAACAGCCGAGAAATGTAATCGTTTGGATGCGTAATGTATTTAAATAGTGTTTGCGGTTATGTAACTTTGTGCACATTTATAAGTAAATGTTCCTAGTCAGCGAACAATCTAAAACGACACAAACGGTTTAGTTTCTATTGTGGATAAAGTCTGGTGTAATGGACCACCATTCCTCAATAATCACACAAGTTAGTCGAGAGGAAGAGGCGAATAGAGAGAAGGGTAAGTTTGGGAGAAAGTTCTCAAGATGCACGTCACAATTGTTTTGCGCCACGCTCAAAACTTTTCAGTTAGCTATAGCCTAGTTCGCCCTCCATTGGGTGTTGCTTGCAAAGACGAGGACAGTGCGTAGGAAACGAAACGAAACTGTATCAAATCTGCAATGAGTGGCAACAACTAAGTATCAACTGTCAACAATGTTGTGATACCGCGACGCAACCTTTTGACAGGCAAAGTTACTGCAGTGAGGAAGAAGGAGCCCACTCAATCAAATCGCGTAATCTACAATGAATTGACGAGGCTGCAGTTGCTGTCTTATGAACTAACTTGTTTATAGTTTTAACATTTTAAACGCTGCTGTGTATTAGGCTACAGACTGATATGCATTTGTAAACGTGTGACTGTTGTGTACATTAACACTTGTTCTAGAGAAGACTGGTTCATATGTTTTAGGGTTGGTGAGTTCTTGAAAAGCTTTCCGCAGTTATGCAATCAGCAGTTACCACAAGAGGACTGTCCTGCTTCAATAGCCTTCCCTAGTATCTACATTATAATCACCCATTCAAAACAGAGATTATGGCCTACCCACGCACCTTGCACTTCCTCATTGGCAACATAAAACTATGGCTGGCACAGTTAAACTACAGCCATAGGCTATATGAGAAATGCCTTGTTGGTTTGTTCTCCACAACTTGGTTACAACGTTGTCGGGGTGGTGGCTGTGTCTCAGTGATAGACCTCAGAGAAGTCTGGAGATGATGTGTCAAGCAAGGTGTGAGGTGGCACCAAGTAGCAACTGGACATGAGGGATTGTATTTTTTGTGTGTGTGATGTAGTCGTACCAGGTAGACTACAGTTATACTTCCTGGTTGGAGTATCTCCTCAGTTTGCTTGATGTTTTGATAACACATTACTATACAGCCATTCTCAGAGAAGGGTTTATGTTGCAGTGTTTCCGCTATATTCATAGACACACTTTTTAAATGGATAGTCGTTGGCTCAATGACTGGAAGTCTATGGGAACAGCTAGCATGTCATTGCACTTGTAGCAATGTACCTCGCCACCACGGCTGAAATAAATCCTAAGGGAAGCACTGCGAAAGCCATGCTCATTAGAGACTAATAGAGAGAGGGCCTATGACTTTGACGGACTTCCTGTTTAACGCTGTAACTTCCTGTCTCTAGCTGAGCTGGGCCAATGGGCAACCTGTGTTACTGGTCACAAACTAACCCTGAGACTCCTCATGTTTATCAGATGTGAAAGGATTTGATAGGTAGGCTGTATCTACAGTATCTGTGATCCAATAAGAGCTCCTGAAAGCCCACTGGTTGATCTTTCAATCTTTTCATGTCTGTTCTGCAGGAGACTCAACCAGGATCTAGGGACTGGTTTGGAATTGGGCCCCTCTCTTAAAGATGCATTACGCAGAAATCACTCCGCCATTTCCTGGTTGCCAAAATTCAAAAAGTTTGCCTAATTTGAAATTGCGAGATAACAAGCACATATAGTGTAGGGAATCATTGTACAATCTAAACCGCTGTGAAATATATTTTCAATAACCAAAAATATTATATTTTCAGCTGTTAGAATCTGGTGTACAAAGCCGAAAGTAAAAGACGCACAAACAAAACTTAAGGGAAGCATAGAAATAGTACACACAGAACAGATCTACAGCTTCTTATACTTGCTTTCAATGATAATGACAGATCTATAACACACATTTCTATGTGAATTGGGTCAGGTCGCCCAAAAAGTTACATATTGTAGCTTTAAAGGAGAGAGGTAATGGATTAGACGTATCCTGGCTGAGGCCCTATTCCCAGGCCTGTCTCTGCTCCCTTTACCTGCCATGTTGTGTGACATCTGATCCTGCCGCGTTGGTGGTGGTTCGCTGACACAATCTGTTTTCCCTTCTGATCTGCCCCCGCACTTCCGCTTCCTGTTTTGGTTTGGCCTGGACGTGGCAGTGGGCAGAGGAGGGTCACAGGTCTGGAACGGGCCAGAGAAAGAAAGGGGGGAGAGTGAAAGAGTTTGTAACACGGTCACGTTGCGAGTGAGAGAAAGCCGGGGAATAAAGCGAATGAATGGGAAGTAAAAAGGGTAGGAGAGTTTAAGGAAAACATTTGCCCCTTTTCTGATTGGGACGAAGTTTGCAGAGAGTGAGTGGTGAAACTCTAGAGCGTTATTATATTAAACAAAAACTCCACATTAAAGGAAGGTCAGTTTAGTCTTGAGACATTTTTTTTTCAATCCAAGACTGGCAGTCGTAGTCAAGGCAATGCTCATGAATCGAGATTCAACATTGTAATATATTGATATAGATACAATGATTTAGGTGGCTACTCAGAAAACTCACTGATTTGAAGTGACATGTCCCTCAAATGACTTTTTTAGCTAGTTTACATATTCCTTGTGGAAATATTAAAGCTGCACAATCATGTCTCTCGCCTCAAGGACATTCCTCTCAACTGATAACCAAGCAAAGTCTATTTTATCTGTTAACTGTTTTATCTTTCAAACCATTGGGAAAGGGCATCCGCTTGAAGTGAAAGACATTCTGCTGGAATTAACTTGAAAAACAACCATTACATCACATGTATTATCCCTTGGAATACAGTATACCTGCAGAAATAGGTTGTTCACATTGGATCAAATCCCAGCTCAGGTTACAGGAATTTCCATGCATACGTTCAATCACCTGACAAATTGCGCAAGAGTTCAAACAACAGCACGCACATGTCTCAAGTCAAGACTAGGTGCAGAAACCAGGGAGAAATTAGATGAAATAGATGCTGAAAGACAGTGTGTCTGACGGCCCCTTTTTATTTTTATTATTTTGTTTCTCAGGTCCCCCACCCTCGTCGTCTAAGAAGCCCAGGAGTCGAGGCCTGTTCCACAGCCTCTTCTGCTGCCTGTGTCATGACCAGGCTGAGCCCCCGCCGGTCAACAACAACGCCCCACTACTGGTGGAGGAGAACGGGACGGTCTCCAAGGTACGTACCACTCCTCTCTTTAATGGTCCAGGGATGTTTTATACTGTATGTTTATGCTTTGCATAGTTCCATTAAATGCTGTGGTCTAGTTTGTAAATGCATTGTTTGTGTAGGTCCAGGTAAATGCTGTGGTCTAGTTTGTATATGCAGTGTTTGTGTAGGTCCAGGTAAATGCTGTGGTCTAGTTTGTATATGCATTGTTTGTGTAGGTCCAGGTAAATGCTGTGGTCTAGTTTGTATATGCAGTGTTTGTGTAGGTCCAGGTAAATGCTGTGGTCTAGTTTGTATATGCAGTGTTTGTGTAGGTCCAGGTAAATGCTGTGGTCTAGTTTGTATATGCATTGTTTGTGTAGGTCCAGGTAAATGCTGTGGTCTAGTTTGTATATGCAGTGTTTGTGTAGGTCCAGGTAAATGCTGTGGTCTAGTTTGTATATGCATTGTTTGTGTTGGTCCAGGTAGGCTAGTGGTTAGAGTGTTTGGCCAGTAACTGAAAGGTCGCTGGTTCGAATACCCGAGCTGACCAAGGTAAAAAAAAAAAAAAAATGTCAATATGTCCTTGAGCAAGGCACTTAACCCTAATTTGCTCTGTAGGTAGGCCATCATTGTAAATAGGAATTTGTTCTTAACTGACTTGCCTAGTTAAATAAAGGTATAATGCTGTTTGTTTATTTATGATGTCATGGTTATGTTACAAACTAGGACGTGTCTTGATGTTGGTGTTTGTTTTTTTTAGGTGTATGTCAAAGTGTAGTCTGTATTTTACATGTATCGTGACAAATCTTATTTTGTGGTTTGTGTACGTTAATTGTGTGTGTGGTTCAGGTCCAAGTCAGACCGCTGCTGCCTCAGGCCAAGTCTAAAGACGCGGGCAAGATCTGTGTTGTCATAGACCTGGATGAAACACTGGTCCACAGCTCATTCAAGGTAAGACCAGGAATATTCTGCCGCACCATTTACAGTAGTATTTACAGTAGTAGTATAGTATAGTCACATCGATGAATGTTCGCATCATCCATGAGCTCTAAAGCTATTAATTAACTTTAATACAATTACTGTAACATTTAATTTTGCATTTAGCTTTTCTTAAAAATAATTATTTTCCTCGTAAATGCTATGCCTTTTTGCATCTCATGTCTTCTTTTCATGGAAAGAGATTATTTTCCCCTCTTGTGAAAGCATGACATCACCAGGCAGTAATGCCCAATAGTAATGAGAAACACTCTGAGAGCGTGGAAAGAGATTGGTTTCTCCACAGTATTATTGTTGGCAGTCACAATGACATCTCTGTCATTGTTGCCACTTTCACACTCCAGACTAGCTGGTTCTTTATTCTAAATATTTTAAATACACATGGTTGCTCTCATGTGTACTGTGTCTGGTGCTCCATGGGTCTTTTCAAGTGGTTTGGTTCAAAATAATGTATCTTTATTATTCCCACAGCCGGTGAACAACGCTGATTTTATCATTCCGGTAGAGATCGATGGAACTGTTCATCAGGTGAGCCTATCACTACGCATGGTGATGAGCTTAACTATCACAGACCATGAAATTAATTGAAATACATTTTCAGACAAATGCCATCGGCCTCTACCTTTTCAATTAGTATTGTCAAGGTATATTATTGCTCTCCACAATACTGTATATCTGTATGTTACCCACTGCCCAGCCAGTAGCCACTTTCCCCAGGGCTGGTTGTGGGCTGGGTTACGATGGCATCTGAGCCCTTTGGTTTTCTACCACAAAGGGAAGGTTGGAGTCAGAGAGACTGAGAGACTGTCACCTCCTACATGGTGCTGAAGTTGGAGTCGACAGTGTATCTTGGGCCTGGGCCTGATTCAAGTAATCCAGGATAGGTTTGTTCAGAAAGTTAAAGCCTATTCTGCATGACTTGGTTCAGGACTATGACCATTAGCAGCAGCAGCAGCAGCAGCAGAAGAAGAAGAAGTGAAAGACGTCTCAATGCATCTGAGTGGGGGAATGTTTATCTTTTGTAAATGACAAGCGGGGGAAGGAAAATGTATTTGGTTATTTGTTTAAACTTCACATGCAATGTATCCATCCAGGTATATGTGTTGAAGCGACCTCACGTGGATGAGTTCCTTAAGAGGATGGGAGAGCTGTTTGAATGCATTCTGTTCACCGCTAGCCTGTCTAAGGTGAGAACAAAACCATGTTAAACTAGCAAATTAATCAATAAAGTCCAAGTAAGTTTGTTTTAAAAGGCAACTGTGCTGTCAAATGTGATTTTACTGTGTTTTTAATTATTTACACTGTGGTTGGAATAACACTGTGAAATTGTGAAAATTATGATAATGCCCTTTTAGTGAAAGAGCTGTTTTGAAAAGACTGTCTTAAATTTTTGCCTGTTTTGGTGAGATGGAGTTTTGCCCTGCTTGGTGTCATCACCAGGTGGTTAATTAGTTAATAGACCAATAAGAGAGTTTCAAACCTCTCTGCCAATAACAGCTTCCTTTCAGTTTCCCCCTCCCCACTCAGACCACTCCAAAAGAGTCAAATTTCACTTTAGTATTTGTTTCGATTTGACCATTTTAGTTGAAAACAATCACATTAAGGTACTTAGTTGTTACCCAGAAATTATTTGATATTGAGAACTGCTGCAATGGACTTTTTTAAAGGCTGGTCAAAAGCTGCACAAGACAGGAAATCACAAATGTCGCTTGTTTTCCTCACCTGATACGGACACCACTCTGTGTGTTTCTCCAGTATGCTGACCCAGTGTCAGACCTGCTGGATAAGTGGGGTGCGTTCCGCGGCCGTCTGTTCCGTGAGTCGTGTGTGTTCCACCGGGGGAACTACGTAAAGGATCTGAGTCGTCTGGGCAGGGACCTGAACAAGGTCATCATCATAGACAACTCCCCAGCCTCCTACGTTTTCCACCCAGACAACGCTGTAAGAACCGTTTTCCTCCTCATCCTCCTCTTAGTGCTCGTCCTTCCCACTCTCCTCTTCCTCTTTCAGCATCCATTACTTAAAAAAAAAAAAAACGCTTTACAATTAAAGTATTATTATAGATTTAGAAACTAATAATGTCTATAAACTCTTTATAAACCTTTTGATTAATCATTTCTAAAGTATACCACTATATGACTGAAGGACCATGTAGAAGCATGACTTCATACCACTTGAAGGAAAGTGCCATTAACTGCCTCTGTAGCGCTGCATTCTAACCAGCTCACTGTAGTTCAATGAAACCAGAGCCTAGCTCTAGTTGTAACTAGCTATATACATGTCTGACTCTGTCCCTTCTGTGTGTGTTTGCAGGTGCCTGTGGCGTCGTGGTTTGATGACATGGCCGACACAGAGCTGCTGGATCTAATCCCCTTCTTCGAGGGGCTCAGTAAAGTGGAGGACGTCTACACAGTGCTCAGGCAACAGAGGGACTCCAGCTAACAGTGCTGTCAGTCACGCTACCCCTCAACTATCGGCATCTACAGGACAGACGGAGAACCGCAGTCCAAAAGCGTCTTTACACCAACTTTACACCCAGTCATCCTACCGTCCACCAGATCAACCACAAGCCTCTTCACATCCTAGCCCACCCCTCTTCTTCAACCCTCCAGAACCATAAACAGAGGACTTGACCTTCCTAAACCCGATCTACCATCCCCCAACCACAGATGGGCTTGTGTAGATGGATGTTGTGGGTTATAATGAGTCAAGTTTTTATACAGTGCCTTTCATCAAATCTCATTGGAACATACAGGACAGTCAAGTAGAGGGAATCTACGGCGTTCTTCAGAATGAACAAAAGACATGTAGCAGGAAGGCAATGGGAGCGGAACCCCCGGGATCCAATCAGAATCAGTTCTAAAAGCGGGGTTGGAGTCGATGACTTCTAGTTTCAGGAAGACCGAACCGTTCTGGAACTCTGTATGGAAAAGCAAATGAGAGCTGTACGAATGGATATTTACTACTTTTAACACTTGAATGTGTTTATTTTTATTTTATTCACTTATTCCCCCAGAGACGATTTAACATAATGTTTTTAATAGGCATAGCATTGGCTTTGTGTAAGTCAATTGGTTTTACTTCTTTCATCGCTCGGCTAGTATTATGACAAGCAGGAAGGGTATCAATACTTGTTAAGGTGGACGGAATCATAGAGAATTCCATTACCCGCTATCTATCAAAACGTCCCATCTCCCTGAATCATATCTGTTTAATTTTTTTATTAAAACCATAGGAATATGTGCGATAATGTGCCAGATAACAACATTTTTACTGGGTAATGGACCCGTTTCATAACAAATACCGTGGTCCGATGACTGAACAGCACCTTAAATTACAATCTAATCTTTTAGGATTTTTTGGGATTACAATGTCTCCGGACTATGGACCTCAACCCAGACAGACTAAATGTTCCAGCTCCGACACATGGACACACTGCCAGTAGCAGTCAATGGCATGGAAAACCATTGGTATTCTGCAAGAGGACCTGGATATACTGTATCAATGTATTTCTAACTGTATTGGAAAAAATATATTTAGATTATGTCCAAGCAAACTGTTAGTCGTCCCTTTGCTGTGATAACAACGCTACATCCATGGAGGAGGGCTGGGCGACTATATCGTGAATACGGCTATGGATCCACATACCGCTATGGGTTTTTACAATACCGTCTATAACAGTATTTTGATTCAGAGCTAAATTAAATAAAACATTCTACAAATTGGACTATTCCAATAAGATTCCTCTGTTGCTGTTCTAGGGTCATGCATTAATAATAAAACACATTTAAAAATAAATAATTTAAAAAATGATATTTTGGCCTTAACGCCCAGCTCTAACATGGAGGAAAGGTGTTGAGACTGTGTGTGTGTGTGTTGGCTATCTGGTTTTAACGAGCGCACTTCTCCCTACTTTTACAGGAAACAGTACTTGAATACTTTCCCTTTTTGATGACATCTTTTAAAGGACTGCAGATACTATGCTTTTTAGACCAGATTGTAGGGTTTTGGTAGTTTGGTTTTTAAACTTCATAAGCTTCTGATACATGGTAGGACTATATAAATCGGTACTTACCTGGGTTTGGAACAATACAAGAATTTGTTATTTGTAAGTAAAAACTAAGAGATGGTCTATCTGGAAGTGAAAAGAAAGAGCATTGTAATGGATTGATTGATTTGATACTGTTTTATGAATGCATGGGGGGAAAAGACAGTGTGTTGGAGTTGACTAAAGGCCTACTAAAATACCTTGTGAAATAAGATGATTGAGTTTAAATAACCAGTAGACCCATGATAATAGTCAGTCTATCAGTATTAAGAAGTAATACATATTTGTAAAACATTTTTTACAGAACTTCACAGCCCACCTTAAAAACACTCACCAAGTGCCTGTCAATCAAGTTCGATACAAAGACAGACATTTGAAATCCATTTTTTCATTTTATTCATCTTTTTCTTTTGGCAGGTGGGTTCACCCTTTTGTTAGTGTTATTCAAAGGAGGAACAGAAATCACTTCAGGTGTTCTCTTTAACAATGCATGAATGGCTTAGGAATACCATGAAATACCTTTTAGATTTGGCTTCCTTACTGTACACCCAATAGGAACTGGGCGAATCCTGGTTTGAAATACAAGCCACCCCAGACATCTAGATAATGTGACATCTAGATACGATTTACACAAATGTTCAGTTATTTTTTTGCGTATCTCAAGGCATGATTTCTGTCATAACTCTGTAGGGATATTAACTGCAACCACAGTAGATCAAGTCCCTTTCAACAGCTGAGGGGCTATTTCCTAGTCATTCACAGTGCTTTGGAAAAGAGAGCTTTCTATCACCATGGGGACCTTTTACCTATTACTGTATCGCTTCTTCCTGTATTCAAACACATTCAATAATATATGCATATATTATATACATATGTATATTTTGTTTTGCGCTGTAATAAAGCAAACAAAAAAAGGAAATTAATATATTATGGATTATTCATGTGACTTATTGAATAGCTGTAATGTAGTTTGTGACGTGTTTTTATCATACCAGGTCGTATTGGAACTGTTTAATTATGATGCCTTCCATAAATCCAACATAATTGAATAACCAGGTGCAAGTGCTTTTGTGTTTAGGCACAGCAATACAAAAAGCCTAGATTTTACATCGAAGCCCATTCAAAAGTAACAATATATGTTTAAGCTCTATCCTAAGATATTGTCTGATGGTTTTATTGGATAAATCCCTTCATTCAAACTATGGATGTCAGTATTTAATGACAGTATGGAAAATACTACAACATATTTAGAAAAGTTTATTTTTTCTTAATTATAGAACTAAAATGTTATTTTCCAATCAATATATTTTCCAAATAAATATGTGTAACAGATGTGTACAATTTATTTCTATCCATACACACAGGCATTCATACCCACCATCATAAATCATTAAAACACCTTCAAACACCAAAGAGTGTTGAATACCAATTTGACCTTCACCCTTAACATTTCTCTCCAAGGTTACTTTCTGCCCTTTACATCTGACTGGAGATCAGCTTTGCTCATAACCCCAACCAGTATGAGTAAAACAACTAAACTGATCCTGATACAGTTGTTTGGGGCCTAAGAACCGCATTTCATCATCACATTCCACTTTTCTGTCTCGCTCATTACATACAGCTTTACTGCATTACTATATAGTACCTTCAAACCCTAAAACAGTCACAGACGTGATTCCCGTAACAGAATCAACATTTCCCATTCTCTTCCCCTTCCTGGCCTCTACTTCCACATCACGTTCAGTTTGGCGCTGCTCTTGGCCTTTCCCATGGCGAAGGTAACCGTCCCGCTCATGTCTGGTCTGGTCTTTTTCAGGATCAGTTTGTGGACGGTTCCGTGGTTCTCCAAGCGGACCTCAGGGCTGGACTGGATGGTCTCCCTGTTCAGAGTCCATACTGGGGGCCTGCTGATGGCCACGGACACCTCACACTGGAAACAGGCCTGGTCAGGAGCTGTCACCTCCACATCCTCCAGCTCTGTCTCTATCACCAGGGACTGGGCTGGAGAGAGGGGAAGTGGGACGGAGGGTTAAAAGAGATGGATCACTTGAACATCATTCTACGTGTGTCAGGGAGAGAGAAATGTGTAAGTAAGGTGAGACATGGAGAAGAATAAAGTGAGGAAAGTCAAAAAAAAGAAAGAGCCCCAAAATACAGCAAAAAATATGTCAATACAGACATCTTGTTTCACAAGAAACCACCATCCACTCACCTTCCACCAAGAGTTGGGCTGTGGACGTGTGCTCCCCAACCTCTATACTATAGGTGCCCTCGTCCTCTACAGTCGCCTCGTGGATGGTCAGTTTATGGTAGCAGCCGTCGCTGTGGATCTCAAGCCTATCAGACGGCACCAGCTCTGCCTTGCCTCTGTACCATGTGACCTCACAGCGTGGCGTGGATACGGTGCAGTCCAGAATCACGCGGTGCTTCTCCAGAGCCGTACGGTCTCTCAGAGGCTTGACGATAGACACGGGGGCCTCTGTGGGAAAAAAATAAGACATTTCAGTGAAGAGAACTGATTTGAGGTCAGATTATGGACACGGGAGTTCTGTCACCCACAACAGAGGTTTGGGTTTCTGTCTGCTTATAAGAACTGATGTCGGATCAGCTGGAACATCACACAGGTAGATAGGTGAGGTAGACCTGCAGCCCAGTAGGTAAAGCCCTACCTTCCACCTCTAGGTAGGCTGTTGATTCTGTCTGTTTGGCCACAAAGCGGATCTCCCCACAATCCTCAGCTTTAACGTTGCACATCAGAAGGAAGTGTTTGGTCCCTGAAGGAAGAAACACAGACATGGAATTTATTTGACCTTTACTTTACGAGGCAGATCAATTAAGAACAAATTATTCACTGCAATCATGACGTTTAACTGTTTGATGAATTGATAGATGAATTGATTGATTGACTGACTGATGTATCACTAACCCTCTGTGCGTATCTTGATGGTGCTAGTGGGTCGTATCTTGTGTCCATCCTTGTACCACTCCCCGTTCACGTCCTCCATTGACACCTCACACATGAACACAGCATTCTGGTCCTCCTGGACATACAGGTCCTCCAGCCTATGTAGCACCTCCAGTTCAGGCTCTGTGGAGGGAGATTGGTAGATTGGTTCAACACATTGGAACATTGACAGTAGTAACAGTGTGCAGATGTAACCGTGCCAACAATGTAAGAGCAATAGTAAGACAGTCATGACCTCTAGGTGGCAGTAGCACACACTACAAGGTTGGCTGTGTTGGCCTGTTTCAACCTTCCAGTCAAAACATAGCACTATAACTGAACACTAGAGGTCAATGAAGATTACTGTAGGTGAGAGTACTAATATGTATTATATGCACTATAAATAAAGACAATTCTGGGGTGATTTGATAAGGAGCGTGTACAGTATATTACCATAGACCTCCAGGTTACAGGATGTATTGACGTCTCCTACATCACAGGTGTAGGTTCCTGCATCAGAGATGCTACACTGCAGCAGCTGACAGAACCTCTTCCTTCCCATAGAGTAAATACGGTACTGGGTCTTCCCTGGCTTCAGCTCTGTCCCATTCTACAGTCAAGACAGGGGACAAACATTATTACTGTATTCTCAGGGATAGACAACACACATTTAATGAGATCAAACTGTTTACTTCCTGTCTGTGCCTTTTCTGTATAACATGGTAATACGCTACTGACACAAATACGACAGGTATGAGACAAGACTTATCAATTGGTTGTATTTCTATTACCTTCAGCCACCTGACCTCCACGTTCTGTCTGGACAGTTCACACTCCAATGTGGCAGGAGAGCCCTGCTCCAGTCTCATGTCTATCAGCTTCTTCATGATAGTCACTGGAGTCTCTGGGAAAGAACAAGCGTTCTATACTATAACATCCAGTCCAGACACAGATCTCCAGGGTTAAAGACCCCCTGTACTAGATAACTGGTTAAATCATGATGATGTTCTCAACCCTCTATCTCTCTACCACACATGCTGTCTGACCTCTGAATGCTCGGCTATGAAAAGCCAGCTGACGTTTACTCCTGAGGTGCTGATGTACTCTTATAATCTCCACCCGGCACAGCAAGAAGAGGACTGGCCTCCCCTCAGAGCCTGGTTCCTCTCTACCCAGTACAGCAAGAAGAGGACTGGCCTCCCCTCAGAGCCTGGTTCCTCTCTACCCAGTACAGCAAGAAGAGGACTGGCCTCCCCTCAGAGCCTGGTTTCTCTCTACCCAGTACAGCAAGAAGAGGACTGGCCTCCCCTCAGAGCCTGGTTCCTCTCTACCCAGTACAGCAAGAAGAGGACTAGCCTCCCCTCAGAGCCTGGTTCCTCTCTACCCAGTACAGCAAGAAGAGGACTGGCCTCCCCTCAGAGCCTGGTTCCTCTCTACCCAGTACAGCCAGAAGAGGACTGGCCACCCCTCAGAGCCTGGTTCCTATCTAGGTTTCTTCCTAGGTTCCTGCCTTTCTAGGGAGTTTTTCCTACCACCATGCTTCTACATCTGCATTGCTTGCTGTTTGGGGTTTTAGGGTCACTTTCTGTACAAACACTTTGTGATCCTGGATGATGATGATGATGATACCTCACCTTTGACAGTGAGCCTGGCAGAGGTCCGGAGTCCCTCTGCAGAGAAGACGATGGTGCCTGTGTCCTCCAGGGTAAGGTTGCACAGGGTGAGGCCGTGGACCAGCCCGTTGCTGCTCACCCGCCAGTGGTTGCTGGGTTTGACCCGGATGCCGTCCTTCTGCCAGACGCCTTCCACTTCAGCGTGAGACAGCTCCACCTCGAAGGAGGCCGTCTCCCGCTCAAACGTGTCCGTCTCCACCAGACCTTTACGGATGGCGATCTTACGGGCTGTAGAGATAGAGGCGTTGACAGATGGTTAAAGGATAACACACCTAAAGCCAGGAGCCATTTTTGCCACAGCATCACTCTATAGTCTATAGGCTACTATTGTAAGATGACATACCAACATTTCATCATCATCATCGTCCATCTCTCACCCACACGGCTTTACCCATGGTTATTTTAGTGACTGACGGCTGGCGGCACCATACATGATAGTGAAGGCCAACATTCATTTTAGCTGTGACAGCTACTGTATTTATAGGCAAATGAGTTGCAAATAGAAGCCAGGACTCAAAGCTATTGTTTTATCAGCTATTGCATGACAGGACACTCACTGCCTTAGTGTTGAAGACTGTGGTTCATTACGCTAACTGATGATATCATATTAATATCAATAAGCATGGCATTGTGTTTGCACATTGCCTTACGCTCCACGTTGAGTTTGACCTGCGTGCGGTCGTGCAGGGTTTCACATCGGTAGGTTCCGCGGTCAGAGAGGTTGAGGTTGCAGATGGTCAGGCTGCGTTTACGTCCGCTCTGGCCCAGGGTGTGTCGGGGTCCTGGCTGGATGACAACGCCCTGCCTCATCCACTGGACCTCGCCTGTGTCCAGACTGACCTCTGTTTCCATGGTAGCGTCTCCGTACTCCTCGGCCATCACTGCCTCCATCTTCTTAGTGAAGATCACCTGAGCTTCTGGAAGGACAAAACATTACTGTAAAAGGGATGGTTCACAAAAATACACATTTGTGTGGTAATCCACTTCCTTAGGCTTTGTTTGAGTTATTTAAGTAAGAATGTTGACTGAGAACGTTCTCATTCACAGCAACAACCTTGTGAGAGTTTCCTGCTCCCATCTGACACTCAGGTCAAGCTAAACAAGTGCATTTTAAGTATTTGAAAGTATCTGCCATATGTATTTGACCCAGGTCTGCTGTGGACTCACCCTGTACTTTGAGGGTGGCCTTAGACACGTTCCCCTCAGCCTCCACTGTGATCTTAGAGGAGTCCAGGATCTGACATCCCTTGATCACCAAGGTGTGACACAGGCCGTTTTGCGTCGCCTGGAAACGGTCGCCCATGACGATGGGCTCACAGTCCATCCCCCACACCAGCTGCACGTCCTCTGGCGACACCACGCACTTAAAGGTGGCGTCCTCTCCCTCTAACACCATGGTGTTGTGGAGCTCTGTCAAGAACTCTACCACACGGGGCACTGGGTGGGAGAGAGGAGGGGGGAATGGAGGGATAGAGTGAAGAGGGGAGGGAGAGAAGGAAAGAGAGTGACAGATTATCAGGTGGCTAACACCGCACAAACACACCTGATTCAGCTAATGAAGGGCTCGACGGTTAGTTGATTACATGAATCAGTGGTATTATTGCTGGGCTGGAACCAAAACCTACACTACTTACTCTCAACTCTGAGCCTGGCAGCGGTGCGGTCGTCCTTGGACTCGCACGCATACTCCCCCGTGTCCTCCCTGGTCAGCCTGTGGATGGTCAGGCTGCGTTCCAAGCCGTCGGCCCGGATGGTGAACCTCCGGCTGGGGACGATCTCCACGCCGTCCTTCAGCCACTGGACGTCCGCCTTGGGCTTACACACCTCACAGCGTATGGTCACCATGCCGTCCGCATGGGCCACGGTGTCGTGGAGCGGCTTGGCAAACTTCACCCTCATCTCTGAGAGCACAAGTGAGAGAGAGAGGTTTTAAGACATTCACAACAGCTTGACATTCACAAATGCTTGACATTCACAACAGCTTGTCATTCAAAACGGCTTGTCATTCACAACAGCTTGACATTCACAACAGTTTGTCATTCACAACAGTTTGTCATTCACAACAGTTTGTCATTCACAACAGCTTATTTCTCTCACCTTTTCTTATTGGGATTTGGCTTATAGCATCATATTAAGTTCTGTTGGTTAAAGAAATACAGTACTACCACCTAATCTACAGCTACTATATACTTAGATAAAGACAGAATGGGAACATGGAAGTTAAAAACCTTTGACTAGCAGACTGAAATGCATCTCGTCTGTGTTGGCGTCTACTGTGTACTCTCCGCTGTCCGACCGTCTCAGTGGGTCAATGGTGAGGAACCGGGTGGCACCGTCGACCCCTGTGTGAAAGCGGTCTCCTATGACGGGCGACCAGTCCTTGAGCCAGCGAACGGGAGCGTTCTCCTTAGACACGACCCCCATCAGCGTCACGCTCTCTGCCTCGTAACCCGTGATGATGTTCACTGCCTGTTTGTTTACGAAGGTGACGGGGGAGTCTGGGAGAGAGAGAGAGAGAGAGAGAAAGAGTGAGAGAGAGAGAGAGAAGGTGTAAAAGAAAAGGCTCACACCCTGTAGTAAACAGTACATTTTAGTTCATGCTTATTCCACTGTAGACATTGCCGCATTTCGACTACAGATGTAGGATCTTAATTTGATCACTCCTTTGTTGCTGAGAATTTTCCTGCACAAAAGGCTTCTAAAGTTTGTAATTTTCACTTTAAAATGTCAGACTTGATTTACCCCAAAGAAAAATGTATCTACTCCAACGAAAAATTCCCATTAATTATAATCCACATAATAATTCACATTTCCAGTTTTGTGGATTATTTTTCTGCTGTAGAAAACTGACTCAAATTAAGATCCTACATCTGTAAGACCGTAAACACCCGTTTGTCCATATAGCCCAGCCAATTACCTTGGATCTTCACCATGGTGACCATCTTGTCATCCATAGCATCACACATGTACTTCCCAGAGTCGGAGGGCAGTATGTCAGAGAGGATGAGTTTCCTCAGCGTGCCGTAGCTCTCGATGTAGGTCCGGTCATCGCTAGTCAGCTGTCTGTCGTTACAGTACCACTGGACAGGGGCATTGACCCGGGACACCTCACAGGCCAGGATCAGGTCGTCCCCGGCAACCATCTCCTGGTAGTCTGCATCCTCAGAGTTCCCTAAGATGGTCACTGGAGGCTCTAGAGAAGGAGGAATGAATATATATATATTTTTTTTTTTAATCAGATACAGATTTCATAGGTATTATTTTCAACATATTGCTTTTTACACCTATTCAATCCTCTAAGATCTCTACAAGTACATAGGGGTAAAGGGTAAGGGGTAGGTGGTAGGGGGTAAGGGTTAGGGGTAAGGGGTAAGGGGTAGGTTTATGGGGTAGGTGGTAGGGGGTAAGGGTTAGGGGATAGCAGATAGGACTTGATTTGTGATTAGGTGATTCTTTACCTTGCACAGTGACATGGAAGGTGATGTTGTCATCTCCGGTATCAAGGAAGTAGTCTCCGGAATCCTCCAGCTCAGCGTTAAGGATCACCAGGGAGCGGAACGCCCCTTCTTCCTCCTCACAGAACCTCTCATCCTCATTTAACCGGTGGCCATCTTTGTACCACTTAGCGACGGCATTGGCCCTGGAGAGTTCACACTCCAACTCGATGTCATCAAAGGGCAGGGACTTGACCTCTGTCTTCACCTCTGACCTATTCACAATCTTCACTGGGGGCTCTGGAGGAGAATGTTCACATTTGGAGAGTCAATTCCATTTGAATTCAGTCAATTTAGGACATGAAATCCTCACTTCTTAATCAATTGTTTTTATTTTTGTATTAGTATTTTTTTTATAATCTCCTGATTGAATTGAAATGGAATTGTGTGAAAACAAAGGTCCATTCACCTCCAACCATCTCTTACCTGACACCTTGACCTGGAAGTCGATGAGGTCATCCGATGCAAGACAGGTGTATTTCCCAGAATCCCCTGGGGTGGGCAAGCGGATGGTGAGGCGGCGGAGGAGTCCGTCCTCAGTGATGGTGACATCACTGCTCTCCTCCACCTCTCCTCCATCCTTCATCCAGATCACCTCAGCGTTGGTCCGTGACACCTCAATCTCCAGGACGATGGGGTCTCCAGTGAAACAGTCCATTAGGTCAGACATTGTCTCAGGGCGGGCCAGCTTCACAGGAGGCTCTGAGAAGAGGAGATTTATATGGTTAATTTCTATTCTTTGACGAGAATATTGCAATATGGGAAATTAGCAGACAGCAATACATCAAAACAACATAATATAGATACATAAAATCTAACTTATTTATAGGAAATCATAGTGAAACCTTATATTAATAATATTATGTCCATTCATCTGGCAGTTGAAAAATACAAAATCAAAGACTGAAATACATGACCCTGACATAGCTAAACCTCTCACGCTCAACAGAGTTAGTTCACTGACCACATACCTGTAATAGTGACCAGCCATGTGACCGAGTCATCCTCTGTGTCACACACATACTCTCCTGTGTCCTCCACAGCGGTCGTGGGGATGACCAGTGTCCTGTGGGCTCCCTGGACCTCCAGGATGAGAGAGGCACTCTCCTCCACCTCCAGCCCGTCTCGGTACCACCGTACCTGGGCATCGGGCTGGGTGATCTCACAGCTGAGCTCCAGCCTCTTAGAGGTCAGGCTGGTCAGCTCCAGCTCAGACTCAGTGGGGGAGACGATTCGCACCGGAGGCTCTGAGAAAGAGAGAAAAACTTGGATTTAAAAGGAAGCCATTTTTTTGTATATATTTAAATAGAAGGTTGATAATGAAATAGTCTGACATAAGATTAAATAGTATAATAGTGTAAAAAAGTAAATTAAATAGTTGTCTTCTGATAAGGGGGATTGGTTTGGTAGTAGACCCCCAAAAATTTAATGAATACACTACCACTCACAACAAATGAACCAGGTATGGAACCTTAGATTATCTTACCTGTGATGGTGACCTGGAAGAACACAGAGTCTCCATCCGTGTCGCAGACGTACTCTCCGGAATCTTCTGCCGAGCCGCAGAGGACGGTCAGCCTCCTGTACGGTCCCTCGGACGTCAGCTGGATGTTCTCCGTCTCCAGGACCTGAAGGCCATCTTTAAACCAGTGGACCTCACCACTGGAGCGGGACAGCTCACACTGCAGGACCACCTGCTCAGAGATATGACCCTCCATAACCACGTCCTCCTTGGGCTCCACGATCATCACTGGAGGCTCTTGGTTTCAGCAAGTGGAAATTAGCATATTAATTAGCATATTCTACCACCAGGATAGGAGAATTGAGGTTTGCATCATCATCAAAGTCTTGTTTTTGCTCAATGCAACGGAGCCAACTTCACCGGCTACGTGACATGAAAACACGTAGGCTAGTGTACAGTACATACCTTTGATGTTGACAGTGAATGAGAGGCTGTTGTCTCCTGATTGACAGCTGTAGATCCCTGCGTCTGAGCTCTCAGCACAACGGATGATCAGTCTCCTCATGGTGCCCTCTGTTTGTATGGTGATGTTATCACTGGCCTGGACCTCAACCCCTTCCTTATACCTGGAGTAAGGTCATGACGGACAGGACAATGATCCTTCAGTATTCTTGATTAGAGGTGGCTGGAACAAAAGCCTGCACCCACACTGGCCAACACGGCTCTCGAAATTGTTGAAACTTCGTGATAAGCCTACTTAGATGTTTTACAGTCTGAACATGATCATATCCCACTAATTAACAAGCAGAAATGACTCCAAATCACAAACGACAATGACATCCACATTGTGTTTCCTAGCATTGTGTATGTTAGCTGTGTACCAGGTTGCATTGGCGTCCTCTCTGGAAACCTCACAGGTGAGCACCACAGGATCCAGCTCCATGGCAGACTTCTGGAGATCCTCCTCAGGGACCTCACTGAACTGCACAGGGGGACCTGGTGGGGGAGAGGGAGGTGGTGAGCTACCTGGAGAGGTTGCATGGTCATGGTTAGAGTTAGCGTTTGGTTGTGGTTTGGATGAGGAGGCTTGCTGGGTTGGAGTGAGTGGTGGAGTGTTTTGTTACAGAGTGATCAAAATAAGCATGCTCTTCCAGAGGTTTGTTCAGATACACATTAGAAAGATCAGGGTAGGGAAGGAAAAGGGGGTGAAAAACAGGTTAGACATTTTCAAACTTGCATTCGTTTTAGAACAGAAGACACCACACTGGGTTACAGGACCAAGATAATCCTGTCAATAACATCAACAACAACAGAAGATGACTATCCGGCACAGAGGACGTACAGCACAGTATTAGGATTCCCTCAGAGGAAACACAGAACAACATTCTCCGTTGTTCACCTTTGACCTCCACCTGAAACACACTGACATCATCAGCTGTCCGACATGTGTAAACGCCCGAGTGGGAGAATTCAACCGATTGGATAATCAACGTCCTTGTACGCCCCTCCTCCTGCAAGTCTACACCAGGCAGGTTGAAGATCTGCTCGCCATCTTTGTACCAGTAGACCTGGGCATATGGGTCTGATAGGTCACAGTGGAGAACGATGGGCTCGCCAGCCTCAGCGGCCTTGGTCCTCTCCTCTTCAGGGAGGTGGGAGAACATGGCTCGAGCAGCTAGGGGTGTTATGGGTGATTGGTTAAGGTGGGAGATATGGGATGCTGTTAGCTTGCGTTATCGTCAGCATGAATCGGTGTGACATCATAACTGTGATTGAATAAATAAATTAATGTGAAATTAAAACCTTATTGGGTTGTGTTGTGAATTCAAAGAGATGGTCAAACCTATGGAAAACCTCCAGTATAAAAAGTTGATGTTTATGTGGAAAATGTCAAATTTCTGGTTGAGAGTGAAATGATCTCCATGATGACCAAACATGACATACAGCAACTCACCTTCAACCTCCACGTTGAATTTGACGACATCACCCATCGTCTCGCATGTGTACACACCAGAGTCTGTGAACTCAGCCGATTGGATAACGATCCTCCTCATGTTGCCTTCTGATTGGATGTTGAGGCCGTCTATCACCTTCAGCTCCACCCCATCCTTGAACCAGCCTACCCTGGCTGAGGGGTGGGACACCTCACAGTACAGGACCACAGGGTCACCAGTCTCCACCCTCTTGTTACTGTCTGACTCTGACATTGGGCTGAACTTCACCACCGCAGCTGGAATGGAATCATTACCCGCACAAGCAGTATTCAGTATTGTAATATCATGTAATTGCATATCATTTAATTACAGTACAAACAAGCCTAATGTAAATGTTAAAACAGTCCTAGTTATAAGGCCTCCCCAATACAGATTGTCTTGCTTGACACCATTATTATGCTATTTCGTTACACTCCACCGTTCTCCAACACCTACCTTGAACCTTGAGAATCGCAGAGTCTCTGACTCCGTTGGCGATGAAGGTGACCTCTGCCTCGTGGTCTTCCACCCTGGCGCTGTGGATGACCAGGGAGTGCTGTGTCTTGGCCTGTTGGATAGAGTAGCGTTGGCTGTCCTGTAGCTGGGTACTATTCAGGAACCAGGTGCCCGTCACCATCACTGACAGATCGATGGAGAACAGGGCGTCCTCCCCCTCCGTCACCTCACAGCCCTGGAGAGGGCTCCTGATCTTGGGACCTGGCACTGGGGGAGGGAGGGGGTGGTGACAATAGCAGTGCACATCCAATGAATTTCCACAGCTACCGGGTACACAAATACCATGGTGCATGACAGCCTTTCATCCCTGATTACATAAACATTATTTCTCTCAAATTCAGCGCTCACCAAGATGGACGACTTTAGGGAACTCCACGTGTCCACTACGACCGTACTTATTGATGCAGCAGACGCGGAAGCGGTAGTCGCCCTCGCACGGCACACTGTCACCCATGACCTCTGCGGAGGTCGCCGTGTCGGACGTCGCACACCTCAGCCACTCCTGTGATCCCACCTCCTGTCTCTCCAGAACATAGACGGAGCGTGTGGTGGTCTGGCTGGTGGGGGACGGCTCCCAGGAGAGGAGCACGCTGTTGGGCCTGTCCACATCCATGTCCACCCCCACTGGACAGATGGGAGGGCTGTGTCTGGCAGCTGGAGAGGAAACCGAAACAGGGGGAAAGGTACAAAGTAGGTGAATAACGTTGCCATAATGCTTGTAGTCAGTTGTACGTTTGTTAGTCTCTAGCAGGTACATTAGGATATGTAGCTGGAGTTTTCACCATAATGCCGTTCTAGTCCTTTCGGATCTACATGGGTAGAAAAAAAAGTTTGATTTGATTTGGAAAGTCCCTAAGTAAGTGGCCATGGGTCACTTTGGTCGACATCCACCTTACCTTTGACTCTGAGCCGGGACGAGGTCTTGGATCTTCCCACAACGAAGGTCACGACCCCAGTGTCCCCGTGGCAGACGTTGACGAACACCAGGATGTGGGTTTTGCCAAAGGACTTGAGAATAGTCTGGTTGCTCTCGCGTAGCTTCAGGCCGTCTTTGAACCAGTGGACATCCATGTCCTCCTCCTCTACCTCCACACAGAACGCTGCATTCTCCCCCTCCAACACGTCTAGTTTTCGAGGAAGTTTTTTAACAATGGTGCCTGGGGGTGAGAAAGAGAGTGGAGGGTCATGTACTGTAATGGTTGTATATCCTGGAACAAAATCATAGGTTTGGTATGATTCATAGAAAATAACTTGAAAACATTGAAAAATATAAAAAACAACATTTTAGAATAAAATTTTGTTTAATAGTTCTGATGCTCAAAGATGTCTTTCCTAGACTGTATTAAATGAGTGAATGATACACTAACATACTTCTTCCATACTATAAGACGTCTACCTACCTTTGACGGCCAGCTCAGCGATACTCTTTCCTCCATCAGGCATCTCACAAAGATAGACCCCATCGTCGTCCGCTCCTACATCTCGAATAGTGAGCCTGCGTCTGGTTCCTTTCTGCTCTATGCCGTATTTACCTCCTGGCTGCAGTCTCTGGTCCTCCAGGTACCAGGCAGTAGGGATGCCCTCATTAGGTACCTCACACTCCAACACAGCCATACCCCTTTCTCTCACCTCCACGTCTTGCAGCGACCTCCTGAACCGCACCGCTGGAGCTGCACACGGGTGGAAAGGGAGGTAGTGAGTTGGTTGTGAAATGGATTGGTTTATACACTGTCAGGAAAACATATTTCATATCTCTGTGTAGTATTTTTTCAGTGCTTTAGGCACATTTTAGGCTGTTTTTACAGTACTTTAGGCACATTTTAGGTTGTTTTACAGTGCTGTAGGCACATTTTAGGTTGTTTTTACAGTGCTTTAGGCATATTTAGGTTGTTTTTACAGTGCTTTAGGCATATTTTAGGTTGTTTTACAGTGCTTTAGGCACATTTTAGGTTGTTTTACAGTGCTGTAGGCACATTTTAGGTTGTTTTTACAGTGCTTTAGGCATATTTAGGTTGTTTTTACAGTGCTTTAGGCATATTTTAGGTTGTTTTACAGTGCTTTAGGCACATTTTAGGTTGTTTTTATAGTGAGGCATATTTTAGGTTGTTTTTATAGTGCTTTAGGCACATTTTAGGTAGTTTTTATAGTGCTTTAGGCATATTTTAGGTCATTCCAGTCATTGGTTGAGTTTTGATCAAGGTATAACACATTTCATGAGCTACGGTATGACTTATGCTATGATTGATTGCAGGATTTCAACATACAGTAAATTCAACTAAACTTTGAGGGTTATTTCTTCCAATTTATCGGCATGCTGTGACATTGGCCATAGTCAACATGGTCAACAACACAGCAGAAAATCTGTATTCAGGATACATACAGGACACATACCTCAGCTCATGATTCAGCCTCTAAATATAGGGACACATGGAGGCAGTGGGGTGGGCAGGGCAGGCATGCAGAAGGTAGGGGGAGAAGGGAAGCTGGGGGGAGGGGGGAAGAGACTAGGAGGGAGGTAGGGACACATGGAAGCAGTGGGGTGGGCAGGGGAGACATGCAGGAGGTAGGGGGAGAAGGGAAGCTGGGGGGAGGGGGGAAGAGACTAGGAGGGAGGTAAGGGTAGGAAGAGGGAGGTAGGAATAGGAAGACCCCTGTTTATCTCCACTAATCAAGACTCTATGGCAATAACTCCCTGGTAGATTAGGGATGTGGATGCCTAGACGAGACAAATACCATTTAATTTACGTGGCCAGCTAACTCAGTGTGCTGGGGTACGGCTGGATCACCCTTGGATTATCCTATAATGATGACTAAACAATTACCAATTACGAGGGTGACTCAACTGGGATCTTTTAGCAATGCATTTCCACAATCTACTGAACTCTCTATAGAGCAATTAGTTGTGACAGCTGAAGATCTAACTCTATCTCTATGGTATCTCTATGACGTAAGAGGTACTGTATGTTCCTGACTAGCATGAGGGTTTGCCACAGTGTTATTTATTTAAAATTATGATCAAATTAGGCGGGTGAGGGTATGCTTCATCGTTTCAATCAAACCTGATTATTGATCATCATGGCGAAGGAATGAAGTAAGGAAAGAATGATGGTACAGATGTAGGATCTTAATTTGATCACCCTGTTGCAGGATAACTTTCCGGCAATGCAGGAAATTAAAAACCTGCAGTGTATTTGAGGTTTAAAAAGGCTTCTGAAGTTTGTAATTTCCACTTTGAAATTCAAGATTTGATTTGTGTCAAAGCCTACAAAAATGTCCATTCATTATAATCCACATAATAATTCAAATTTCCTTTTGCTGCAGGATAATTTTCCTGTTGTAGCAAACTGGCTCAAATAAAAATCCTATATCTGTAAGAAGGAAGACAAATTAAGTAATGAAACCCTTCTAAAGGTTCTAAAGGTTCTAAAGGTTCTAAAGAACTACCTTTGACAGTCAGGTAAACAGAGCTGAGGGTGTGTCCCAGAGCGTTGGACGCAGCACACACATAGAGCCCTGTATCCTGATGTTTACAGTACATCACTTTGAGAGTGTAGTAGCCCTCTCTGTCCTCAAACAGAAGGTGACGCCTCCCAGCCTCTAAGGGAACTCCATCTTTCTTCCAGATGATCTCAGGCTTAGGTTTCCCCGTCACGAAGCAGCGGAACTTAGCATGTTTCCCCTCTGACACTGTAAACTTCTTCACATTGGACGAGTTCATATTGGGCTCGTCCGGCTGTCTCGACGAACAGTGTCTCCCCATCCTGTGCCTCATACTACGAGGTGATGTCTGCCCGTTGCTGTACCCATTTGACGTTGACGCCCCGCTCTCCTGCCGTTCCGGGACGGGCTCCACAAGCAGCACTGCACCCGCCATCGCCCCACCTTCGTTGTTATGGGCTCTGCAGGTGTAGACACCTCCGTCGGTCATCCGTGTCCGAAAGATCTTCAGCTGGAACCAGCCACCGTCCTGGCTGCTGACGTTGAAGTGGGCGCTCTCGAAGATGTCGCTTAGCTTCTTCCCGTCCTTCTCCCACACCACCTGGGGCAGAGGGTTACCCGACAGCTTACAGGAGAAGGCTGCGTCCTCGCCCCGGTCCACCCTCAGGGAGAGGGGCTTGATGAGGAAGTGAGGTCTGTCGTCTGACAGCAGGGGCTCCTCTTCATAGCGCTGCTTCTTTTTCTCCCGCTCACTCACCTCTCCATTTTCTTTCTCTACCCCTCCACTCTGTTGGTCTACCTCTCCGTTCCGCTGCTCTACCTCTCCATTCTGTTGCCCTCCATACTCCCTGTTCTCTTGCCGTCTATATTCCCCATTCTGGTTCTGTTGCCCCTCGAACTCGCTGCTCCGTTGCCCCCCTAACTCTCCATTCTCCAGCCAGGTCTGCTGCACCCCATTGACCTCTGTCGGTTTCTGTACCCCACCTGGCTCCTGACTGTCCCCCTCCACCTTCAGTGTGGCAGGGGCGCACGTCTCACCCACACTGTTACTGGCCTTGCAGATATATTGGCCTGCGTCCTCCAGCCTGACCCCAGTGATGTGTAGGAAGTAGGCCTTGCCCTCCTCCGACAGCCTGTGGCGTCCCTCCAACAGGATCTGTACGTTCTTCTTCTCCCAGACCACCTCAGGACGAGGGTCCCCGCCGATCTTGCATTGCAGGACTGCGTCTGTGCCACACTGTGCCACCACGGGGCGCGAGTAGCCCAGCACACGCGGGGCACCACCGAATATGTCCATGTTGGCTTCCTGTGTCTGTCTCAATCCCTTCTTCTCACTCTGATGGGCAAAATAAATGGAGTCCGTAGTAGGAGTCTCTTGTTGATTATCTCACACGGTGGTCTCTACCGCATACCAATCTGGAAAGAAGATATGAGTCATAGTACATTAATGATACAGTTACTACATAACTCTCACACAGTATCTAGTGATGCCTTTTATACATAATTAATAATAAGGCCCGAGGGGGTGTGGTATATGGCTAATATACCACGGCTAAGGGCTGTTCTTAGGCACGACACAACTCAGAGTCCCTGGACACAAACCACCGAGGTGCCTTATTGCTGTTATAAACTGGTTACTAACGTAATTAGAGCAATAAAAATACATGTTTTGTCATAGCCTTGGTATACGGTCTGATATAACACGGCTGTCAGCCAATCAGCATTCAGGGCTCGACCCACCCAGTTTATAATGCCTTAAATACAACCCATCAGCCTTGTCTTTGAAGAAGTACTACAGCCTTTCACTCTGAATGTTCTGCATCTAGAGGACAATGTATTTACTGCTTTGTTATAACAGAAGGACATTGAATACAGCCCCACACTGAAGTACAGTGCTTTCTCACTGAATACAGCTGCACACTGAAGTACAATGCTTTCTCATTGAATACAGCCCCACATTGAAGTACAGTGCTTTCTCATTGAATACAGCCCCACATTGAAGCACAGTGCTTTCTCCTCAGTCCAGTGTTGTTGACCCAGTAAACAACCTGTGATATGTCTCAGAGAGAAAAGTGGAGGTTTGAATTGACAGTAAAGTAGCGTCTCAGTCAGAACAGAACAGTCCACAGCCCTCCCAGCTGGTGCTGTAGCTCAGTCAGAGGAGTATTTAAAGTAGTCTGTCCAAATAAAGACGATGCCTGGAGGCCTTGTGTCAGATAACAGAAAATCCACTCAGTAACATATTTATACACTAAAGAGAAATGGGTAGAGAAAATATGATACCTCAGGGATTGGTCAGGAAAAAGGAAGTCTAGAAATGCCTAATACATAATGTCATCGTTGCTATACTAGTAACCCCATATCAGGTTTATCTGTAGCCTTCCAAATGTATTGTGGTGTAGTTGATGTTCTCTTGGTTTGTCTGTGGCAGCTTTAGGTTGCAGAACTCTCTCTCTCTCTTACACGTGACCACATGGCTTTTGATACTGCAGCCAATGTGTCTACATGTTGCAGTATTTCCCTCCAAAAGGCTGCAATACAGTACATTCTACTGGATCATTGCCATTGACCCAGTTATATATTTGGTTACCACGGGAGCACTTTTATCAACTTCCAGTGTTGCTGAATTTGCTGAATTTCCTCTTCACTCTCATAGTTGAGGTGAAATGATACACAATGATAGAATCGTACAAACTGTGAAAATCTAAACTTACCAGTGATTCCAGAGTGCCACTTCCTCTGTTCCACATTGACAATATAGCCCACAAATCACAGCCACTCTTCAGAATCTCCTCCCAGGGTTCAATAAGATATGGACCCCTTTGATTGGAATGACCTTTGACCCAGGTGTAAGTCTGGATTAGTGTCCCTTAAAATGGCCGTTGTCTGCTCGGTCCGGTAGGCATATGTTTCCCGCTCTTAGTGGTCTGGTGCAGTCCTGCTCTTTCACTAAGACAAGAATGTCTCACAAGATGTCCTGGCTAAATAAAAGCTAAATGAGCGACTTGATCAACTGCATTCCTCTGTTCAAAACAGTAACACACAGACCCACAGCTCAAAGGCTTGTCCTGTTGCCGAATCTGCCCATCCAGTGAGGTGGCTGTGGCTTCTGGAACTGGCGGGGGTCTGGAGCTCCTGTACAGGGACCACACAGTCCACTCTGACTGCCTGGTGGTTTGCGTCACCCAGTCCTAAGGGACTCTGTGTCAATGTTAGGGAGAGAGGGAGAGAGAGAGAGAGAGAGAGAGAGAGAGAGGGAGAGGGAGAGAGAGAGAGAGAGAGAGAGAGAGAGAGAGAGAGAGAGAGAGCGAGAGAGAGAGAGAGAGAGAGAGAGAGAGAGAGAGAGAGAGAGAGAGAGAGAGAGAGAGAGAGAACAACCATTACATGCTTGTGCAGCTGCTGCTAGCCGCCCCTAAAAATACCACAGGTTTTAATGACAGCCAGTCAGATAAGTCTTGGTCCTCCATTCACAGACCCTACAGGAGTTAAAGATAGACAGAAGCACTGGGCAGCACTGCTCTGTGACTGATCACTCAGCTTACTAGAGATCCTCCGTTTAATCTCCACAGAGGGCACCCCACCTGCCAAGACAGTGACTCCCGACATCAAGCATGCTATCTCACCATCAGTAAACACGGATGATGTATGACGTGTCATAGACATAGACGTTTAAATGTACATTCTGGAAGCGCAGTTGATAATTGTTTAGCTCAAACTTCTGTTTATAAAAAATGTGTGAAGCATTTAACCTTTTACTGCAGCAGGCTAAATCAGGGTCACACAGGGTGTTTCTTGGCAGTTTTAAACAAAACTTTGAAACAAAAATATACACATTAAAAAAAAGAAGACACCTGCACCATGTCAGATATAGAAGACCAGCACCAGTTGCCTCTTCACTGTTGACGTTGAGACTGGTGTTTTGTGGGTACTGCCAGTTGAGGACTTGTGAGACGTCTGTTTCTCAAACTAGACACTCTAATATACTTGTCCTCTTGCTCAGTTGTGCACCGGGGCCTCCCACTCCTCTTTCTATTCTGGTTAGAGCCGTTCTGTGAAGGGAGTAGTACACAGTGTTGTACGTGATCTCCAGTTTCTTGGCAATTTCTCGCATGGAATAGCCTTAATTTCTCAGAACAAGAATAGACTGACGAGTTTCAGAAGAAAGTTATTTGTTTCTGGCCAATTTGAGCCTGTTATCGAACCCACAAATGCTGATGCTCCAGATACTGAACTAGTCTAAAGAAGGCCAGTTTTATTGCTTCTTTAATCAGCAAAACAGTTTTCAGCTGTGCAAACATAATTGCAAAAGGGTTTCTAATGTTCAATTAGCCTTTAAAAATGATAAACTTGGATAAGCTAACACAACGTGCCTTTGGAAAACAGGAGTGATGGTTGCTGATTATGGGCCTTGGTACGCCTATGTAGGTATTCCATAAAAAATAAGCCGTTTTCAGCTACAATAGTCATTTACAACATTAACAATGTCTACACTGTATTTCTGATCAATTTAAAGTTATTTTAATGGACAAACAATTAGCTTTTCTTTAAAAAACAAGGACATTTTTTAAGTGACCCCAAACTTTTGAACGGTAGTGTACATCACAGAAGAATGAAATAAACACAGAGTTTATTAATTGTGAAATTATGAAAAATATGAAAACATTCCAGCCGGGAGGCCAGTAGATCATTTGAATGCAGGAAACGCAACGTAGGCCTACATACCTGTAAATAACTACACATATCATTGCTAACACCACATATGCTATACTAACGATCTCCCCTATCAGTGTCTGTCAGCCCCAGCACCCTGCTGACCCAGCCCCCCTTCCCCAGCCAGAGCCGACATAGATAAGAGGGTGCTTGTAGGATAGTGTTGTTCGTCAGAACCCATTACCATCTGGCACATCAGAACTTTAAGTGGCTCAGTGGTCTAAGACACTGCATCTCAATGCTAGACTTGCCTGACTTGCCTAGTTAAATAAAGGTTACATAAAAAATTAAAAATTAATCACCCCTACCAGAGTGACCACCCGAGACTGCCATGACGTCTGTTTCATAGAAACACAATACATACAGCTGGTGTATGAATAAATAAAACTGAAGTCACTGGAGCACTTTGAATGGTTAAACTAGCTACAGCTTAACTACCACAACACGTACTAAGGTACCACCATAGAGATATACAATATATTCTAATGCACTACGGACGGTCCATGAAATTCTACATGGCATGGAGAATCCTGTCTGTTTTACACATTACATTTCTATAGGGGCAACAATGGGACTTTCCTTTCTTCTGTCGCATTCAAAGAGCTCAACCACAAACTCTCTATGCTTGTATGCTGAGTGACTGGGCCCATTACAACCGTTTGACTACAGCGTTGACATACAACCACCACATTCTCTGACGATAGCGGATGTCCACCACAGCCAATCACAAACACTCGCCATCAGAGGAAGATGAGCTCCAGAAGGTCACATACTGTAGCTTCGGGATCCAATCATTTCATCAGGATGACGATTGTTGAGTGACACACTTGACAACCCTCTCCACTTTGACCCTAGGGGTCTAAATGCATCCACCATCATCATCCAGCTATTCCCTGAAGTCTGTATTTAAGTATTGAGCTATATGTTAGTTATATCTACAACGTGGTATATCATATAATTTACAATAGACTATGTGGGATATGGATATGGAGATATGGGATAAAGAATGTTTCCTTTTACCTGCCATTGTAAGCATGGAGGAAAAATCGATCTGACAAAAGGAGAGACTTGTTTGTTAAAACAATGACCCACCTGTCCATGTAAGGGGGCTGGTCCCTCTGACATTCTCCCTCATGCAGTCATCTCTAACCAGCTGCTGGGCAAGAGGACAGTCACAGGAATGGAAAGCATAGTGTTAGATTCTGTCCTGAGGTTGTATTTCAATATCAAACAGCAATATGTGAAGGTTAATCTCTTCACAGGTCAGTCATGATCCCCTCCTTTCAAAGTCAACAGTAGTCAGGGCTTTGGTGCTCCCAACATTAAAAAGTTAGGAGCACCAGAAAAAGAGATTGATTTAAAATTATTAAGATCTACCATTTGGCCATCCAAAATCAACAGCAGTCAGGGCTGTAAATTAACTTTGTTAATGACAGCAATGGAGTAGGCAAGAGCACAAACAGATCTGGGGCAAGGCTACTGCTAGAGACAAGCGGTTTTCTGCATTTACAGGTGCAACCATGAGGGTCGCAAAGATGTTGGTCTCATGCTGCATTCATAAGCAAGTGGGAAGGTGGTATTTACCACATTAGATTGGGAAAAATCCAGTTGAAGGTTAGGGACGAAACACATTGGTTTTATGTTTGACAACAAAGAAGCACTTTTAGCAACTTCCAGTGTTCTTCGAGAGTTGCTGAATTTTCTTGTCACTCTCATAGGTGAGGTGAAATGAAACAATGTATCGACTTTGCCCGCAATGCGCGCCGCTTAAATAATGATAAAATCGTACCGGACACGAAACAACGATACAAATGTATGATACAAATCAACTTTGCTTGCTAGCAAACGGCAAAAAATATTATTGTATCAGTCAACGTTTTATCATTTAAAAAAATCTAGGCAGAGTTGGACAGACTTGTGACGCTATACACTCGTGCTGTATCTCACCACTGGCAGCCCCATTCAAACAACCCTTGTCAGAAAGAGATACCATGGCCTTACCTCTGGCAGAAGCACAGAGACTGGTCTCCTCACTTCTCTGTAGCGAGAGAGCTGACCTTATCTATCCCTGGGTGGATGTCAAATGTTTGAATTAAAAGACACATGTCCAGTCCAGGTTTTCTTTTCTGTTAGTCTCTGGTATTTATTGATTGAGTTAACATACTCAAAACATATACACCCCTTATTTGATTGTAAAATAAAATGCCTTTCCTATAAAAACGAAATCATCAAATAGGCCTACTTTGTTTAAGCAATTTCACACTAACTCTATTTTATTGAAGAACACCACAGTTGCTCCAGAGACAGATGTTAGTGACCAGTTAGTGACTGGTGTGTCTACTGTATAACCTTCATATGCAGTCGCAGTTTAAGTGCTACCTTGAAAATTGCTCTTCCTGTGTTTTGGCAGCCCAAGCTGTGGAGGAAGATGGATGGAGTCTAGCTCTGAAATAAAGGCCCTAGAAACACAACGCCTAGATACACACCCTCAGGCTACATAGCTGAGCAGCGTGGGGAAAACTCTCTGAAAGACGAGTGGATCTGTCTGTCTACGTGTGTGGACAAGATTGTGATTGAAATGAGGTTCCCGGAGATTCCGGGTTTCAGACGTGCGAGCTATCTAAGCTACCACAGGAGTAGACTAGTCATTTAAAATCTCATTGGTTCACCATTCAGAAACGTCAGGCATGTTCTGGCAGCACCCTAAGATTACATGATGACCTTGGCGTTTTGTGTGAGTTTCCTTGGCTTGCTGAACTAAATGACAGGCAGGCGAGGAAAATTGGCTGCATTTTGCAATTCCTGACCTGTTAACAACTGTGACTGTGTTGACCCTCCTCCTGAGAGGAGGGTGAGATCCATTATGTCTGTCAGTTATGTGTCCTGTTTCCTGCATTTCCCTTTTGGATAAGACACTATTATATTCCATTCTATCCTATTCTATTCTATTCTATTCTATTCTATTGCCTTCAATCCTATTATATTCCATTCTAATCCATTCTATTCTAATCCATTCTATTCTATTCCATTCTATTCTATTCCATTCTATTCTATTCCATTCTATTCCATTCTATTCTATTCTATTCCATTCTATTCTATTCCATTCTATGCTACTCCATTATATTATACTCTACTCTAGCAGCTCAATCCAAGCCAAGGGTAGGATTGCCCTCTACTGACAAAGAAACACCATCACTGACCTATTGGTCAGCAGATCTGACCACACCACACATACAGTACTGTAGCTAGCAGTGCTAGGCTGAACTACACAACCTGCATACAAGCTACTTAACGCACAATTAATAACAATGTGCATATGATGTCCATTGACATAACATGAACCATATATAATATTTCCTTGAACCATATCAATAAATTACACTCTTTAGGGATTGGGAACTCCCTCTTGAGGAGGCATTGAACTGGCCATATGTCTTCATTATAAAATATTGGTTTCCACATGTAGGCTTTAACAGTATGGGTGGGTTGATTTAGTGCTAGAGGGACAGACTCACTACACACTGTACACTGTCTGTCCTTTCACTCTGGGTGGAATGCAGGGTTTAGGGGCATGTGTTATATGCCAGCATGTCTCAACATGGGAACATGTATAAGCCAACTCAACGCTGATAATACAGTTTTCCTGCAGCCTTTGATTAGGTTTAGTCAAATGAGTCTTGGTGTACAGAAAGCTTACTGAAGAACATGCATATTGTGTAAATAATTGTTTGACTGTGCCCTAAGCTAGTTTACCTGGTTTTGAAAAGCACGATATCATGAAGTCTTTAAAGGCGCCAAATGTCAGTGTGTATGTATTTTAGATTGGACCTGTCAATCACGGAGGTTTGGATGAATCTACCAACGCGTTGGGACACTTAGGACCCAGGGGAAAACCCCCTGGATAAATTGAGGTTTTGTCTATCGCGCCCGCGACCGAAGCTTTTACTGTAGATTCTACTGTCAATTCTGTTTCGGTGCTCAAGGTTCCGTGCGCAAGCAGATAACTCACTTTGGAACTGTGCATAGCCTGCGTAGTGTACCTGCCATTCATTCCAACCAGTCTATCCAATGACGCTGTTCTAGGACCGAGACGGAGATGCCCAAATGTGCATAAACCTTTTAGCTTTTTGCTTACCAAACAAAAGGACTTGTGGAAATATTTTGCACAAATAAGCGGGAAAGCATGCCTTATCTTGACCGGTGGTCGTTGGGTCTGCATACATGCATACTTCTGCTGCTTGTCACACGGACAGAAACGCAAAGGACAGGTAAATAGGTCGGATACATTGTTGAAATTTCTTCGTATTTGGGAAGGTATAGTGGCAAAATTGAAGCTATTTGACACTTTAAAAGCACGTGACAAAAATATATTTGTAAGTGAATACTGTTGCATCTCTAGTTGGTAGCTACAACATAAAATAACAGCCTACTATGTTAATTTTTGTGAATAAAAACAGTTATAGGATATTCAAGATTTTATTTTAACCCCTGCTGAACAGTAGTTAATTACATATATTATTGATGTCATACACATGTAGACCGTATAAGGAAAACATTTCGGTTTCTATTATACCTATGCTGTGGACGGTTCTAGGCATAATTTGGTATAGTGATATTTGATCCATCACTCAAGGGAGGAATTAAGTGAGGTGGTTGTGCTAATCTATGTCTGGGCTTGTCTGGAACTATGAACCGCTAAAATCCAACACCAATGCCAATAGCACATTCAATAGTTGCATTTGAATAGAAAGTACAATACTAGGTTACCCTACTATAAAAGCCAGAGCTGTTAACCTGCTATACATAATATTGACTAATGTGCCTCAAGCCTGAAGCACACTAAATCAGCTAACTATTATATGGCCCCAGGTTCTCTATTGTTTATTGATTATTGATTCCCTATAACCTCAGTAGCTAATTCTCTTCAATCTCAGGTCAATAAACAGGTTCATTGTTTATTTTCTGTAAATCCATCAAATTCAATGTGCCAACCCATTATTAGTCCAAAGTGCACCTAGTATGAAACAGACAGAGAGCAAGTGTGGGGTCTCTGTCTGTCTGTCTGTCTGTCTGTCTGTCTGTCTGTCTCAAATGTTCTGTCTGTCTGTCTGTCTCTCATTGTCTGTCTGTCTGTCTGTCTCTCGCTCTCTCTCTCTCTCTCTCTCTCTCTCTCTCTCTCTCTCTCTCTCTCTCTCTCTCTCTCTCTCTCGCTCTCTGTCTGTATGTCTCTGTCTGTCTGTCTCTCGCTCTCTGTCTGTATGTGGTGTGTGTGTGTGCTGCATTGTTTGTGTGTTTGTGTGTGTCCCTCCAGGCTAGTGATTGGCGGTGTACTCAGACTTTCCCTTCTCCAGGGAGGGTTGAGGGTTGGCCAGGCCAGTCTTTCCAGGGAAACAGATGCCAGTTCATCTTGTGGCTCCTGACTTCATCTGTCTTTGTTTCCTTCTCTTGTTGACCATGCCAGGGTGGCAGTGAACACATTGTCCCTCAACCCCGCTGACTCACATAGAGGTCAACTCTGTTGGAACGCTGTGTCTTTTGTATGGGTTTACTGACAAATCATATCATCATGTGTTTCCAAAATTCCAGAAAAATGTAGTACCATTCTTTTTTGCAATATTTCCACAAAGAATATTAATAAGACATTGTTGCTCCATTTCCACATAAAATAACCCTTGTCATGTAACATATGTATACAGGGATAGATGTGGCATCCCCATCCATGTTAAAGTACGTGTCTTGAAAATGAATGGTTGTATTGGAACTGGGGTCTCTTTCCTTACAGGATGTTCCTGAGTGGAAAGGAAGCGTAAAGCTGATGTATTGTAGGGTAGCTTCTATCTCATGCTGTAATTATATGATAAACTCAGTTGTTGCAGCCAGCTTTTATGTCATAGGGCACAAACATATCTGGATTATTTTCCTGGTTCCACAGCTGTTCCAGCAACCTGTATAAACAAGTCCCAGACTCTGTCATAATCATACCAGTGTAACACCATAGCTGCATAATGTCAGGATTTTGTGTTCGCTGATCGATGGATGGTCGGGTCTTGTGAAGCTATATAAATAACAAATATTGGGGGAAGATTCTAGAATAAATGTCTAAGTAACGTACACATTGTATTTCTGCAGTTGTAGTAAAATAGATTTCACATAACTATCACCAAACTATCAAAAAGTGAATGACCATACTTTTGAGGTCTTTCTGCAGACTAGTTCAACTGGGCTCTAGGCCCAGACAGTGGCCTGGAATGTGACGTTGGATGTTTGAAAGACATCTCTTCAACCTGAAAATTGCACCGTTCATTATAGCTGTGCTTAAACTATGATAATGAATCCACCCCTCTGGGGTTTTGCTGGAAAACATGTCTACTTCAGTTCTGAACTAGAGAAAGGAAGGGAGTTGTCGTCTGTAGCTAGCTACTGTACTGCCATAGAGGTCTATCTCTGTGACACTTTGGCCAATTGTGTCTTGAGTTGGGTGTGACTAGGGGCAAATGAAAGGGAGCTGACAAATCAACTAGTTTTACCTGTCACTGTCTGACTCATCAAAGGACTCTCAGGGCAGGAAACTGGTGTTGGACAGGGCTCAGGTTCAATAAGAGGTACAAGAGTACAGGGCATTGGTGTTGGGCAGGGCTCAGGTTCAATAAGAGGTACAAGAGTACAGGGCATTGGTGTTGGGCAGGGCTCAGGTTCAATAAGAGGTACAAGAGTACAGGGCATTGGTGTTGGGCAGGGCTCAGGTTCAATAAGAGGGACAAGAGTACAGGGCATTGGTGTTGGGCAGGGCTCAGGTTCAATAAGAGGGACAAGAGGATAGGACATTGGTGTTGGGCAGGGCTCAGGTTCAATAAGAGGGACAAGAGGATAGGACATTGGTGTTGGGCAGGGCTCAGGTTCAATAAGAGGGACAAGAGGATAGGACATTGGTGTTGGGCAGGGCTCAGGTTCAATAAGAGGGACAAGAGGATAGGACTCTCTAAAGTGCTTCTATTGGTCTTTATGATACTACAGTAA
The DNA here is from genome assembly GCA_023634145.1 of Thymallus thymallus. Lineage (NCBI taxonomy): Eukaryota > Metazoa > Chordata > Actinopteri > Salmoniformes > Salmonidae > Thymallus > Thymallus thymallus. The sequence continues at coordinate 19,515,599 of CM042419.1, forward strand.
CAGTCTAGTTCTAGTTGTCTTCCTTGTCTCTGTTTCCTCATATGTGTTCTGTTGTTAGGACAACATTGGTGGAAGTGTCATGGTGGACATGCTGTTAGGACAACATTGGTGGAAGTGTCATGGTGGACTTGTTGTTAGGACAACATTGGTGGAAGCGTCATGGTAGATTGTTGTTAGGACAACATTGGTGGAAGCGTCATGGTAGACTTGTTGTTAGGACAACATTGGTGGAAGTGTCATGGTGGACTTGTTGCTCTTAGTGGTCATGATGAAAAGGAAACCAGAAAGGAGAATGTATCACTAGTTGGGACAAACAGGTAAAATCCTGCACCACACCTCTGCCCTGTCCAGGGAAGTAGTCCTGTTCCTCATAGCTCCTAAGTGTTTCTGAAGACAGCTCTTAGCTCCCGTTCCTAATATCTCCTAAGTGTTTCTGAAGACAGCTCTTAGCATGTTAATACATGTGTTTTGTCCTACTCTTAACTATAATTAAGACTTTACCCTTGTGTAGGCTAGTTGACCAAACTCATCTTGACTTTTAAATCATTCTAAGTGAGGTAGTAGAGGCTGCCCCTAGCCACAGATCTGGGATCTGATTAACCTACCACGAGTCTTAACATTAAGCCATTTGGCTAATAACAAATATCTGACCAGCTGTCAACAACAATCCCAGGATGCTTTGGAGAGACACAGGAAGTGTAATAATAGTGTAGTGGTTACACACAGGGATGATCTAACAGGGAGAAGAGGATGTTTTCATACCCTCTTCCACCTTTCTTTGTGTTTATATCAGCTTGCCCATCTAAATTGGTCTTTGAACAGAATAGGTCCTGTTTGATGGTACGGAATGCCATGTTTTCCCATCTGCAGAGTCAGACTGGGCAGGCTGCTTTGAGGTGGTGCTAGGGGTGATGGTGGGGACAGGGGAGACCGCAGGCTGGGGCTTGCATCACCTCCGCTGCTCCTCACGACATGGCCCTATTAACATAGATTTATTATCATGTAAACCATTATGAAGACATGTAATGATACACTGAGTGTACAAAACATTAGGAACACCTGCTCTTTCCATGACATAGACTGACCAGGTGAATCCAGGTGAAAGCTATGATCCCTTTTTGATGTCACTTGTTAAATCCACTTCAATCAATGTAGATGAAGGGGAGGAGACAGGTTAAATAAGGAATTTTAAGCCTTGAGACAATTGTAGCCATGGATTGTGTATGTGTGCCATTCAGAGGGTGAATGGGCAAGACAAAAGATTGGTGCCAGGCACACCGGTTTGAATGTGTCAAGAACTGCAAAGCTTCTGGGTTTTTCACACTCAATAGTGTCCATGCCCTATTGAATTGAGGCTGTTCTGAAGGCAAAATAGGGCTTAATAATAAACATCAGGCTTCACTTGTATGTACACTTTATTGAATGGTTAACAGACTATTAAATGGTTAATAGGTTGTTCACACACCATTGCACATCTCTTGCTGTGCCAAGCAGCTTCTCAAAACATAGAAGGCATTTACCCTGAACTCTCTTCTTTGCTAGTCAGTCACTATATCAGAGAAACCTCTGTATGTGTTGAGTGAGTGACTCACTGGTAAGTCATGGAAAGCCGCTTTAAAAAGCGCTTGTTCTCTCTGTGTTTCATCACCACAGCACAAGAAAATTGGCTGAGCCGCCTGTATTCAGCATAGTGGGAAAGGAACTCAGATAAGATAGCCTAGTGTCTAACTTTTCCACTGGAGGATCTTTTGTGTTGTGGGTACTCTACGTCTCATCAGGCCTGGCGGAATGGGGAATGGAAGAGGAAGCTCTCATTCACTTCCCACATGGTGGCTAGATGGCATGGTGCCCAACTCAACTCCAACCAGAACAACTAACTGGATCTTAGCCGACTTTGGGGCCACTGTCTGTTAAGATACAAGTGCTAGATTCACACGGCTATGTGTTGCCATAAGCTTAAGGGGTAGAGGGTGGGGCATAGATTTACTACCTAGGGATTCATCCTTGGAGTTTTTGGGGGGGTTTGAGTTTTTTGGGGTGAGAAACTGCTGATTTAGTTTCAAACAATGTAATGCTGTTTATATGCAGTTTATAAACAGAACGTCAGATTATGACGGTACCAATGACTATGTATGAATGGACAAAACCAATGATCGTGTGACACCCATTAATTCTTATGTGAAGACTTAATGGTGCATTGAATCCAAATTAAGTCAGTTGAGATGCTCCATGAGGGAGGTCACCTATATAAAGTAATGACCTTGACCTATGAAGATTATTTCATATTTAATATAGCTTTTTTATAAAATAATAACATTAAAAGTATGTTTTCTGTGTTGTACTGAAGGACATGCGTTTTTGTCACAAAGGGTGAAAAGGTGAAATCATCACATTGATAGAGGGTCTTCAATGGGTCTTCTTTGTGATGTCACACATTGCCACATGATTGTAAAAGTTAAAATGGCTTTTTACCTTTGTTATACTGAATGACATTGATGAAGCGCAAAAGGCCCGGACAAAAGTTTTTAAACATTTTTTAGATACAGTATGTCACCCATTATTCTATATATTGTTGCAAACACTAACACAATTATGCCATGGGTGTTCATTTATATTTTTAGGATGGATTTCTACATTTAAAAAACACTTTTGTCATTAGAATTTTAACCCGGACAGTTACACTGAAGGACATTTTGACACTTTAGAGCTCAATAACTCCCTTAATTTAATAGTTTGTAACACAAATATTTCTGGGTCAAAAGAAGAGTAAGAGTTGAGTGATTTAATATTATATTTATACATATTTATCTTTTTATGTTAAATTAATGGCCTTCATACACGGCTGTGTCATGTTGGCTGTGTTAGAGTACAGTTTTTCCTAAATGTATCAGACCCCTGGTGACCAGCATCACATTATGCCTGTCACGCCTGTCACCTCTCTGTCTAGTAACGCCATGCCTGTCACGCCTGTCACCTCTCCGTTTAGTAACGTCATGCCTGGCCCTTCTGTCACCTCTCTGTCTAGTAACGTCATGCCTGGCCTGCCTGCCACCTCTCTGTCTGTCTCCGTCACCTCATTGTTTCTCTCCCTGATCCTTAAGTCTCTACCCTGGTCCCAGATCTGTTTGTGCTGTCTTGCCAACTCTTATGATCGTTTATTTAGCCTGGTCCCAGGTCTGTTTGTGCTGTCTTGCCATTTGCCAACTCCAATGGTCATTGTTGGCAAGAGCTGAGATAGAGCTGAGACCAGGCTAGACGTCTGAGCCTGTGACTGGGAACGTAGTGTGAATTGATGTGTTGCAACACTACAGTAACCAGGCTGCAGGGGAAAGGCCCATCTCCAGAAGAATGGGATACCAGTATTGAGCTGCAACTTTATGGCCCGTGGGTCTTGGTCTTTCCACTTGACTTGAATGTCACATCCCCTAGAGTGGGATGGCAGGTAGCCTAGCGGTTAGAACGTTGGGCCAGTAACCGAAAGGTCTCTGTCAGATGAGCAGTAGCCTATAGCAGCAGGGTTTCCCATCTCCAGTCCTCCAGTACCCCCAACAACCCCCTGGACAAGCACACAAAAAGGTGTGCTGTTGGAGGTATTGGGAGGTATTGGGAAACACTGGCCTATAAGCAATGGAAGAGGAGAGAGGTATTATGAAGCTCAACTCAATACGTATGTTCAAGTACTAGGGAATAAAACTAAACTGAATTATGAGAAACGCAGCGTCCCACATAGAGAACAATTGTATTATCTCCTATTCACGTGGCCTGCTGTACTTCATGTTGTTGTCAGCTACAAGTGTGACCCTGGTGTTATGGAGTTACACCGTGCAACATGCTCTCTTCCTAGGTACTGTAGGTAGTCATTTCTAAAGCTCCACTTGCTCTTTGTCTGTGTGTTTACAAAATGCACTCCTAGTTGAAGACAAGAAACAGTGTTTTAGTGTCTTAAACTAACAACATTTTCCCAGTCTTTCCTTGAAACAACCTGATTGTAGACTAATTAAAAGAGGGAGAAATTACAGACAGCTGGGAGGAGACCTGAACGCTTTTAACGGTGCAACCAACACCCAATATCCTTCCTCCCTACTTAGGGAGGGAACGTTATTTATAATAAGGTTACATGGAGAAAATCTGACTTCTCTGAAATGGAAATGGATAGAAATGCCTTCCCTTCAGCAAAATATATTCTACCTAAACCCTCTCTGAATGCTTGGGAAAAAAAACAAGTGACCCTCCCCTTTACCCAAAATTATAATTAAAACATAAAGTGTATAGCAGAGAACATGCCTACAGTTTACCCTCACTTCTGGACAGACCAGAGCCTTATATACATCGTTTTAGAAACTGTTCTTTGTACTGTAAGCATTAGGCCTAAATTAATTTTTTATAGCGCACAGGGCTGCGGACCAGAGGTTTGTGGGTTCACAGACCACCGTGGACAAGAGTAGAATGATCTCCTTTATAGAATGAATCTATCATCGTATTTGCAGATCTGAGAAAAAATTGCCTTTTATAAACATTTCATGCAATTCTACGTATTAGCAAAATATTTTTTAATACCACACAAATTACTGAAATTACAGGCTAAGAATGGATAGAGAGAGAGATCTAACGTGTTCATCTTATCATATTTCTCCAATGCCAAATCAGAGTGTATTGTTTGCAACAAAACTGTCTCTGTTAGCAAATAATTAAATCTGAGACATCATTAGGAATCTGAGCGTGGTAGGCCTACCTTTCCACCCCAGACAGAGTACGCCTACCGACGCAGAGAAATATAAGCTTTAACTGCTGGCTTCTCTTCTTCCATGGCTTAATCTAACGAGAAAAGGTTGTTTCCCTTAAAGCTGTCTGGGTTTAAACATCTTCTAGTGTACAGAAAGTGAATAGCTTAATCAATTGAATTAGATTACTTCTCAAGCATTTTTTGTCTCCTCTGCTATAGAAGGTTGTGAATGTCAAAGAAATGAAACAATGATATCCTCATATGCATCGGAGTCACGTCTTTCCCGAGTATTTTTCAACTTGTTTCTAGCATAAAGCATTGCGGACCAAAGCGCTGTTATATATCACTTTATATAATCCGTAAATTTTATGCTAGCAAGGTGTAGGCCTGTGCTTTTTGCCCGTTTCTTTAATTAAAGGCAGGCCTATGACATACCCTCTCATACACCCTCAATTCAAGTCCTGGGCTGAGGTCCAAACACTTAAAAGACACACCCTCTTCCACTTACCCTCGCCTTATGCCCTTGGGGGAATCCCTGTCGCCATCTTGGAGTGCGGTCCAAATGATTAGCCAAGCAAGGGAAGTTTGCAACGTAAGCCCTCAGCCCTTGTTTTTAGTCAAGTTTGCAAGTGTACAATTATGTTATAATTATAATTTGCGACGATTGTTTATAACCGCTAAGAAAAGTCGGCGAAAACAACATCAATGGAGAAGTCAACATACAAGTGTAAGTGAAAACTAATGTAAATAAGTTAGAAATTGTGCTTCTAATGAACATGGCGGCACAAACACCTCTCATAAAAGTAATGCTGTTTTGTTTGGTTCGTTTTTGGAAAATGTAGAAGTAAAATATTTTCCTTCTTCAGAAGTTCCAGCTATGCAGGCTAACGTTAGTTAGTTAGCAAATGAATTAGCTATCACACAGTAGGTGTATATTAATAATTATATAGTTCATGTAAATAAATATGCAATCATAATTGACTGTAGCGCATATAAAACACACACAAGTTACCGTTGGCTGAAAACACAATCATCGCGGGATGAAGGAGTGACGAATTTCCGGGCAAGTGTGGTTCCTCTCTTGCCCTGCAAGTGTACACTCGTCAGACGTCACGACACGTCATCAGAAGTGTCCACTTAATTTGAGTGCTGAGGGGATAGGGTGTGTCTTTTAAGTGTTTGGACCTCAGCCCTGGTTTTAACTTAACAGCCCTACACTGACATGGAGGTAGGCTATTTAAAGAGTGCATGCACTTCTTAGCATACTACTGTTCTAACGTAGTTGTGTTCTAACCACTGTTCTAACATTGTTGTGTTCTAACCACTGTTCTAACGTTGCTGTGTTCTAACCACTGTTCTAACGTTGTTGTGTTCTAACCACTGTTCTAATGTTGTTGTGTTCTAATGTTGTTGTGTTCTAACCACTGTTCTAATGTTGTTGTGTTCTAACCACTGTTCTAATGTTGTTGTGTTCTAACCACTGTTATAATGTTGTTGTGTTCTAACCACTGTTCTAACGTAGTTGTGTTCTAACCACTGTTTTAATGTTGTTGTGTTCTAACCACTGTTATAATGTTGTTGTGTGTTTAATCACTGTTCTAATGTTGTTGTGTTTTAACCACTATTATAACATTGGTGTGTTCTTCTAACACTGTTTTAATGTTGTTGTGTTCTAACCACTGTTATAATGTTGTTGTGTTCTAACCACTATTATAACATTGGTGTGTTCTTCTAACCACTGTTCTAACAGTCATTGAAGTCATGATTCCACTACCATGTTTTTGAGCCAGGTCGTTTGTGCCAAAGGCTTTAGGCACAGTACTCCTTCATTATCCTGAGCAGACACTATCAAAGTGTTGGACTACTCAACTTTTCTTATTGTGTCTCTTCTGTATATATATATATATTCGTGGTCAATGACAGTAGATAAACTAAATATGGAATATCCATAGACGGTTGTTTTTATCATACAATGTGTTTACGGATCTCAACAGATTTCTTTCTGCTGTTGCCTGAAACCAAGGTTCTCTTGTACTCCAATTAAGATACTTCACAACAAGCATTGTATTGTGTTGCTTCCCTCTCCTCTCCTCTCTTGTCTTCCCTAATGAATCAGGCATTGATACTTGAGAAAAAAGAAAGTATTTCAGTTTTACACCCTCTTCTCTGAATATGCACTGCTTCGCTCTCTGCCGAAATCCCTCTTCTTGAAAGTCCATCAGGACAATGGCCCATGAGGCCTTAGGCAAGGGAAGGGCACTCTGCAAGTAGACCTTGGCAGAGTTCCATTTCAGTCCCTACTCCCTAGCCCCTATCCCTTCAGTCTTCACAAATCTGAAAGGATTGGACAGGTATAAGTAGCCGGTATAAGTGGCCGGTATAAGTGGCCGGTATAAGTAACCGGTATAAGTAGCCGGTATAAGTGGCCAGTATAAGTAACCGGTATAAGTAGCCGGTATAAGTGGCCGGTATAAGTAACCGGTATAAGTAGCCGGTATAAGTGGCCAGTATAAGTAACCGGTATAAGTGACATGTATAAGTGATATGTATAAGTGAGTATCGCAAAATGTGAACCTTCTTAATTCGCTTTCTTTCCTCACCTCAGTGTGTGTAGTCCACTCGACAGTAGATGGCAGCATTTCATACATTTCCGTTCATTTATTTTCACTCAGATACCTACAGCCTCTCTATAATAATGGTGCCTAAATGCAATGGTTCCCTCTTCGATGCTGCTCTCTGCTGGTGGCTGCGTTTATTGTAAGCTGTTTACGGTAAATCAACTTCTCATAGCCATAACCCACAAGTATATCGAATCAATCAATTAATCTGCTATTTATTGTCACATTGCTCTGGATGGCTGGGGCGTGTTGAGCTGTCTGTGTGAGGCTCTGGATGGCTGGGCCGTGTTGAGCTGTCTGTGTGAGGCTCTGGATGGCTGGGCCGTGTTGAGCTGTCTGTGTGAGGCTCTGGATGGCTGGGCCGTGTTGAGCTGTCTGTGTGAGGCTCTGGATGGCTGGGCCGTGTTGAGCTGTCTGTGTGAGGCTCTGGATGGCTGGGGCGTGCTGAGCTGTCTGTGTGAGGCTCTGGATGGCTGGGGCGTGTTGAGCTGTCTGTGTGAGGCTCTGTATGGCTGGGGCGTGCTGAGCTGTCTGTGTGTGTTTGAAGGAAATAGCTTTAAAAAAGCAAGTTCTTCTCTCATCTCCATGGCAAAATGTGTAGATTTGCAGGAAATTACTTTAAAAACAGCAAAATGTCTTCTCGCCTGCCGAGATGAAGGCCTCTAAAACGTTCTCTCCCATGCCCACCACCTAAGCCCCTTTTTTATCCAGAAAGAAACCTGTAATGTCTAGTACATAGGCAATCCATGGTTTTCCCATGTTAAGGAAGGTTAATGACAGTCTTTGATATTTTTGTAATAAGCTGGGTAATTTTCATAATACTTCACTTCACTAGTTCAGATCTGTCACCAGCAGAAATTGTAACAGTGATATAAACCCATTACAACATCCCAACCATTTTATGACAGTTAGACCACCCACTTTGGATTACTGACAAATGGATCACACCACACACACGTGCATATTTCCTCTCTCTCTCTCTCTCTCTCTCTCTCTCTCTCTCTCTCTCTCTCTCTCTCTCTCTCTCTCTCTCTCTCTCTCTCTCTCTCTCTCTCTCTCTCTCTCTCTCTCTCTCTCTCTCTCTCTCTCTCTCTCTCTCTCTACGTAGACCCCTGTTCTAACGTTGTTGTGTTCTAATCACTGTTCTAACGTTGTTGTGTTCTAATCACTGTTCTAACGTTGTTGTGTTCTAAGCACTGTTCGAACGTTGTTGTGTTCTAACCACTCTCCCCACTTAGACCCCTAGCTAGGCAGTGACAGTTCTTTAACCATGTAGACCCCCTAGCTAGGCAGTGGACAGTCAACCTGTCTGATGAGGATGACCATCAGTCTGTCCATCCTGGTCTCAGTGGTCCCAGCTGTCCCTGTCACCAACATACAGTGTCTATGAGGCAGGACCACCTGGTTGGCCCTGTGGTTAAGGATCATGTTTCTCTCCCTTAGTTGTGTTCTGGCCAGTTTCATGCAGGCATGCAAAAGCAAACGTTGTATCCCCACTGTGACTATGAGAATACTCTGTAGCGCTGTGTGTGTGTTGCATGTAGGTGTGTGCGTGAGTTCCATGTGCATGTGTGCCTAACCCATCAAACCTACCAGCTGTGTCTACGCACCACCTCTCACTACCTCTCAGTCACTGAAACATGAACATGAAACATTTATTTACCCTTCTGATGCCCCAGTCCAGGTCACCATGCTTGATTGACTAACGTAGATTAATTGGGTTTGAACCATCAGGTCAGAGAATAGTACAGAGAGGGGGTGGAGAATGTCTGTGGGAGGTTGTGGAATTCTCATATAGTCATATTGCTACATTGACTATAGATCATCATTAGGAGTGCTTGTTTCGCTGCTCTCCCTGTAAAGGGTGGGGTTTTGATCTACTGTAGATGGGGTACAGAGTACTTGCATGAACCATTACCAATGAACAAGCAGCAAAGCACAACCAAACAAGGAGATTTACTTTTATTCAATTCTACACTCTTAGAAAAAAAAAGGTTCCAAAAAGGGTTCTACCTGGAACCAAAAAGGGTTCTTCCAAGGGCTCTCCTATGGGGACAGCTTAGGTCCTAGATAGCAAAAACATTTCTAAGAGTGCAGCCATGTTTATTATGTCGTTTACCTTTCTGTCTTGCTCTAGATACAGAATAAAGCTGACTGTCATGGAAGATGTTTGGACTGTGAGCAGGATGTTGGGTAGCATCCAGACATTTTAGCTGCTGTGACTTCATAAGGAAAGTATTCACTCCTCCGTTCCATGGGTGATTTACCCTGAGGGGATAGGGTTACCTGGGCACCATGTCAACTCACAAAGGGAGGTAGGGAGAGGAGGGAGGGAGGGTGGAGAGAGAGCAAACTTTGGCTTCCATCTTAGGTATGAATGAATCTGGATTTTGTAAACGCTATTGTACAATTGAATGTGATTTACTGGTAAGTGGAATAGAACAGAACAATTGTATTATGTCAATCAGATTTAGAAACTTCTCATGGCTTTACTTTTGAGCCAATAAATCTTATTTTTGATTCCATTGGAAATGAACAGTGTGAAAACCCAAGACGGGTGGAGAGAGGCCAGAAGAACATCCATTAAATTACCAGTTGTGGGAGGTCTGTGGGAGGTCTGTCTGTGTGAAGAGGAATGTGCAACAGCTGGATAGTGCAGGCGGACAGAGAGGCGGGTGACGGGGGTGAGGGGGTACGGGGGCATCAGTGGCACCCTGGACTGAGCCAGGCTGTGGGAACCATAGAGCGGGGTAATTACTGGAGGTTTTTCTCAGATGAGGCAATGGGCTAGTCGTTTGGCCCCTGGGGGCCGAGAGCTTAAAACATCTATTGAATCAGATACGCTCCTCCTGAACCTCTCCGCTCTCAGCTGTTCTCCCTCATTTTGGTCATCCCTCGCTCTGTCTCGGTCATCCCTCGCTCTGTTTTGGTCATCCCTCACTCTGTCTCGGTCATCCCTCACTCTGTCTCGGTCATCCCTCTCTCTGTCTCGGTCATCCCTCTCTCTGTCTCGGTCATCCCTCTCTCTGTCTCGGTCATCTCTCGCTCTGTCGTGGTCATGCCTATCTCTGTCTCGGTCATCACTCGCTCTGTCTCGGTCATCACTCACTCTGTCTCGGTCACTCACTCACTCACACATCTGTAAGATAATGAATGACCTCAGAGGCCAGTTATGTAATATATTTTTACAAGAGCTGTGAGTAGATGATGTTCACCAACCTATTCAACCTTTAAATGGTAATGGTGGTTATATGAACCCAATGAATGGGCCTCCCTCCCTCCCTCCCTCCCTCCCTCCCTCCCTCCCTCCCTCCCTCCCTCCCTCCCTCCCTCCCTCCCTCCCCCCCTCCCTTTTCAGCCTGATGGGAATATTAGGGTCCTATGAGTTTTTCCAAACCTTCCACAAGACAGCTCTTCTCACAATATTGCTAACTTGATTGATAGTTAATTAACTGTAACACACTTTCTGACTGGAGTAAGAGTTCTGTAGGCAATGATGAGTAATCGCAACATTTTTGGAGCTGTGGACTCTTATTTTGGAAACATTGATTGAATGAACTGCTTCATTTGAATATCATCCAGTCAGCAGAGACTGTTTAGTGTTTCCTATCAAACAACCCAGAGACTTTTCCTTCTAGGGAGTGAGTGTGTGTGGTGTGTTTTCTGTCTGTGTGTGTGTGTGTGTGTGTGTGTGTCAGTGTGCATGTTCTCCTCATTTTATTTATTTTTATTTTATTTTACCTTTATTTAACTAGGCAAGTCAGTTAAAAACAAATTCTTATTTACCATGACGGCCTACCCAGGCCATTGAGGACTGTGTGTCTGATGGGACCCACTGATCAACCTAGAAACAGAAGGGAGGGGCCAGTATGTGAGGGAGCCCCTCTCCAGCACAGTAACCCCACCTCCTCATGTGGGTTTCCGTGAGTATGTGTGAGTGTGTGTGAGTGTGCGTGTGAGTGCATGTGTGTGTGTGAGATGATTCTACAGTGGGCCGTGTGTATGGAGTGAAACAATGATCTGTGCTAGAGGGAGGGTCAGTGAGTGTGGGTGCTAGCAGTGTGCATTATGGACAGACGGGGCTGTTGACTGTTGACTAGCCGGCTAGTAGTTGGAGGAACAGTAAGAACACAGACAGAACACAGAGCTTGTTGGATCCAGTGCTTGTTGGATCCAGTGCTTGTTGGATCCAGTGTTTGTTGTGGAAGCTGTACTCTCAGACCAGGAGGTTCTGGATGACTGTGGGTTGAAGGAGCGGGATGTCTAAGATGAAGTTGTGGTTGGGCCTTCCCTTTCTTCTGGCTCTCAGCGCAGGTCGTCTGGATGCCTGGTTCTGGAACAAGTACACTGATCCTACTACCCAAGCCCCAACGAAGGCTCCGCCGCTGGGGAAGGCAGGGGCAGGAGGACAGGCCAAGAGAGGTGAGGAGAACCTGGCAGGGGTTGGGGCAGAAATCATCAACGTGGCTGATGGGATCCGTAAGTTTGTGCAGACGTGGGATGCGACCCCAACCACTTGGACTGATGGAGGAGTGGCGAGCCCTACCACACAGACGGTTATTAAGGAGGAGTCTGGGGAAAGAGCTGGGTCTGGGTCTGGGTCTGGGGAAGGGTCTGGGTCTAAGGAAGGATCTGGGTCTGAGACGGATTCAGGGTCAGGGTCGGGTTCAGCATCTGGTGTAGGGTCTGGGTTTGGATCGGGGGCAGAGTCTGGTGTAGGTTCAGTGGCTGGATCAGGGTCGGGTTTGGGGTCAGGGCTTGGAGAAAGCAAAAGCTTGGTTCTCCCCACTAACCTAACAGGGGTGGTGGAGGACTACCTCACAGGGGTTGAGGGCGTGAAACAGGGCGAACCAAAGACCAACCTTTCTGACATGACCTCTCATGGCCACAATGGAACCTGCCACCTCGTGCCCTCTGATTGGCCGATCTGCATATCCAGGGGGTCGAAGCATTTCTCGCTGCCCAACTTTCTGAACCACACGTCTGTGGAGGAAGTGAGTGTGGTCCTGAGAGAGTGGGCGTGGCTGGCCAAGGCGGGGTGCCACCATGGAGCCGAATGGTTCCTCTGCCTCCTCCTGGTGCCCAAGTGCCTACTGCCTGGCCAGGTGCCCACCAAGGTTCCCCATCTGCCCTGCTGCAGCTTCTGCCATGTCCTGCAGGACAGCTGCTGGCCGGCCCTGGATGACGGGCGACTTCCTGTAGAGTGTCATTTGCTGCCCGACGGGGATCAGGAGGCGGGGTTGCGGTGTCCGTCGTGCGTGTCAGTTAGTAATCGGAAAGGTAAAACCGCGGGTTAGAATGTATCCTGTTTGGAGATACATTTTGAATCCGGTTGTCTGGTTACGACAACTTTGTGTGTGTGTGTGCTGTGTGTGTGTGTGCTGTGCGTGTGTGTGTGAGTGCACACGTGTGTGTAACACACCTTTGTGAAGCAGCATAGACAAGCGTTATGCTCACATTTGAGCCACTTCAAAGTGCTTGGCGGCAGGTTGTGCTGATGGTTGTACCTAGTTTACTCCACTGCACATGCTCAGAAGTGTGACACGAATACAAGCATGACTGACCGGCACTATAGTCCACCAACCTGGGAGAATTTGCATATTGTGTATGAATGTTAATGTTAATTTTTTTTTATTTTATTTCACCTTTATTTAACCAGGTAGGTCAGTTGAGAACAAGTTCTCATTTGCAACTGCGACCTGGCCAAGACAAAGCAAAGCAGTGCGACAAAAACAACACAGAGTTACACATTAAACAAACAGTCAAAAAAAAAACACAATAGAAAATCTATATACAGAGTGCAAAATGTAGTGCAAAAATGCAGTAAGGTTAGGAGGTAGGACAATAAATAGACTATAGTGGTAAAATAAATTACAGAATTATCATCATTAACACAGGAATGAAGGATGTGCAAATTTTGATGTGCAAATAGAGATACTGGAGTGCAAGATTAGTGAAATAAACAAAAATAAATATAGGGATGAGGTAGTAGTGTGGGCTATATACAGAAGGGCTATATACAGGTGCAGTGATCGATAAGCAGCTTTGACAACTGATGCTTAAAGTTATTGAGGGAGATAGGAACCTCTAGCTTCAATGATTTTTGCAATTCGTTCCAGTCATTGGCAGCAGCGAACTGGAAGGAATGGCGGCCAAAGGAGGTGTTGGCTTTGGGGGTGACCAGAGAGATAAACCTGCTGGAGCGCATGCTACGGGTGGGTGTTGCTATAGTGACCAGTGAGCTGAGATAGGGCGGGGATTTACCTAACAAAGACTTGTAGATGACCTGGAGCCAGTGGGTTTGGCGACGAATATATAATGAAGGCCAGCCAACGAGAGCATACAGGTCGCAGTGGTGGGTAGTGTATGGGGCTTTGGTGACAAAACGGATGGCACTGTGATAGACTACATCCAATTTGCTAAGTAGAGTGTTGGAGGCTAGTTTGTAAATGACATCGCCAAAATCAAGGATCGGTAGGATAGTCAGTTTTACAAGGGCATGTTTGGCAGCATGAGTGAAGGAGGCTCTGTTGCGAAATAGGAAGCCAATTCTGGATTTAATTTTGGATTGGAGATGGTTGATGTGAGTCTGGAAGTTGAGTTTATAGTCTAACCAGATGCCTAGGTATTTGTAGGTGTCCACGTATTCTAATTCGGATCCGTCGAGAGTAGTGATGATAGTCCGGTGGGCGGGTGCTGGCAGCGTACGATAGAAAAGCATGCACTTAGTTTTACTAGCGTTTAAGAGCAGTTGGAGGCCACGGAAGGAGTGTTGTATGGCATTGAAGCTTGATTGAAGGTTAGTAAACACAGTATCCAAAGAGGGGCCAGATGTATACAGAATGGTGTCATCTGCATAGAGATGGATCAGAGAGTCACCAGCAGCGAGAGCGACATCGTTGATGTATATAGAGAAAAGGGTTGGCCCAAGAATTGAACCCTGTGGCACCCCCATAGAGACTGCCAGAGGATCGGACAATAGGCCCTCCGATTTGACACACTGAACTCTGTCTGCAAAGTAGTTAGAGAACCAGGCAAGGCAGTCACTTGAGAAACCAAGGCTATTGAGTCTGTCAATAAGAATGATAATGATAATGTGTTATCTGCGTAGAGTGGAGACAACTCATGAAATATACATGAAGCATATGACAAAACAATGTTATAGTATGTTGTTTTTCAACAGTGGAAAATGCGTTTCTTGCTATTCATATGCAATCTTCCCAATGTAGTATTTATGAGTATTCAGATATGCCGATTCGTACTGTAGGGTCGACTTGTGATTAATGTGATGCAGTAAAGAAGCATATGGAGAAGTTGAAAATGCACACTGTTTAGAATCTGTTCTCCAGGGTTCGGCCCCATAAAGGGACAGGAAGACTTCTATAAGCTCTACCTCGGCTTTAGCTCGGCAGGCTATGACAGCTCAATAAATCATGCCCTACTATGCATGGGAGACTTGATAGTCTGAGTCACAGCACATAAAACGCATCAAGCCATATCACACAGTTGTTTTCCCGTGGGGATTTGTGAGTTTCTAAGCATGTTATTGAAAACGTTTTTTTATTGTCCATATAAACTTACCTTTTACCAAGTAGGGTAGGAGTTTAGATAACTTTTCCACTTTAACATAAACCATAGTCCTATAAAATAGGGGTTAGGCTGTAAAGCCACTATTATTGGAAGGCTCATTTAAAGTAAATGCATAACAGTATGTATGACACTGTTTTCCTTCAGTTCACATGACAGAAACACTCTGTTTCCTTATTTTGGCTGTTTTGCAAGGAGCAGAGTTACTCATTTCATCGTAGTTTGCGCTCGTCGTGTTTTTGCTCGACAAGCTTTGGCGAAATCACTTCAGCACATGTTCATTTGTGATTTATTTGGTGCTTCTGTTTGCCAAGCAAAGCTATGGGATAGCACCGTGCTTGTCAGCGTGTCTTTCTCTTCTGGGGTGCATTCCTAGACTTGTACACGCACACTGAATCAAACACACACACACACACACAGTGTACTCCTTCCTTTGTTTCCTTTAGTTCACCTTTCGTCATTTGAGATGGGAGTTTAAATGGAATGCCCCTGTTTTGTTCTGGAGTTGACGTTAGTATGTTTTTGGTGGACTGTCCCTTAGGGCTCTCTACTACTGTTGTGCCTTGCTAGCTGTAGGATCTATTCTAATATCCTGTTTTACTGAGTTCACTAAGTTTGTCCTATCAGCATGAGAGGTGGAGATGGATGAAGTGATGGATGGTGGGTAGGCTGGTGATGGACCTATAGGTAGAAGGATGTGAACTAACTATTACCAAATATGTGACTCATAACTATCTGGCTTAAGAGGGTCAACCATCTTGTCTCTGTAAATCTACAAAGCATTTTTATGCCACTATCTGTACCAATGGGCGCCTATGGAATTAGGCTTGGTGGGTGACAATCAATCCGACCCTTATCGAGATTCGCCAGCCTCCTTTCATTGCCATCTGTATATTACACAGCCTCCATGCTGTATTATAGTATTTCTGGGACTCAATCAACGTGTTTAATCAGTGAGCATCAGGATTGGAATGTAGCATGTGTCTAGGAGGAGTGGAGACTGCCTTCTCAGCAGAGCAGACTACTGCAGTCTGAACAATGGATTCATCTCATCCAGACTGGGGCTGTTAGGGACACTATGGGGAGCGTGGCTGGGGGTGGTAGATTCATGGAAAATGATCTGCCTTGGGGAAGAGTATGGCGATTGTGCCCTCTGGTTTGGGAGAAAGGGTGAGGGTGTCTTTGCGTGGCCCCTTCCAACAAGGAGCCTTCTGATTTGGAGCAGACAGCGGAGCACGGAATCTCCACTAGGGGTCATGGGGCACACCCACCATTTTGTCTGTCAGGGTGGAAAGGCGGCAATTAAATGTACAGTTATCCATCTGAAGAAGACTGAAGAGAGAAACAGAGAGAAAGAGAGTGTCTTTTGTATCAAGGGGATTTACCAGTTCATTACATGTGAAGGTTCACGTTGGTTCACTGGGAAGCAAGTGGGTGGTATAGCATTCTTGTTTGCCCTCTTTGATGTTATCAAGCTTCGTAGTAAACAAAGTCTATCTATCTATCTATCTATCTATCTATCTATCTATCTATCTATCTATCTATCTATCTATCTATCTATCTATCTATCTATCTATCTATCTATCTATCTATCTATCTATCTATCTATCTATCTATCTATCTATCTATCTAAACAGATGTTATATTTATGTAGGTAGAAAAACCCTTGCTCTATAGAATACCAACTCAAAACACTGCAGACAGTTGAATTCCCAGAGGATTCCAAGTATGGGCAAAATCTCAGAAAGATGGGTACTTGCCAGAAAAAAACCTGCCTGCTGTGGCACCAAATGTTATGTTATGTATGACCAATCCAACCATTAGCTTGAACAGCAGAATGGGGCTTTCCTGGCTTTCAGCCAATTGAGCCAAGCTGCAATGCCAAGCTGCAATGCCAAGCTGCAATGCCAAGCTGCAATGCCAAGCTGTAATAACAAGCTGTAATGCCAAGTGAGTAAGAATGGTTTAACGAAAACCTAGATGATATGTACAAGGTTGGATTTAGTGAAAGCTCAGCTTTCTTGTTTCCTGTTCCACCATCAGTCATCTTTAACTGACCATGGCTGTGGTTTGGGCAAACATGGATTAAGGGCTGATCTGGGAACAGTGGAAATGCCATAGATGTCACAGTCGCCTCACTCTGAAGTGTTAACTGATGGGCTTTCAGTTCTGGCTCTGCTCCCCCCTTTCTATAACTCTCGAGGTCCAGTTGGTCTGGTCCCCTGGGATGTGTCACAGCTGGAGAGGTTCATGGATTGGACCATTCAGACATTCTAACAGGGGGGCCCTTGGAGAGGATGGAAAGTGGAGTTAGATACTCTATATCTCAAACGCCAGGTAACATATGTCTGTTTCTGGTACAGTAGGATCAGTGATTCACTTTACAGCCTGTTACAATGGTCTTTGATGGGTTTGTCACCACTTGTAACAAGCATTGCAAGTTAGCACCAATAAACAATGATGATGGTTTCCCTTTAGGCTGTCTACATTATTGTAATTGAAATACATTCTTATGTGCATACAGTCGTTTTAGGCACTGTCATCTTGGAACCTGGTGGTTGCTTTCGGCCTCTGGCTCTCTGATGCATCATTGAATTCGGAAAATAGTTTTCTGTTGCTCTTTGCACACAGTTAGCAGGCCTCTTCTCATTTTCCCAAACAAGGACTTATTACAGTTTTCAGACGAAGAGAACAGAACGATTTCTTCAGCACGAGGAAATAAATCCTTTTACAACGAGGTAGCGTTCTATAAACGTGTTTATTGTTCACTATCACATACCTAAGTTTATTTAGAACAAAGTGAAACTCAGACATGAGGTAACTACAATCTACAACTAGATTGTAGTTGAAAGAGTCAATGTTTGGGTTGTGGGACATTTTAGGTACGTCCTCTTGGCTTGTTTAAAGAGGAAGCTCTTTTCTAGGATAAAATAGGTGAAGGGGAGAGGATGAGTAGAGGATAGAGAAGAGAGGCTAGGGGATAAAATATAGTGCTTTCCATCATGTCCAAAAGTGCTTCACCCTCATCCACTAGCACCTACCTGGGTGATACAACACGGAAGCCATTTTGTGCCTTACAGAGACCACCCACCACACATCAGCTGTAGCTAGTTTCCTCAATGTATACGTTGCATGCAAACCCTCCTCCTGGACATATTAAATGATTGCTAATGGTCTGAGAGCCAGTCGTTAGCCCTCATCCCGAGACACTTCAGCATGTTTAGACTGGCAGGCCTGTTGTGCTGGGCTCTGGGCCGAGACGCTGGGTACTGTACTTAACAAAGCTTATTGGATTCCCACATGGCCCACTTTCCCATGGACATCTGAGATATGTTTCACATGCATTCATGCATAGACAGACACACAGTTTAGTTTTGGATTTTTTGGTTTGTGCGTGACATTCTATGGTCAGTCCATGCATTGTTTAGCCAACTCACTTCACAAAATGATGCTCCCATGTTATTCCAAATATTGAAGCTCGTGATATTGCAGTGATACAGTGATCAGGTGACTATCAGGTGAATAAGCTCAGCTGACATAGACATACAGTGCATTCGGAAAGTATTCAGACCCCTGCACTTTTTCCACATTTTGTTACGTTACAGTCTTATTCTAAAATGTATAAAAATAAAAATGTTTCTCATCAATCTACACACAATACCCCATAATGACAAAGCAATAACAGGTTTTTAGAATCTTTGGCAAATTTGCACTGTAGGCCATGGATTCCCCAATCTGGGGAGGTGGGAACATATCCCCTATTGGAATGGGACATCTGCAATACCAACCAGATATTCCCTTAATCTCCTATGTCCGACTGGGAATCCATGGAACGCTGTATGGTCATCTCCCTGTTACTGCAGTGCTGTGGAACGTCCCTGAGCATTGCCAGGATAGTGTGAAGAATCAGACTAGCGTGGAGAATCAGGAAATCATGTCAGATTGGGAAGAGGGAAGGGAAGGGAAGGGAAGGGAAGTTGCCTGCCTGGCCAGCCACCCCGGCCCCATGTGGCTCAGTTAGTAGAGCATGATATTTGCAAAGCCAGGGTTGTGGGTTCAATTCCCACAGGGGACCAGTACAAAAATGTATACACTCACTACTGCAACTGCCCTGGATAAGAGTGTCTGCTAAATGACTGAAATTAAATTGGGGAATGTGATCCTGGGCTGTGGTGGTGGTGGTGTTCTCCCTCTGTCAGCATGCCATCTGCCTGCATGGGTTTGGGAGTCCCCATTCATTGCAGTGCAGCTCAGTCCCAGTTGATTTGGTATAGTGTAGTGCAAGTGATTGAGTCGATGGATTCTCTGTTATTACATCCATGTTGGCAAAACATGGCTGGTGTGTAACTGGCAATGCTGTCTGACAGCTATAGTGGAGACATTCCATATTCCTCAATACTGTCTGACAGCTATAGTGGAGACATTCCATATTCCTCAATGCTGTCTGACAGCTATAGTGGAGACATTCCATATTCCTCTTTGGTTCTGCCTCTCTTATCTTTCTTTTTCATTCTTGTACCTTGTTGCGTTCAGTTTATCTATCTATCTATCTATCTATCTATCTATCTATCTATCTATCTATCTATCTATCTATCTATCTATCTATCTATCTATCTATCTATCTATCTATCTATCTATCTATCTATCTATCTATCTATCTATCTATCTATCTATCTATCTATCTATCTATCTATCTATCTATCTATCTATCTATCTATCTATCTATCTATCTATCTATCTATCTATCTATCTATCTATCTATCTATCTATCTAGAAACCAGTTACTCCCTGAGGCTCTTTTGTGACTCGGATTAGTGTTGGGTTAGTGTTGGGTTAGTGTCTGCGGTAGTGTTGGGTTAGTGTCTGCGGTAGTGTTGGGGTAGTGTTGGGTTAGTGTCTGTGGTAGGGTTGGGGTAGTGTTGGGTTAGTGTCTGTGGTAGGGTTGGGTTAGTGTCTGCTGTAGTGTTGGGGTAGTGTCTGTGGTAGGGTTGGGGTAGTGTTGGGTTAGTGTCTGTGGTAGGGTTGGGGTAGTGTTGGGTTAGTGTCTGTGGTAGGGTTGGGTTAGTGTCTGCTGTAGTGTTGGGGTAGTGTCTGTGGTAGGATTGGGTTAGTGTCTGCTGTAGTGTTGGGGTAGTGTTGGGTTAGTGTCTGTGGTAGGGTTGGGTTAGTGTCTGTGGTAGTGTTGGGTTAGTGTCTGCGGTAGTGTTGGGTTAGTGTCAGTGGTAGGGTTGGGTTAGTGTCTGCTGTAGAGTTGGGTTAGTGTTGGGCTAGCTGGGCCACAGCTGTGACTGCCCTAGCACCCTGTCAGATGGACCAATAGCAGGTGCATCCGATGGGAAGCTGCCTCCCCCTCGCCCCCTCTGCCTCCCACTAATTGTCTGAAATCCCACAGGATCTTCAGCTAAGCTTCGGTTGACGTGTAGGTTTAGAATGTAGATAGAATAACACCAGTGTCCAGTGAGACCCTAGCTGGCTTAGCTATATGGTGTGGGAGTGAGTACAGACTGTAGAGACTAAGTGGTGTTGCTGTGTTGGTGTGTGGAAACATATGTTTGGGATTAGTCTAAAAAGTGTTGAGTCTCTTGTTCCAATTCATTTGAGGATGTAATACGACAGTCCTTTTGTATTGGTTGTTGTCCAAGAAATGCACCCAAGTACTCTCCAATAGTCCAATAAATGTAATTCACACAAGTCACAACTGAAAATATGATACTGATATGAGACATGGTGCATTTTGAAATGTAGGCTTACTCAACCACCTGAAAGGGCATTCATAGATTTAGCCGGTGGTAACTTGTGGAATAGACACCGGCTGTAATGTGGTTTTAACCAATCAGCATTCAGGATTAGACCCACCCATTGTATAATCTTCAGTATGATATTGCACTTACTTATGAATGGCACTTTTGGCCATTGAGAAGTTAGATACCTTTTCTGTATATCAATCAAGATCCTCTGAGACTAAATGACTGTTACAGAGTTCATTTCCCCTGTTTAAGTTCACATCACTGGAGGGATAGGAAATCTCAAGTATCCGTGGTTTGTGGGACCTTCACATTGCACAGTGTGGGCTTTTCTGTAAACAGCTGTCATAAATCTACTCTGAGAGGATGTCTGTCTGTTCAGTGTTTAGTTCCCTAGAGGTGCTATTTCATGTGAATGTGATGGTCAGTCTCATGTAACTTCTGCTCATTTCCCTCTAGGCTATTTGAGTCCATGGGAACTGGACTACAGTCAGACGTTTCTCCATGCTAAAACAGTTCATTTGACAAAGTCTCTGCCTGCTGAACACCAAAACTTTTCCTTTACATCTACTAGCTAGCTTGGTCAAGCAGGTTTACCGCTGCGCTTGAAAGAGAATGTGAGCTGTCAGGAGATCTGCTATCGGCCATCAATGAAACATAGCAGGGTTCATCATTGACCACATACTGTAGGTCTGGGAAAGTTTTGACCTGTCCTAGGTGAGGTGGAACCATTAACTACTAATGGCTACTGTGTTTGATCCATGTGGCCTGAGGTTTGTCATTTCACTCTGCAGCAGACCTTTGCTGACCTTTCGCTAGGTCATGAATTGGTACCCACTGGGCACTTACTTCAGTTCAACGTCTAGTTTTGATTTACATTTGGTTGAGTTGTCAACTAATGTGAATTCAACGTAAAATCAACAGGTTACCTTGTTTTGATAACTTTTTTCAAATCCAATCAGTTTTCCACGTTGATTCAACGTCATCATATTGAATTGTTTATGTTGAAATGATGTGGAAACAACGTTGATTCAACATCATCATATACATTTTTTTTATGTTGAAATGATGTGGAAACAACATTGATTCAACATCATCATATTGAATTTTTTATGTTGAAATAATGTGGAAACAACGTTGATTCAACATCATCATATACATTTTTTTTATGTTGAAATGATGTGGAAACAACTTTGATTCAACATCATCATATACATTTTTTTTATGTTGAAATGATGTGGAAACAACGTTGATTCAACATCATCATATTGAATTTTTATGTTGAAATGATGTGGAAACAACGTTGATTCAACCAGTTTTTGCCCACTGTACATGTATAACAATGACCTGAGACACTCATCACGGCTGAGTCACTTGGTGAAGCACAGCACACTAATGGAGGCATGGTGCTTTCTAACCTGCTACTGCACTGTGCCCTTGTACCCTACGCTAACCTCATGTCAATGATAAAGTACCCTATGTGCATGCTTACTCTATGCCCTTAACAACTGACTCTGGATCAGTTTGGCTGAAAATCTATGGCAATCTATCGTAACCTTGATCATTTATCCTTGAATAACTTTTACAAAATGTATTCATACAGCATATAGTATTAATTTTGTATATCAGGGTCCATATTGTCCACATATTGTTTCTAGTATATAGACCATCTGATTCAAGAGAAAATAGCCTAAATAATGAAAAAAGCATCTAATCAACAATGGCATTATTTTCAATTAACTCTGCAACTATTTACTTTTTTCACAACTGCCACCAGTTTGACACTGAAACATTGACAACAAATACATAAAAGTGTGTCAAAAAAAGAAGAAGATCTTTCATGTTGAAAACCTCATATTAAACACCAATGGTATTCACTAAGTTGGTGGTTTATATTTTGGATAATGTTTTACAGCTTTGTCATTCTTAATTAATTATTTAATATATGTTACATGTGATAAGGCCACACTGAGGGCCAGAGATAATTAAACAAAATTGAACCTTTATTTAACTAGGCATGTCAGTTAAGAATAAATTCTTATTTACAATGACAGCCTACCTACAGGGTCAGCCCCTGGAGCAAATTAGGGTTAAGTGCATTGCTCAAGGACACAGCGACAGGTTTTTTCACCTTGTCAGCTCAGGTATTCGAACCAGCAACCTTTTGGTTACAGGCCCAACGCTCTAACCGCTAGGCTACCTGCCACCCTAAAAGTAGTAATTACAGACACCTGTGATAATCTGAAGTACCCAAAAGGGCCACTAGGTGTCTTGTAATAGATTACATAAAATCCTTGAAAGATGCCAAAATTCTTTGAAAGTTTCCAGTAATGTACCCTCCCTTTGCAACCCTAGGTAGAACCCTTTTGGTTCCTGGTAAAAACCCTTTTGTGTTCCATATTGAACCCTTTCCTCAGAGGAAACCCAAGTGCCCTAGGCACTTCATGTAGACTAGATCTGAAAGAAGCCCTAGGCACTTCATGTAGACTAGATCTGAAAGAAGCCCTAGGCACTTCATGTAGACTAGACCTGAAAGAATTATATAGACAAATCATAATGCAAGGTCACATTTTTATTTTACTGCTTATAGCTATCCAATATTTTCAGATCAACACAGTGCCCTGGGACCTAACTAAGGGATAGGGCTTTGTTTCTGGACTGGGCCAATGGGACTCCTGTACTGTAAGCACAGGCTTCCTGTGTGTGTGACCTCACTTCATGTCCTGTCTCCTCCCCCTGCAGTGGAGAGTGGTGTGACTCTACTGCAGCTGATCGGAGACCTGCCTCCTGATGAATCCCGGACCGGTCCAGGGGGGAAACCCGCCTACTACTTCGGAGGGCTGGACGGACTGACTGCTGCGGGACAGCCGGCCCTGGCCCACCTCCCCAACCCCTTTTACAGAGACTTCTCCTTGGTCTTCCAAATCATCCCCTCCAGCCCTGGGGTCCTCTTCTCCATCACAGACGCCTCCCAGAAGTTCATGTATGTGGGGGTGAAGCTGAGCGCCCCAGACGCTGACGGTAGGAATCAGAAGGTTCTGTTCTACTACACGGAGCCCGACTCTGAGGCCTCGTACCTGGCCGCAAGTTTCACCATTCCCTCCCTGGACCTAGTCTCCTGGACCAAGTTCTCTCTGTCCGTCTTCAACGACCAGGTGACCTTCTTTATGGGGTGCGACGCCTCTGGGAAGACGGTGAAGTTGGAGCGCTCGCCGGATGACATGGAGCTGGACAGGGGGGCGGGCATCTTCGTGGGTCAGGCGGGAGGCGCGGACCCTGACAGGTTCGAGGTACGGTATGGATCACCAACCACACCTCTAATGCTGACCTGACCACACATATTTACCTTTAACTTTATTGTTCCCTCATGTAAAACATCTGAATAAATCTTCTCCTGAAGTCTCTCTGTCGCTCTGCACCCCCACCATCAACCCACGCTCTGGGTCAAACCCCATGTGACCATCACATGTGGTCAGACGGGTCAGGGACTGTGCTCAGGGGTCAAAGTTGAAAGGCCAGACGACAGGACAGGTCAGCTAATAGATTCACTAGAGGGAGGACGGGTTAGTGTGTTAGAGAGATCTGACTGGCTGTCTGGCTTTCCTGTTGCCAGTGACCCGGACACATACCTGACTGAGATTCCTGAGGGAACGATAAGTGAGGGATTTACTCCCGAACCACTTGTGGGTTTAGGTTTCATCCCTCCCACTTCTGCTGTTTTTAACACAGTGTGTTGACACGTGCATTCTCCTAGTCTAAATCTATCAGACCCCTGTGAGAGATTTAGAACCCTGTCTGTTGTTTCAGCAAGACTCAGTCTGTTCTGAGTTAGTAGGGTCACGGCCAGGGTCAGTCAGACACATTCTCTTTACATTTGACTGTATATTAATTAATCACTCTGGTCCTGACTAGCCTAATTCAATTCATGCCGCTCCAATGGCTATACAGTATCTCCTTTCTCACAGCCATCAGTGTGTGTGTGTTTCTGTGTGCGTGTTGCGCAGGGGGCGATCGCTGAGCTGAAAGTGGTGGGCAACCCTCGAGCAGCTGAGCTACTCTGTGAAGACGATGATGACTCGGACGCTGTGAGTGATTAGACTGTAGAACCAGACACAGTTTAGTAGGATATGATTCATGTCAACTATCGTTTTTTCAAATGCCTTGACTTTACTCTGTTTCTCTCTCTCTCTCTCTGTCTCTCTCTGTCTCTCTGTCTCTCTCGCTCTCTCTCTCCTCAGGCCTCAGGTGACTTTGGCAGCGGGGATGGGGACAGAATAGAGACAGGCCAAACTGTAAAGGTATCTTCTTTATCCTATGTTGTCCTGTTCATCTATTCTGTGATGTGGAAATAGAAGGAAGTATTCTGTGTGAAAGGATGGGGTCCTATCTAACCTCCCTCTCCTCCCTCTCTTCACTCTCCTCCCTCCTGTCAGACCACCCCTCCATCTCTCCGACCGGTGCCAGAGCCCCCTCTGACATCATCGGTGAGCGACAGGCTTTCAGAGACAGGTCAGTGGGCTGAGTCGAACAATGATGACTTCATCATACTGTTTTCTCGTTTCTGCTTAGGTTTATTGAAATAAAGTAGTCAACCAATCTAGATATATTTAGAGTATTTTGAGTAGCTGCAGTACTAACAAAAACTGTTGATGTAAAAACTGTGAAACTATCTGTCATGGAAATATGTACCTAGTGTAATACCACACTACTTGTCTGGACTTGAGAACCTTGTCGCTCTTTATACTGTACACTATACAGTATGCTGGGCTATACAACGCACTAGCACCCTCTAGTGGAAAAAGTAGACATTACCTTTATTTTTCCTCCAAGAGTGGCTGATTGTTGATCATTAATAGTGTTTTCTAGTGTACGAACTAGGCATGCAGGTAAAAGTGTATTTGTGTTGATTGACTGTAGGTGACAGGAATCATCAGACCTCAGTAGATTCCAGACCAGGGTCAGGAGTTCAACCAGGTAACTTTGGAAACTTTGTCTGTCCCTCCGTCTGTCTGTCTGTCTATATTATAAACACTCTCCAATAAGGTCCAGTGGAGTTCCCCTGACAACCAGTCCCTGATTTCCAGGACAGTATACCCTTAACACTCCATGTCAGATTTCAGGGAAGCTTTACTGGACTAGGTTGATGAGATCATCATCACCATCATTACAGTACCACACCCTCTGTTAGATGATCAAATCATCAGATCCTCTGTATGCATCTCGTTCATCTCTCAGTTAACTTCCTACTACCTTTGTCCTCCCCTTCCACAGAGTTCCAAGCCTACCTACTGCACAGAGTTCCATGCAAACCTGCTCCACAGACTTCCATGCCAATCTACTCCACCGAGTAGGTTTAAATGGAACTGTGGAGGAGGTTGGCATGGAACATACAGAGGATCTGATGATTTGATCATCTAACAGAGGGTGTGGTACTGTAATGATGATGGTGATGATGATGATGATGATGATGATGATCGTGATTCATCATCATAATGCTTCTGTGGTGACGATGATGATGGCAACAACATTCATGCCGATGATGACCACGATGTTGCTTCTGACGTCTATTCCAACACCCAGCTCTCCCTCTCTCTGTGTGTCGTCAGGCACTACTGGTTCTAACGGAGAGAAGGGGAGCAGAGGGGAGAAGGGCAGTCCAGGGGACAGAGGTCCCGCTGGGCCAAAGGGGGAGTCGGGGTCTCTCTCCAGCTCTGCCTCTTCCTCTGGCTCCTCATCAGGCGGAGGAGAACGTGGAGAAAAGGTACTGTATGCTGCCTGGCACACTACTGTGTGTTATACACTCCCTTTAACAGATGACCCCTATAGCTGATTAGATCTGATTCAGACAGACCACATGCACACCTCTGAGACACTCATGTAATAGTTACAACTTTACACACAACTTGTCTTTGTCTCCTTTTTCATTCAGGGAGACAAAGGCTTGAAGGTACGTTTTGACTTTGTGTCCTTCCCAGCTTCTTTTTATTTGACTGCATCTTAGCTAGTCATTGAAGTGATCTGATTAAATTAGTTGATTGTTTTCTCCCCACAGGGCAGTTCTGGGTTCGGTTACCCAGGCTCCAAGGGGGACCGCGGCGTACCTGGACCCCCTGGCCCTCCCGGCCCTCAGGGGCCCGCTGCCCAGGTGGTGAGGCTAGGGGATGGCTCTATGGTACAGCCGGTGGCCGGGCCAATGGGACCGATGGGGCCCCCAGGGGTCAAAGGACCAGCAGGACCCCAGGGACCAGAGGGAGAGGCGGTGAGTTGTACCATACCTTCTGACTATTGTGTGTAGAACATTCCCACTTTATTTGGTATTTTATTTATTTATTTAACTAGGCAAGTCAGTATATTTTAAATGACTGTAGCAAACCAGATGTATTTCCTTCTCCAGGGGGATCCAGGAGAGGATGGCAAATTAGTGAGTGTCACTTTCTAATGTTTTATCTCATGGATCTCATGTCATGTTTTTTTATTCCTTGTTAATTGTGTGAGGAGAAAATCAGTGGTAGTTGGATGTCATTATTGATAAGCGATGGTGGTCAGTAGCAGTGGTCAGACAGTGTCAGTGCCCCTAAGCTGTGTCTTCTCTCTCTGTCCAACCACTACTCAGGGACCCGCCGGACCCAAAGGGTTCCCAGGAACACAAGGAGACCCAGGGGTCAAAGGGCAAAAGGTAAAGGCCGGAGGCCATTTAGTTAAGTATTTGGATATTATCGGGAGTGCCCAAAGGTTAAGTACTGAGTGTTTGCCCTCTCTAGGGGGATCGTGGTGATGGTCACCCAGGACCCAGGGGTCCTCCAGGACCACCCGGACCCCCAGGCCCAGGGACAGGTGACCGCGCAGTGAGTCAACCACTACAGCATCAGGCCATTCAGCCCATTAATTCATGTGGATCAGACATAAATATACCAATATTCCACTTTTAATGTTTCTTCATTTTTTGCTAGACATTTGTGGATATGGAAGGCTCGGGAGGATTCCCAGATTTGGAGAAAATACAGGTATGTTTTAGCTGATGCAGAGATTTTGAGTTTGGCCAAAAAAAACAGCTTTTCACAAACTGTATATTGTGAAACCCAAGACTATTGTGTTGACTGTTTGTTTAGGCTCTCCGTGGTCTACCAGGCCCCCCCGGTCCCCCAGGTCCCCCTGGCCCCTCAGCCGGTGGTGTCAGCCCCCATGGGTCAGGCTCTTTGGGGACCCCTGGACCTCCCGGACAGGATGGGAACCCTGGTCCACCAGTGAGGACTCTACTATACTTGACTCTACTATATACTATGTTTTGTGCTACAACCATTTGTTGACCATTATGTATTGATATCATACCATGTTCTGTTATTCAGGGGCCCCCTGGTCCACCTGGCAGACCTGGGATCCCAGGACCCAGTAGTGGAGAGAAGGTGTGAGACAGGGAGGAGACTTCTTTTATTTCAGCTGAAAAGATCATACTATATATCACTGTATACAACACACACAGAACTGGACCATTTGTATAGAGATTATTGTCTGCTCTCTCTCTCTCTCTCTCTCTCTCTCTCTCTGTATCTCTCCCTCTCCCCCTCTCTCTTTCACCGTCTCTCTCCCGCTCTCTCACCCTCTCATCCGCAGGGAGAAGCTGGTGATTTAGGTCTTCCAGGTCCCAGTGGAGAGAAGGTGAGCTCTGAAATACATCCAAACTATCCCACCTCTAAATCTTAGTTCTAAATATATAGCTCTTTTCGATTGAACCTTGTTATTTGGTGCTGTTGGGAGTGGGATTCTCCTAGAGATCGCTAGTCTAAACGTGAAGTTGGTGCTGTTGGGAGTGGGACTTCTCCTAGAGATCTCTAGTCTAAACGTGATGTTGGTTGGTGCTGTTGGGAGTGGGACTTCTCCTAGAGATCGCTAGTCTAAACGTGATGTTGGTGCTGTTGGGAGTGGGACTTCTCCTAGAGATCGCTAGTCTAAACGTGATGTTGGTGCTGTTGGGAGTGGGACTTCTCCTAGAGATCTCTAGTCTAAACGTGATGTTGGTGCTGTTGGGAGTGGGACTTCTCCTAGAGATCGCTAGTCTAAACGTGATGTTGGTGCTGTTGGGAGTGGGACTTCTCCTAGAGATCGCTAGTCTAAACGTGATGTTGGTGCTGTTGGGAGTGGGACTTCTCCTAGACATCTCTAGTCTAAACGTGATGTTGGTGCTGTTGGGAGTGGGACTTCTCCTAGAGATCGCTAGTCTAAACGTGATGTTGGTGCTGTTGGGAGTGGGACTTCTCCTAGAGATCTCTAGTCTAAACGTGATGTTGGTGCTGTTGGGAGTGGGGCTTCTCCTAGAGTTCGCTAGTCTAAACGTGATGTTGATGCTGTTGGGAGTGGGACTTCTCCTAGAGCTCGCTAGTCTAAACGTGATGTTGGTGCTGTTGGGCGTGGGACTTGCACATTTTCTTCCTTGCACATTTGCTTCCTTGTTTGACTTCTGAAATAACTTGTCGTTGCTTAAGAGATTTTACCATCACTCTGGATGTTTTATATTTGAACCTAACTTTGCAATCATTGGTTTTTATAATAGTTTTTTATTATTTTCAATATTGATTTGCGTTGCTTGTTATAGTAATGATTCAGCTTAAATGTGTTTCCCTTTTTGTGGAATGCTTCTTTCTTGTCTGTTAGCATGCTGTGTTCATTATTTTACATGTAAATGTGCTGCTGATTTACACACACAGACGTGAGGTCACTCTCTCTCTCTCTGTTTCTCTCTCTGTCTCTGTCGCTCTCTCTCTCTCTCTCTCTCTCTCTGTTGCTCTCTCTCACCTCTTCCCTCCTAACCACCAGGGTTCTCAGGGTGACCCTGGAGTGCCTGGTCAGGCAGGGCAGGGGGGCTTGGCCGGGCTTCCTGGGCCCATGGGACCGATTGGGCCACCAGGACCACCTGGCCCCCCCGGACCTTCCGTGCATTATGTGAGTACTGTACACAACCCACGCAGACTACAGAATCTACAGCTTCACTTCCCACCCCAAAGCTCCCTTGAAATAAATAGTTACCAATTTGACTACATATTTAACTGTATCTGTGTCCTCTCTGTGTAGGGTGACAGGGAGGGTTCTGGAGTGACGATGTCCAATGGTGTTCCTGGAGGGATAGGAATTCCAGGACCACAGGTGATCTATACATTGTCATTCACTCATTGCCTTTACCATCACATCAATTTATACATTGTCACATATCCATTGTTTTTCAGGGTCCGCCTGGAATCGCTGGCCTTCCGGTAAGAACCAGGAAATCCCTTTGAATATATTGCTAAGTTTGATTGGAGGCCATATCTTTGTTTTATATAGCAATGCTTACTGTATCCCTGTCATCGTACAGGGAAAATCTGGTTTGCCTGGGCTATCGGGAGAGAAGGGGAGCGAGGGAGCGAGAGGACGGGATGGAACACCAGGGATGGACGGATTCCCAGGAAAATTGGTAGAAGATCATTATTCCTCAGCCACCTCCCCAGACTGTATTAGAACGTTACTTTGGCTTTAGAGTAACCCACGCAAAGTGTAATAACCTATTCTGTGGTATTTCTTGTGTATTTGTGTGCTGTACACAGGGAGCCAAAGGTGAGAGAGGAGACAGAGGGGAAAGGGTGAGTTACCTACCTCCTAATTACCATATTTTGGTGGTTGACTTTTTGTTTGTGAACTTCCCTAGATATGTTGTCTAGGTATCACACGGCTCTTAAGTTGTTGTTTGTGTTGTGTTGTAGGGTGATCCAGGACGTGAAGGGGGACCTCCTGGACCTCCAGGAGCCCCTGGCCCACCGGGACAGATCATCTACCAGACCTCGGGCGGTGTGAGTGTGGCTGTGTACTATACGGTCTAGTCTGCTCTGGATTGTAGTGATTTTTCAGTGACACCACTAACCTACCTGTCTCTGTCTTATTGTAGTTTGATGGAGTTCTTGGGGGTCAAGGACAGGTGAGAATATGACTCAGCGCTACATGTAGTTTTCTAATGCCTTATAAAGTCACAATAACCCGTATTTCCTTTTCTCTAGGCAGGACCAGGTATTCCCGGCCGGGCAGGATTCCCAGTACGTATCAATACCACACTGCCAATGAACACGCACAGTGTAGTGGAGACAATTACCGTTACTGTTTCCAGTGGTGGCAAATGTACTCAATGGTCATACTTGAGTAAAAGTAAAGATACGTAAATAGAAATTAACTCAAGTAAAAGGAAAAGTCACCCAATAAAATACTACTTGAGTAAAAGTCTAAAAGTATTTGATTTTAAATATACTTAAGTATCAAAAGTTTATGGAATTGCTTAAATATACTAAGTAAAAGTCTAAATAATTTCTAATTCCTTATATCAAGCAGACCAGACGGCATGATTTTCTTTTTTTTTCTTTTTTATGTACGGTCAGCCAGAGACTGTTATTTCTACTGATCACAACTTCTTCAATAGGGGCCTATGGGACCAAAAGGAGATACAGGAGAGCCTGGACAGCCAGGCTACGCAGCTAAGGTCTGCTAACAACAATAATTCATACATTGTTTTCTGTACAGGGAAAATTGCATAAAGTATTGACATGTCTCCACCCTGTGTCCTGTCCAGGGGGAGAAAGGAGAACCTGGTGTTATCATGGGGCCTGATGGAACACCCTTGTACCTGGGAGGGCTGGGGTCTCAGCCGGTGAGAACAACCGCGCAGTAGATTTATAGTTGGTAGCAATACTGTATGCTATTATGTGTTTGTCCATCTCTTTTATATTTGCCATGCCATATTCAACTATTATACCCTTTGACCTCTGTGTGTGCAGGGAGAGAAGGGACTCCCGGGACCTGAGGGACCTCCTGTAAGTACGGTCCCCTTTAACACTGACATGCTTTGTTTTTGATTGGCCATCGATAACCATGGATGTACTTTATATTGTTCTCTGTCTCTATAGGGTCCAGCTGGTAGATTTATATTGTTCTCTGTCTCTACAGGGTCCAGCTGGTAGATTTGTATTGTTATCTGTCTCTATAGGTTCAAGCTGGTAGATGTATATTGTTATCTTTTTCTATAGGGTCCAGCTGGTAGATTTATATTATTATCTGTCTCTGTAGGGTCCAGCTGGTAGATTTATATTGTTCTCTGTCTCTATAGGGTCCCTATGGTCCAGCTGGGAGATTTATATTATTATCCGTTTCTATAGGGTCCAGCTGGTAGATCTATATTGTTCTCTCTCTCTATAGGGTCCCTATGGTCCAGCTGGTCTAAAGGGAGATATAGGCATGCCAGGTAGACCGGTAAGTACCTCTGTTCAGCTATCAGCCAAGTGGTGGTCCTCTGTAGCTAAGTTGGTAGAGCATGGTGCTTGCAATGCCAAGATAGTGGGTTCGGTTGCCAGGACGACCCATATGTAAAGAATACATGCACACATGACTGTGGCGTTGAATAAAAGCGTTGGCTAAATGCCATATAGAAGTGTGAAATAATTCAAGTGTGCTATTTCCCATACAGTCTCAACAAACAGATGTTTTACTGCTGCTGTTGGAACTGTGTGTTGGTTACAGGGTCGTCCTGGGTTGAATGGTGTCAAAGGAGAGAGGGGCGATTCAGCTGGAGGGAGTAGAGGATATGGATACCCAGTAAGTATGGTTGGTGATTCATACATGAAAGACTGTTGGGATGCAACCCAGAGGTCAGCGCGTCAAATAAGTCATAATTCATAAAAACAGTGGTATCGTTAGATCAGCGTTTTGGTTTGGTTGTAATTCTTAGTCCTGACCCAGTCAGGGCCTCAGTTTAACCCAGATTGATCCATGTTTTTAGGGTGCTCCAGGACCACCCGGCCCACCTGGACCCCCTGGGCCAGCAGTACCTCTGGACAGGTTCAACGTGAGTAGATGTCTGATCCAGTATTGAATCTTACCCAGGCTTTGGTTTTGTAATACAGTTATATGCTGTAGTCAGCTTGCTGGTTTAGTTGTTTGAACACACAAAGTCCGCAATGTGTGTTTCCAAATTGATATGGATTTTTCCAAAGTACAACTCTTCTCCTCTTGGTTCCGTTTCAGATTCAGAGGTATGACGATGTCTCACGCTTACATCCTGGTAAGTCAACTCATTCTCATTGGCCAGTCTCACACCATGACGCAGAGTGCTACATGTAAAGCTATGTAATCTGTCGGCTCACATGTGGATCATTATCTTCCACCCATCAGACTCCAAAGGAGAGAAAGGTGATCGTGGAGTACCAGGAATACCTGGAGTACCAGGTACATTAAAACCAGCTGCAGCAGCTTGACAACTAGTTATTTACTACCGTTGGCCTTAGGTGTTCTAACACATGAGATTGAGCTGATTGAACTCATGTTCTATTGTTTCCACTGTAGGTCTCACGTCAAACTTTGACATCTACACCTTCAAGGCAAGTGGCATAACTGCAAAGGCTCTTCACACTCACAACTTGCCATGCTTCTGTATGTGTTTGACGTGAGGTCAAATTAAATGGTGTGTGTGTGTGTGTGTGTCCGCAGAACGAGATGAAGGGAGAGAGAGGAGACGCGGGTATGAAGGGGGAGAAGGGCGAGCCAGCTGGAGGATATTATGCCGGAGGTTACGGTGGACAGGCTGGTCAACCTGGACCTCCAGGACTTCCAGTACGAACAACCACTGAACAACAACAACAGCCATTTTATTTCACTGCATTCTCCACGTTTTATCAGTGCCTTGCATCAAATGACATGTAGAATAGAATTCAATGGCAAGTTGTAATGGGCAAGACAAATTCCTTTTAAGGAAACAAAAATATCTTTCTGATCTATCTATCTCCAGGGGCCAAAGGGAGAATCCATCATCGGTCCTTCAGGGCCCCAGGGCCCTCCAGGTCAACCAGGAAGTGGGTACGAAGGCAGGCAAGGGAACCCAGGCCCACCGGGCCCCCCCGGACCTCCAGGATCATCCTCCTCACCTGGCGCCTACAGGCCATCACAGAGTGAGGCGTACTCTCTCACACACACACACACTCGTACATACAGTACATAGGCAGAAACACACGTTAAAGTAAACTTTCTGGTGACATGAAGGACAGTAACGCTTCGGTTAACAGCATCAATAAATGTGATCTTTTTACATCTCAGCCATCAGCATCCCTGGACCTCCGGGACCTCCTGGCCCACCTGGGACTGATGGACACTCCTCTGGGGTGAGTCTGTTAACCGCTCCATTCCTAGTGTCGGGTCTGGGAGGTTAGGGCTTGTGTCTGGATGGGGCCTCACTATGATGATATATACACCACTTCCAGGGTATGCCATCATTTAGCTCCTTGTCGTCTATGTTTGAACAGGTGACGGTGCTGAGGTCATATGACACGATGACAGCCACGGCCAGACGACAGGCAGAGGGGACGCTGGTGTATCTGGTCGACCAAACAGACTTTTACATCAGAGTACGAGATGGCTTCCGGCAAATCCAGGTGCAGTGTTTACCAGTGTAATGAAAACACGCCACTATATTTAGAAAACACAATACCTTCCTCCTTTGTTAAT
This sequence comes from Thymallus thymallus, assembly GCA_023634145.1. Taxonomy (NCBI): domain Eukaryota; kingdom Metazoa; phylum Chordata; class Actinopteri; order Salmoniformes; family Salmonidae; genus Thymallus; species Thymallus thymallus. The sequence continues at coordinate 19,549,777 of CM042419.1, forward strand.
GTTTACATGATTAACTTGGAAGTTCTACCTTTAACCTTTCAGCTTGGACCATACATAGCTTTACCCTCTGACCAGGTAAGTCCTTGGAAATGTGCACTTGAGAAATGCTGAGAATACACTATTGTGACATTGAGTAAATTATTAATCACATTTGAGTGAATCCCATAATTTCTCTGTCTGTATCCATCTGCAGGGTAATGAGGTGGCAGCTGTCGACCCTCCTCCAGTAGTCTACTACCAGCCAGACCAGCCCTCGCACAGCGGCACCTCCACAGAGCAACCCCCCAGACAGCTAGACCCCCACCAGCCACAGCCTGAAGGACAACACCCTGTTTACCCCGACCCACGTTACCCGACTCACCCGGATCCACGCTACCCAGCCCAACCGGATCCACGCTACCCAGCCCAACCGGATCCACGCTACCCAGCCCAACCGGATCCACGCTACCCAGCCCAACCGGATCCACGCTACCCAGCTCAACCGGATCCACGCTACCCAGCCCAACCGGATCCACGCTACCCAGCCCAACCAGATCCACGCTACCCCTCAAACTCAGACCCCAGATACCCCTCTAACACTGATCCACGGTACCCCAGTTATACAGACCGCCTGCACAACCCTGACCCTATTCAGCCGGTCCAGCCCCAGACCCAGCCAGACCGCGTCCCACAGTACCCGGTTTACTCAGACACCCGTTACCCTGTTACCCCACAACGCAGACCCAGACCCCCTGAGACCCCTCCTGAGACTCCCAGCCACCAACACACGTCAGGCCGAAGCGTGAGTAGCCAGTAATGAAATAAGTCATAAAAAATATATATGTTCACCTGAAAACATCACTGCTGAAATAGTTGTGATCATGGATGTGATGGAAGCATGTTTCTAAAAGCAGACCTTTCTACTTCTTTCTCTCTGCAGATTCACCTGATCGCCCTGAACGCCCCCCAGGGAGGTAACATGCGGGGTATCAGAGGGGCAGACTTCCTGTGCTTTAACCAGGCTCGGGCCATAGGGCTGAAGGGAACCTTCCGGGCTTTCCTCTCCTCCAAGCTCCAGGACCTTTACAGCATCGTCCGCAAGTCAGACAGGGACAGCATGCCCGTCGTCAACCTGAATGTACAGTACTGTGGGCTAAAACTGAGATGCATTTTCAGCTTCATTCAGAATCTGAGTATCATTCCATATCATTGAAGTAATTGGCAGCAACCGTCCCTAACCATCGGTCTGTCTGTCCCTCTATAGGACGAGGTCCTGTTTGACAGTTGGGAGGCCATCTTCAGTGACTCAGAGGGCAGAGTGAAGGACAACACACCCATCTACTCCTTCGATGGCAAAGACATCCTCACAGACGGCACATGGTGATCCACTACACTTCTATATATCACTCACAATACACAAAATAGCAAAACCTCTCATTTAACAACGTCCATAAGAAGACATTGATAAGTTATGTAAAGTTAACGGCTGAGAAAGTGAATGGAAGCAAAAATATGATGATTCATCCTTTCATCTCGTTCCCTCTCCTCCCCAAGGCCAGACAAGATGATGTGGCACGGTTCGACCAGCAGGGGGCACCGCCAGGTGGATAACTACTGTGAGACGTGGCGTATAGGGGAGCGGGCGCTGACGGGCATGGCCTCCTCTCTACAGGGGGGCCAGCTCCTACAACAGAGCACCAGCAGCTGCCACAGCTCCTACGCCGTGCTCTGCATCGAGAACAGCTACATCGGACAGTTCAAGAGATAGGACTGACCAACCACACACACACACACACACACAAACACATCAGCCAATCCAGGAGGTAGGCCTAACAAAATGCACACACAAACACATCAGCCAATCCAGGAGGTAGGCCTAACAAACCATAAATATACACACACACAATGGTGCTTTGTATATAACAGCTAAATTCCCCTTCTCCAATACACTCAGTCCAGCTGGCCAAATAGGACCACATGTCCATAATACGGGGTTGATCAAGAACAGCCACAACCAGGTTAAGAGATGGACCCCCCCCTCTCCCCCTTTATGTTCTGACCGCAGCTGACCAAACAGGCCACCCCAACCCGCTGCACATGTCTAAATCACTGTTCTGTAAACACCTCAACACTGTGGTTTTCGGTTGAGTTTGTATTCACTCTGTGTTTAATTCCACTTGTCCTTTAACTGACCTCTTCAGAAAGCCATGTTCATTGGGGGTTAGAGGTCACACTTTATCACAATGGTTCTTGTTTTACCTGTCAGTTGTGGTCTTAGCCTCAAGCAGAATACCTGCAATGTAGGAAGTCTATAGCCTTTCAACAGTTTGCCCTAGTATTAAACCACACCACAGGCCACACCTACAGATTAAATAGGATGTTCTCTATGATTCCAACAAGCTAATTGTTGCAGTATTGTACATGAAATGTATGTTTATTATTCAATGTTGTAATTTTTATAAATGTTTTAAAAATTGCATTGTAATCTGTACACGTAACCAGTTGTTGAAGCACTATCTATAACATTGTCGTAAAACGTTGGGATTGTTTTACTTTGCTATCGGACGTCCAAGGCAACAGGATATTTCAAATGTTTTGATAATAACAAAGGGGTATTTATTTAGTGATGTAGTTTTAACATTCCACTTCAGTAATGGACTCCGTTTAGATCTACGGAGTAATAGAAGGGAAGAGATGAGTCTGGGACAAGAATCAAGACATTTTCTATCAAATGAAATTACTATGCAAAACAAAAAAAAACACAAAATGTCCCACACAAAAAGTGCTTGGTGTTTTTCATGTCATAAATAGGCTTTTTATCCAAAGACAAAAGCTTTGCATCTCACTGAATAAACCTGTGTATGACCCCAGGGAGGAGTTTCCTTAGGTGACATGTACTGTGACATTTCTCTCATTGTCATCGACGTTTATTGCAAACAAACACACAAATGCTACATTGTTTTCAAAACAGATTTATTTGTAAATCAAAAATAAAATGCTGACAAGTTTCTCAGTGTGTTTTTTACAGCAACAAAATAGGTTCACAGTCATTCACCCAAATTGTATAGTCGGCATTGATTTAAGTCAGTGTGAAAATGATACAAATATGAAAAACTCGGACAGTTAACGTTACTAATCTTATCCTATACTATACTGAAGTCGTTGGCTAGTATACTGCACTGCATATCGACTATTAGGTGCAATTCATCTCATACATTTCTAATTTGCTTATAATCCCATATGAACAAAATCATTGTCTATAACCTCATCACTATAGGCCGAATCCTACCTTGAGATATGACCGTTCAAATCAATTAGAGAAATGTGCGAAGTACAAGTTGCATATCTAGTGTTCCGGACCCATTGTACAGAATGTTCTCAAATTAAGTGCTTGTATTGTTCACTTACATCTACCACCCTACATGTAATTAAATAGGCACTCAACTAGTATAATAGTCTATATTCTGACATGATTTCTCAGTTTTGTAGTAAGATGGTGCTCAAGGGGACAGGAATTCAGCAAACCACTTCCTATGCACAGTAATTCAACTAAATTAAATTGTGTCCCCTTGAGGACTACATATCTGCATTTATGGGCGTACTTTAGGTATGGTATAATCACATTTAGAATGTGAAGGGTACACCAGATATGTAGTCCTGTGTAGCTCAGATGGTAGAGCATGGCGCTTGCAATGAGGGGTTCAATTCCCACAGAGGCCCAGTTAGAAAAAAGTATGAACATGTATGCACTAACTAAGTCACTCTGGATAAGAGCGTCTGCTAAATTACGGAAATGTAAATAGGAGTTCCTAGATTCCAAAGGATAAACATAGGCCTAAAAGATATTTCCAACTTCATTTTGGATTTAATTTCATTTCCTCAGTGATAAACATTTAAGAAAACCCAATTTCACTCACACACACACAGATAAATAAATAGTTCTATTAAAAACAGTGGTTCCCAAACAGTGGGTTGGGATGCAGAAAAGTATACATTTTTCAATAAAAGCCTATAATCTTCGAGAATTTACAATCAACGAAGTAAAATCTAGACAATCAGTCCCCCACTGATGTTACGTTTGTTCATAAGAACAACAAATGCATAGAATTGTAGGAAATTAGCTTAAAAACTAACAAAATCTCAGCTACATGGCAAAATGCACATTTAAAATTGGTTTTAAAATTGCTCAAATTTTATTTCAGCTCCATGGCAGGATGTGTGGAATTGCAGGGGATTAGCTTTGAAACTTAAATATTCTGTCCGCTGCCAAGATCATATTTTGTATTTATTCTTTGGTCTGTATGTTTTTCAATTGGTGGTTCACAAGGCAAAACAGTTTGGGAAACCCTGAATTAAAACAATACAAAATAGCTCACTAGAAAACAACATGCAGAATAAAGGTCTGCCAGCTCATAGCTAAATCCTCAAACTAATTTGCAGTAGTTCATAACTATACTCCGGTTTACACATTCACATGGGCTTCCTATTAGAAAAGATGACAATGATTAATCAATGAAGGTATGATTAGCACTGCTGGAGGATAACATAGGGGAGAGTGGGGTAAGTTAAGCCAGAGAGGTAAATTGAGACACCCTTTTTTCAAGGAAACTACACACAAAATTGTATAATTTGACCAAATATCTAGGAAGGAAGAAACCACAAGGGAAAAGTGGTAAGCAAGTTAGGTTAAACAATTTATTTTAATAATGTGTTACAATTTTCATGATGCTTGTATTTAAACCAAAGTAGATACTTTTAAATTGTTCTATACATCAGCATGAAAGTGCATTATTGTAGCATAATCAAAATGTTTGCCTTGGGGTAAAAGTTGAGCCAATGACAAGTGTTTTCCTCCCAGGCATAATGCAAGGCATTTACACTGGGATATGAGGTAACAGGGCCTGGCCTATTTAAAAAATAATAATAATAATTTTTAAAAAGTAAAAAGTGTTTGTTAGGAGTTACAACTGTGTTAAAAATGTGCTTAAAATTATTTTAAAAATATATATAACAATTGTGTTGAATTGTGTTTGGGAAATAAAGATATACATGGTAATATTTCATCAGTTCAGGCATTTCTATGCGGCTTAACTTAACCTATTCCGCAGCTCAACTTATCCCATAACAGGGGTAAGTTGTGCCAAGAGACCACTTTTTTCAGACAACATATATGTTTTCAAAACTGTAATATTTACATGAATTATGATTATTTCCAGGGATAGACAACATCCTGAAATATATGTGGATATCTTGTAAAAAAGATACGCTGAATGTAAAAAAGAAATTTCAATTTACCCCACCCTCCGCTAAGCAAAACTATACACAAAATGGTAGCTAAAAAAAAAAAACACTTCCTGACACAAGGTGCAATTAATTTACCACTGGCAGCAAGAAAGTGCACTGATATGGTTAGTTTGAAGGCCCTGAAACAATTTGCATGTGCTTTGTTCATAAGCAATACCTGATTAAACCTGGATTAAATGGGAGTGTAGCGTACACAAAGCGCTTCATCTAGAAAATCTTTTCACACTTTTAAAAAAAATATTTATATCTTTTAAGAAAAATATTCAGGAAGATTCAGCAGCCCAAAAAATGCATTCTTTCAAATGTCAGCATAACCTAAAGCAATGCTACTGCGATCACATAGTAATCATGATCCTTTAGGACTTCTATACAGCTAACAATATGTACACAGAAAATAATTTTAAAAAATTGCTAAATCAATAAAACAATTGCAGCAGTTGTCGAGAATTCCTAAAGATCGCAAACAGTGAATCATTTGCTGAATAGAACAGGCTATTGTTCTGTCAGTAGAAGAAGCGGTCCAGTAAAATGAGTTAGATCGTTTCTGTAGATCATTTCCTATTGGTCCCCTCTACTTTTATTTTATGTAACCTTTATTTAACTAGGCAAATCAGTTAAGAACAAATTCTTATTTACAATGACAGCCTACCCCGGCCAAACCTGGACGACGTTGGGCCAATTGTGCGCCGCCCTATGGGACTTCCAATCACGGCTGGAGATTATATATTTCTCAGTCAGCGTTACGAAGACATACGTACTTCAACATACAGGGAAAATGTATGATTGCGTTGTATTTGGTAAACTGAACACAATCACCAGTGGATGACGCCCTTTGGGATGTGTCTGGGATAAGAAAAGAACAACTCCACTACATGGTGCATGTCAACAGTCTCTCTGAGAACAGTAGGCTGACAACTAGGCCCAAACTCTGACTAGTAAAAACACAACACTGTAGAGTGAGACGTAGGGATTGGTCTGAATTCCTTAAATTGGTCTATTGTACTTCAAACAATGTTTAGGCAGGTTGCTTAGGATACAAACCTAAAATATACATTTTAGAAAGATGCTCTTATCCAGGGCGACTTAAATTGGTGCATTCAACTTAGAATAGCCAGTGGGACAACCACATCTCGATCACAGTAAGTACATTTCTTTAAACAAGCAGCCGTGAGCCAAGTCAGTGCTATCAGGGACAATCACAAGTATAAGTAAGCTTTGCTTGTATACTTACAAGCAGTGTTGTAAAGTACTTAAGAAGTATCTCTACATTAATTATATTTGACAACTTTTACGTCACTACATTCCTAAAGAAAATAATGTACTTTTTACTCCATACATTTACCCTGACAACCAAAAGTATTTGCTACATTTTGAATACTTAGCAAGACAGGTAAATGGTCCAATGGCTACTGATAAATAAAACATGTAAAAATGTAATTGTGCCATCTGGCTCGCTTAATAAGTAATTTATATGCTCTTACTTTTATACTTACGTATATTTAAAACCAAATACTTTTAGACTTTCACTAGAGTCATTTTCTATTAAGGTATCTTTACTTTTACTCAAGTATGAAAATCGGGTACTTTTTCCCACCACTGCTTCCAAGACCATTAGGCTTGATCGAGTGAGCTTTTTAGTCCTGTAGTAATGTAGGTGGCCCTGCCTGTAATTCTTTAAACTTTTATTTTAGCATTATGTCATTGAGAAGAAATATGTATTTCATATTAACATCCTTTTGGTGAACTGAAGACACGTTGGATATAACGGATAAGGCAAAAAGGGCTGAGAACACTGATTGTTCACTAATACTGGTAAACTAGACTCCACCAACACATCATGACGTCTCGACTCACCTCTAAGTCTCATCTGTCCTTGAGCAGTCATGTGTGGAAACCGTAGCAAGAGATTCCCGAGACTGTTTAGACCACTCAGTGTCAGTGTAGGGGGTTTAGGGCTTGATGTCAAGATGACATCAATGTTCAAGGGATAGTTCAGGATGAGGCCCTTTATCTACTTCCCCAGAGTCAGATGAACTCATGGATAGCCAATACCAACAAGCCTTAGCTAGAGCAATGACTGCAAGTCTACAGGAACAGCTTGCATGCTAGCTGTTCTGATAGAATTTCAGTCATTACGTTAACACCAGTTAGCAAATTCCTTCAAACTGCATGGAGATGCATAACAATGGTATCCACGAGTTGATCTGACTCTGGGGAAATAGGTTAAGGACTTCATTGCCAAAATATCCCTTTCAGGCCTTGACGTTGTTCCCATTGGACAGAGGTTCCGTCTCCGAGGGGTTGGATTGTATGGAACATAGCTCAGTGGGTGTGGACAGGTCTGTGGCCCCTCCCCCTCCCGCCGATTGGTTCCTGAAGTGGTGAATAATGACCCAGGCAGCACAGCCCAGGTAGATGACCGTCAGCAAGGCGAAGTAGAAGAAGTAGATGAGGAACTATTGGAGAAGAGAACAGCACTCATTAGAAAATATATGGTGTTCCCATATGGTTGACGTTATCTTGCAGGAAGTTGTCTGAGCGTGGTAATTAGTGTGTGTGTGCATCTTACCTGGGAGTGCACATCTAGTCCCAGACCCTTCTTGTCCGAGACGATGAGAGTGATGATGGTCTTCAGAATGGTCGCGAGGAAAGTGTTGACCCCAAACACCAGGGCACACAGCTCCTTGGTGAGGGACGAGGCGATCTGGAAACTACACAAACACCACAACAGGATAGTCAGCAGATCAAATGTAGAGCCTAAAGTAAGACATTTGACAGTTCTATTTGACAATGCATTCATACACTGCACACATCTGAACAATACTAAATACTACATCCCCATCATATGTATACAACGATGTTAAATAAACCTGGACTTAAAGAAGCGTACATAGCAATAGGCACGAGGAACTGGTAGAAACCCTTGAAGAAGGAGTAGGCCACGTAGCAGACCCAGATGTTGCCGGTGGTCCCCATGAGGAGCAGCAGGCCAGCCTGCAGAGCCGTGATCACACCGATCACCAGCTCAGACCACACGTTCCAGCGGATCTTCACGAAGCCCGCTGCAAATGATGTAATCGCACCTGGGACAGAATTAACAAGGTGGAGTTAGTCAAAGAAGAAAAGCTGACTAAGTTAATAAGTGAGTAGGTGGTTAAGGCTTGTGGGAACTAAATTTAATACATGCTGTGTGTGTGTGTGTGTGTGTAGACTCAGTCACAGAGTTTTAGATAATCATATCAAGGCAAACAGAGGGGATTGCTGGTTTAGTAGGCCTTTAAGTTATTAGGCATCAATGAAATAATTATACTAAGTCACTAAGGGGAACATATTGTCTGGCGTCATCTCCCTGTGTGATCGTCTAAACGATCATCATCTTCCACCACCTTTCATCAGAGCGTGACTGTTTAGTCTTATGTAGTCTCACCACATCACACTGATTCATGGGAATTCCTCGGTCTTTCTAGATTGATGGGCTTTGTATGTCTCCTGTCCTTGTCAGCTGTTAAGGTGATGTAACTTCAGTCCTAATTAAATCATTGGAGAGGGGTCTGTCTAAAACAGTGTTTCCCAACTCCAGTCCTCCAGTACCCCCAACAGTACATGTTGTTGTTGTTGTGGCCCTGGACAAGCACACCTGATTCTACTTGTCAACTAATAAATAAAGTTGAATCAGGCGAGTTAGCCTGGGGATACAACAACGTGTGCTGTTGGGGGTACTAGAGGACTGGAGATGGGAAACCCTGGTATAAGAAACTTATTGGCCAGACGTCACGTGACCCCACAGGCTCCTACCCCGTCAGAGAGTAAAGACCCAGGTGAATGCTACAAATTGGTTACTAAACACTTGTATACCTGCCTTTGGGGGGCCTTTCTACCCAGCTTAAAACTAAAACCTAGGGAAATGTATCCCTTACCCAGTAGCGTGGAGACAGCCTCCACCCCTCCATTGTAGACATGTTTGTTCTCCGTGGCGGGGTATACCTTGTTCCACAGGACATGGACGTACAACAGCACCAGGTAGTAGCCAGCGGAGTTGAACACCCACCACAGGCTCCACAGTCTCAAGCTGGGCCTCCGCGGCACGTTCCTCAGCTCCTTCAGCATCTGAATGAACACTGAGTCCCTCCAGGAGGAACCAGAGCTGAGAGGAGCCAGACAGGGCGTGTCACCTGAACACAAGCCTGCTTCGCCCTGCTTCATCCTGGCCAGCTCCGACTGGGCTGCAGCCTGCTCCTGGAGGTTCCTCTGGGCAGCGCGATGGGCCCTGTTGAAGAACAGGGACCTCTTGGGCCAGGGCAGGCAGCAGGAGAGCACCAGGCCGAAGGACACCAAGCCCAAGGAGACGGCACTGAGCGTGGCGAAGGAGAGCCTTCCCACGGATATAAGCACCTGACCCAGCACCGAGCTGGAAAACACCCCCATGAGGACGCAAGAGCGCGAGACGCTGGCCACGCGTTGGTAGAGCTCTGGGGTGACCAGGGAGAAGATATAGGAGGAGTAGGCCACACGTGCTGCCATGGTGATGCCATAGAAGAACTCCATGAATTGCATCTCTAAGAGCGAGGAGCCCAGGAGGATGAGGAGCCAGATGGCCACGTGGCTGAGGCTGGAGAGGACCAGGACGGGCTTGTAGCGCAGAACATCTGTCAGGAGGAAGACTGGCACCAGCACCGCCATGTAGGAGTAGGACAGGATCGGGTTGATCTCATTGGTCACCTGGAGGAAGAGAATGGGTGGGGCATGAGAGAGGGGAGACCACATAGAATGACCAGAGGGCTATGTGGAGTCTAGAGAGGGCTGTGTGAAATTAATTGCAATTCATCTGATCACTCTTCATGACATTCTGGAGTATATGCAAATTGCCATCATCAACACTGAGGTAGCAAACTTTGTGGAGACCAATTATTGTGTCATTCTCAAAACTTTTGGCCACGACTGTAGAGAGGGCTATGTGGAATCTAATTCTCCTTGTCAAAAGTTGTTGTAGCTGTGCTGGCAGGTGTTCACAAATTGCGTATTTAGGCTAGTTCCCTGTCAGTCCACATGCCTCATATGCTGTTTAGAACAACCTTGTCGCTGTGCTGACAACAACGTTAATCCCCCTCTACAGGAAATGAGGGGAGCAAAAACCTTCACTGATCCCCTTTATTTGAGCTAAGGCTACATTGTATGCCAGGACAACTTCCAATGAGTCTGCAGACTTCAGGCCATTCGGTTCATTAGTTGACACTGAGCCAGACAAGCCTACAGTAACCAATCAGAAAAGGAGACTGACCTATTTTGTAGGAATGTGAACTTTGACCATACTGAGGAGGAGTTACGGCACTCACACTGTGATTGCCTTATTACAGTCCAATGGGTTCCATGACTAAGGAACACTGGAAAATAATAACTGCCACTTTTTTTCAATTACTTTGAGATTGAGAGGTTGTTGTTCAAGCTCAAAGTATAAATTCAGATGTAACTCGTGTCAGCTGATATAGCTTATATAGGGTTTGTCGTTCTACGTGTCATACAAGGCTATAGCCTACGTCGTAGGACATTTCCTTTGATATCCCCCAAAATCATTGGGCCTCAGGTTGAACTGACATGCCCTGGCCTTCAGTAGAAGACTGATATAAAAGTTGACACGACTAACAATATACTTGTTTACTAAGTAAGAGTGAATGTAAGTTTCTCGATGCTTCCTACTAGCGCTTCAAAATTTATTGAATTCACATCGTAATCAAAATATTGACGTGCAATATCCATATCGCAAGAGATCCATATTGCATGCAATATTTTGAAAGCTGTTAGATTCACTGTAAGCTTGCATGCTATTCTGTTAGGTCAATGTAGTCAACCGATCGTTCCAAACAAGAACCATGCCGCTTTCCACTTTGCTTCTTAATAGTGACAGTTACATAACGGGATATTATTTGTGACATATACAGTGGGGAGAACAAGTATTTGATACACTGCCGATTTTGCAGGTTTTCCCACTTACAAAGCATGTAGAAGTCTGTAATTTTTATCATAGGTACTCTTCAACTGTGAGTGACGGAATCTAAAACAAAAATCCAGAAAATCACATTGTATGATTTTTAAGTAATTAATTTGCATTTTATTGCATGACATAAGTATTTGATACATCAGAAAAGCAGAACTTAATATTTGGTAGAGAAACCTTTGTTTGCAATTACAGAGATCATACGTTTCCTGTAATTCTTGACCAGGTTTGCACACACTGCAGCAGGGATTTTGGCCCACTCCTCCATCCAGATCCTTCAGGTTTCGGGGCTGTCGCTGGGCAATACGGACTTTCAGCTCCCTCCAAAGATTTTCTATTGGGTTCAGGTCTGGAGACTGGCTAGGCCACTCCAGGACCTTGAGATGCTTCTTACGGAGCCACTCCTTAGTTGCCCTGGCTGTGTGTTTCAGGTCGTTGTCATGCTGGAAGACCCAGCCACGACCCATCTTCAATGCTCTTACTGAGGGAAGGAGGTTGTTGGCCAAGATCTCGCGATACATGGCCCCATCCATCCTCCCCTCAATACGGTGCAGTCGTCCTGTCCCCTTTGCAGAAAAGCATCCCCAAAGAATGATGTTTCCACCTCCATGCTTCACGGTTGGGATGGTGTTCTTGGGGTTGTACTCATCCTTCTTCTTCCTCCAAACACGGCGAGTGGAGTTTAGATCAAAAAGCTCTATTTTTGTCTCATCAGACCACATGACCTTCTCCCATTCCTCCTCTGGATCATCCAGATGGTCATTGGCAAACTTCAGACGGGCCTGGACATGCGCTGGCTTGAGCAGGGGGACCTTGCGTGCGCTGCAGGATTTTAATCCATGACGGCGTAGTGTGTTACTAATGGTTTTCTTTGAGACTGTGGTCCCAGCTCTCTTCAGGTCATTGACCAGGTCCTGCCGTGTAGTTCTGGGCTGATCCCTCACCTTCCTCATGATCATTGATGCCCTACGAGGTGAGATCTTGCATGGTGCCCCAGACCAAGGGAGATTGACCGTCATCTTGAACTTCTTCCATTTTCTAATAATTGCGCCAACAGTTGTTGCCTTCTCACCAAGCTGCTTGCCTATTGTCCTGTAGCCCATCCCAGCCTTGTGCAGGTCTACAATTTTATCCCTGATGTCCTTACACAGCTGTTTGTTTGAGTGTGTGGAGTCCGTTTGATTGAGTGTGTGGACAGGTGTCTTTTATACAGGTAACGAGTTCAAACAGGTGCAGTTAATACAGGTTATGAGTGGAGAACAGGAGGGCTTCTTAAAGAAAAACTAACAGGTCTGTGAGAGACGGAATTCTTACTGGTTGGTAGGTGATCAAATACTTATGTCATGCAATAAAATGCAAATTAATTATTTAAAAATCATACAATGTGATTTTCTGGATTTTTGTTTTAGATTCCGTCTCTCACAGTTGAAGTGTACCTATGATAAAAATTACAGACCTCTACATGCTTTGTAAGTAGGAAAACCTGCAAAATCGGCAGTGTATCAAATACTTGTTCTCCCCACTGTATAAACTCCACAAAATTCATGTTAACAAACTATAGTTTTGGCAAGTCGGTTAGGACATTTACTTTGTGCATGACACAAGTAATTCTTCCAACAATTGTTTACAGATAGATTATTTAATTTATAATTCACTATATCATAATTCCAGTGGGTCAGAAGTTTACATACACTAAGCTGACTGTGCCTTTAAATTCCAGAAAATGATGTCTGATGGCTTCTGATTGACATAATTTGAATAAATTATTAAATTAAATAAATATCTGTGGATGTATTTCAAGGCCTACCTTCAAACTCAGTGCCACTTCGCTCGACATCGTGGGAAAATCTAAAAATCAGACAAGACCTCAGAAAAATAATTGTAGACCTCTACAAGTCTGGTTCATCCTTGAGAGCAATTTCCAAATACCTGAATGTACCAAGTTCATCTGTACAAACAATAGTACGCAAGTATAAACACCATGGGACCACGCAGCCGTCATACCGCTCAGGAAGGAGACGCGTTCTGTTTCCTAGAGATGAATGTACTTTGGTGTGAAAAGTGAAAATCAATCCCAGAACAACAGCAAAGGACCTTGTGAAGATGCTGGAGGAAACGGGTACAGAAGTATCTATATCCACAGTAAAACGAGTCCTATATCAACATAACCTGAAAGGCCGCTCAGCAAGGAAGAAGCCACTGCTCCAAAACCGCCATAAAAAAGCCAGACTACGGTTTGCAACTGCACATGGGGACAAAGATCGTACAAAAATGTCCTCTGGCCTGATGAAACAAAATTAGAACTGTTTGGCCATAATGACGATCATTATGTTTGGAGGAAAAAGGGGGAGGCTTGCAAGCCAAAGAACATCCCAACTGTGAAGCACAGGGGGTGGCAGCATCATGTTGTTGGGATGCTTCACAAAATAGATTATGGCTTAAGGACAACAAAGTCAAGGTATTGGAGTGGCCATCACAAAGCCCTGACCTCAATCCTATAGAAAATGTGTGGGCAGAACTGAAAAAGCGTGTGCAAGCAAGGAGGCCTACAAACCTGACTCAGTTACACCAGTTCTGTCTGGAGGAATGGGCCAAAATTCACCCAACTTATTGTGGGAAGCTTGTGGAAGGCTACCCGAAACATTTGACCCAAATTAAACCATTTAAATGCAATACTACCAAATACTAATTGAGTGTATGTAAACTTCTGACCCACTGGGAATGTGATGAAAGAAATAAAAGCTGAAATAAATAATTCTCTCTACTATTACTCTGACATTTAAGACAGGGAATTTTTACTAGGATTAAATGTCAGGAATTAAGAAAAACTGAGTTTAAATGTATTTGGCTAAGGTGTATGTAAACCTCCGACTTCAACTGTGTGTGTGTGTGTGTACACACACACACACACACACACACACACACACACACAATATGTTTGGAAAATCGAATCGAAATAGGTATCGTATCGGCACATAAATATCGTGATAATATCGTATCATGACGTCCCTGGCATTTCCCAGGCCTACTTTTCAATATATTACAGTTCACTCTAGTATTTATATCTTAATCATAAAATCACAACATTTAGTAAGAAAAATAAATAAATCTCAATTCAATTTTTCACCCAAATCGTGAAGCCCTACCTCCTAAACATAAACCCACCCTAACAAACTGTGGTTAACTTAAGACACACACTCTCTCACACACACACACTACACACACATTGCACTCTCATGCAAAACACACCACACCAACATTACACGCTGTTATAGGGGGATGACTGTGCATCACTGACCTGTTCCCTGGTGAAGTTCTTCTCCGTGCTGAGCAGGTTTGGTGTTATAAAGGGCTCCCCAGGCTTCAGCTGCACCATAAACCCATAGAAACACAGGAACACCACCGACAACTCCCAGGTCCGGGCTGCCATGGTCTGGCCGTCTGAGGGGTCCTCCGGTGGGGGAAGAGCCATCTCAGGGTCAGGCTCTCCAGGGGCGGTCTCCTTCAGGTCCAGTTTAGCCTCTTCCTCCTCAGCCCTGTCCCCACTCACCATAGTGTCTTTGTCCACCATGGTAGTGGCCTGACAGTAGACACTGGAGTCCCAAGTCTACCTCTGACTGTGTCAAATTACTAAGTGGTATGCTATAGTGAAGAGGCTTGCTATAGGAACCTTCATAGAAACCAGAGAGAAGGGCTTAAACCTCCAATTCAGATTTTCTAAGCAGACAGTGAGTAGAGATTCCTGTTAGCACTCTTCTGTGCTAAACATTACAGAGCGGGTGAGAGGGAAACCTTTCACAATGGTGAACATGGAGTTAAAGTACTACCTGCAGCCATGTTCATACTGTATGTACGAGAGAATGTCAACCTTTGTTCCATTCCACGGCTTGACAATGATTGAAAGCAAGCTAGCTTACAGCTGGACCTCTGGGCATTGTGAACCTGTAAAAGACAAGAATGTTTGCAAATAGTCCTTTTTTTTAACCTTTATTTAACTAGGCAAGTCAGTTAAGAACAAATTCTTATTTACAATGACAGCCTACATACAGGGTCAGCCCCTGGAGCAAATTAGGGTTAAGTGCCTTGCTCAATGACACGTCAACAGGTTTTTCACCTTGTCGGCTCTTGTATTCGAACCAGCAACCTTTCGGTTACGACCTGCCTTGTTTACCATTGTTGTTATTATAATGCGTGTGATTTGATGTCCCTGCTCTAAAATGACAGTGACAGAGACAGAGAGCTGTATTCTTCATCATCTTGTGGGATGGTGCTCAACCAAACTTCCCATGTCCAAAGCTGTCATTTCAGGGCAGTAACAACAATGGTAAACAACGACCCTAACAGATCTGAGCTGTCAGGTCACACGTATTCCAAAATACATTTTCAATCGCAACAAAAAGGAATGGGTAAAGTCAGTGCATGACAACTTTGTTGTTCCCTATTGGACTGATTTAACTTGGGGTTGACACGTTCCAAAAATAGATTCACAATCAATGAGTTTCGTAACGTCTACCTCTTGACCAGCTATTGCATTGAAGTTTGCCATAGTTCGATAGCTGTGTAATTGCAATGCTGCATGCATGTGAGACCAGACATACTTTAGAAGTAATCGCTAAAATGTATTTTGTGAAAGAGGGGTGCAACTTCGGCACGCATGGTTGGCACGAGCCATATGTAATGTTAGCTAACCAGATTCCAACCTGGAATACCTAACGTTGGTTTGCTAGCAAGCTACATGCTAATGCAGCGAACTCAACCAAAGGTAACTAAACTTGTCTGGCAGAGGTAACTACGCTTATTTTGATAAACCCTTTGCTAGTGAACAATGTCAGAGAACTGGCTACAGCTAACGTAAACTAGCCTAAACAATTTAACTAACTGCTGACATTAACTAGCTAATGTTAGCGTCATCATGCGAGTTAATATTATCTTATTGCAGGGAAACATTGCTAAACTTGTTAGCTAGCTGAAGTTCACAACAATGTACATTCAACTTTACATAAGAAAAGTGTGCACATCCTACCTCTGATTTCTCCCTAAACTGAACTCGTGTGTGCGCTGTTGTTTAATGGATGCATTTCAGGCAGCTGAGGCTGGGAGATGTTGCAAGGAACTATGGGGGCTGTAGTCTATTTTGATTGGCCGGTGTCGTGCCCAAAAGCTCCCCCCTGCCGTTATTACCCCCCCCCCCCCCCTCGCGTGAACGCGCACACACTAAATTATTCATTGCTGCGACTTGCTTGCTAGTTGAGATTTCTGCTCTTCACTCCGTTGTTAGTTTAGCCTACATTTCACTGATTTTGGTAGCATAAATAATTTTTTATTTGTGTCCTTCAAGGTAGCTGTCAGTGATCACGTTAGGCTGCGTTTCATTAAAAAACATTTATGGCGGTTTGATCGCGGGGGAGGCACTTGTAATGTCTGCAGTTTTCGGTTTGGCTATTTGTTTCAAGTGTAAGTCTATAAATACATCTCTGCCAAATTCGTCTTATTCGACTAGTATTTTTGAAAGTGTAGGATAATAATTCAGCCATAGTTGTTCTGAAATGTTTATTGCTTGCCTACATTTTACTCCCTCCTCTATGTTTAATGTAACACATATACATTAATTATTAATTTCGGTTGCCTATCCTGAAGTGAAGTTTGCTCTATAGAAAGTATTTGCCTGTATGTGTTATATTAAACATAGAGGAGGGCTGAATTATTTTCCTACACTTTCAAAAATACTAGTCGAATAAGACATGGGTGAGATTACGAATTTATTTATAGACTAATAAAAAATGAAGGACACAAATATAAAAATGCTTTATGCTACTAAAATCTGTGAAATGTAGGCTAAACTGACAGAGCAGAAATCTCAACTAGCGAGCAAGTCTCAGCAATGAAGAATTGAGTGTGCGCGCGTTCACGCGAGGGGGGGGGGGAGCAGGGGGGAGCTTTTCAATCCAAAATGCACCTAAAAAGGTATTTAATCAATTAACATTAATATATCACTCAATGATCAATACTTTTCACTAGTTTCAATATCAATGGCTAATTGGCTACATAACATACTTCAACATATTAGGACATAATATCACATGAACATTTAACGAATAAAGACAAACACCCCTACACATATGGAAGCTTCCATATACACAAAACATAGAGCATTCTATTGAGTACGCAGGCAACTGAACATTGCCCCATGGATAATTATTGAACATGACCGTCGCGCGCTCTGTGAAAGTGAGGGAGTTCTATTATCCTGGGCCGGGTTGAACCGGGAAATGGCCCATCATGTCATCGGGTGAAAGCGGGGAGTGAGGAGCGACCTTCTCAAATCAAACAGCAATCTGCGCCCACATTCTACTCATATGTAGATATATACACAGATGGGCCAAAGGATCCAAACACTGGATAAACGGGAGCAGGAATTGTTATTCCGGAATTCAAAACTCAAATGTGTAAAAATTTAACTAAGGATTTATCAGTATATTCAACAGAAATGATTGCTATCATATTTGCATTGCAGTGGGTAGAAGAGATTAAACCATGTAGGGTAATTATATGTTCAGATTCAGCAGCTGTGTTAAGTAGTTTAAGATCCAGAAAGTCAGGAAGGGAAGATTTGTGGGTAGAGATAATGACAATGGTGATGGGAATACAGAGAAGTGGGTGGTAGTCCAGTTTTGTTGGGATTCATGCACATGTGGGTGTACAGGACAATGAAAAGGCAGATTTAATAGCAAAAGAAGCACTGAGGAGAAATAGAGTAGATGTGGAGGTGAAGTTAAGTAGAGGGGAAGTTAAAACATTGATTAGGAAAAAAGGCCTTGATATATGGCAAAGGATGTGGGAAGTGAGTATTAAGGGTAGATTTTACTATAGCATTAGGAAGAATATAAAACAAGTAGTGATTCACGGGTGTGCTGGGAATAGAAGAGATGAAGTGGTACTGGGAAGATTAAGATTTGGACATACAGGACTGAATTCAACATTGAAATTAATAGGAAAACATGAAAATGGGATGTGTGATGCATGTTTGGTAGGGGAGACTGGAACGTGTTGTTATACTGTCAGTTATATGATACACAGAGAGAAAGATTGTTTGAAGGAGTAAGGAGAGTGGGACGGAAATGGGGGTTAGATGGTATTTTGGGAAGGGGAGATGGAAGCAATGAGGCAGATAGGGAAATTATATACTTTAGTAGGGAGACTGGTCTGACAGTAAGAATATAAGTGTAAGTTGCCATGGATGACCACACTCCTAAACAGTAGGTGGCGGTATATGCAAATGATAGTTAGTTGCGATCCGCCAAGAAGCCCCAATATACAGGTGCAGTGATCGATAAGCAGCTTTGACAGCTGATGCTTAAAGTTAGTGAGGGAGATAGGAACCTCTAGCTTCAAGGATTTTTGCAATTCGTTCCAGTCATTGGCAGCAGAGAACTGGAAGGAATGGCGGCCAAAGGAGGTGTTGGCTTTGGGGGTGGCCAGTGAGATATACCTGCTGGAGCGCATACTACGGGTAGGTGTTCCTATGGTGACCAGCGCGCTGAGATAAGGCGGGGATTTACCTAATAAAGACTTATAGATGACCTGGAGCCAGGGGGTTTGGCGACCAATATGTAGTGAGGGCCAGCTGACGAGAGAATACAGGTCGCAGTGGTGGGTAGTATATGGGGCTTTGGTAACAAAACGGATGGCACTGTGATAGACTACATCCAATTTGCTGAGTAGAGTGTTGGAGGCTATTTTGTAAATGACATCGCCGAAGTCAAAGATCGGTAGGATGGTACGTTTTACAAGGGCATGTTTGGCAGCATGAGTGAAGGAGGCTTTGTTGCGAAATAGGAAGCCGATTCTAGATTTAATTTTGGATTGGAGATGGTTAATATGAGTCTGGAAGTTGAGTTTACAGTCTAACCAGACGCCTAGGTATTTGTAGTTGTCCACAAATTCTAAGTCAGACCCGTCGAGGGTAGTGATGATAGTCCGGTGGGCGGGTGCGGGCAACGTTCTATTGAAGAGCATGCATTTAGTCTTACTAGCATTTAAGAGCAGTTGGAGGCCACGGAAGGAGTGTTGTATGGCATTGAAGCTTGTTTGAAGGTTAGTTAACACAGTGTCCAAAGATGGGCCAGATGTATACAGAATGGTGTCGTCTGCGTAGAGATGGATCAGAGAGTCACCAGCAGCGAGAGCGACATCGTTGATGTATATAGAGAATAGGGTTGGCCCAAGAATTGAACCCTGTGGCACCCCCATAGAGACTGCCAGGGGACCGGACAGCAGGCCCTCCGATTTTACGCACTGAACTCTGTCTGAGAAGTAGTTGGAGAACCAGGCGAGGCAGCCACTTGAGAAACCAAGGCTGTTGAGTCTGCCAATAAGAATGCGGTGATTGACAGAGCCGAAAGCCTTGGCCAGGTCGATGAAGACGGCTGCACAGTACTGTCTTCTATCGATGGCGGTTATGATATCGTTAAGTACCTTGAGTGTAGCTGAGATGCACCCATGACGAGCTCGGAAACCAGATTGCATAGCAGAGAAGGTCCGGTGGGATTCGAAGAAGTCAGTGATCTGTTTATTAACTTGGCTTTCGAAGACTTTAGAAAGGCAGGGCAGGATGGATATAGGTCTGTAACAGTTTGGGTCTAGAGTGTCTCCCCCTTTGAAGATGGGGATGACCGCGGCAGCTTTCCAATCTCTAGGGATCTCAGACGATACAAAAGAGAGGTTGAACAGGCTGGTAATAGGGGTTGCAACAATTTTTGCTGATAATTTTAGGAAGAAAGGGTCCAGATTGTCTAGCCCAGCAGATTTGTAGGGGTCCAGATTTAGCAGCTCTTTCAGAACATCAGCTGTCTGGATTTGGGTGAAGGAGAAGCTTAGACATAGTTTAACAGTGTAATGTTGCAGCTCGGCCAGCAGATGGTATGATTTAACAGAAAGTTCCTGTGCCTTATACACCACACGACTCCAGGAACGTCACACTTTATTATCCTCCTTCAGCTTTTGACAACGAACCTAACCTCCGGCCATGCTTGGCTCGGTTACGGTTGGCACTCTAACATTCCCCCTCCCCCATAAACTGGCGCTGATTGGTGAGTTTGATTGACAGACACACATTCCTCACCAATGGACTACAAGAGGCGGCAAAATGAGCGGCTAATTTAATTTTTTTAGAATATTATTATTATATATATTTTTTATATAAGACCACATTTTGCCGCCTTTCCAAAGTGCCGCTCTAGGCGGTTGCCTAGTCTGCCTATACGCACGCGCCGGCCCTGCCAGGAGCACACTTTCCTTTCAAAATGTAGCAAGTACTTTTGAGTGTAAGGAGTAAAAAGTACATTATTTTCTTTAGGAATGTAGTGAAGTAAAAGTTGGCAAAAATATAAATACTATAGTAAAGTACAGATACTACTTAAGTAGTACTTTAAAGTATTTTTACTTAAGTACTTTACACCACTGGAGTAGGCTACAAGGTCGGCGATACAATGTAACAGAATAAATGAACATTGTAATAGTATGAGGGGAAAAACGTATGAGAATGTTTATAAACTTTATTTTTGCGTCACGTGTGAGCTTTTGTATACAAATTTGGAATATGTCTAGCAGTGTGAATATGCTTGAAAACGCCTGCAACATCATAAACAAACTTTAGCAAACATTTCAATCTGAGTTTGACCTTTGGTGCTCTAAATGAGGGCATAGCAATGGAGTGGTGACGGACGCATGTCACATAAACCTTCTTAATTTTCAAACTGGGTTCTTTTATGGGATTTGGCAGGGTATTTATAACCTTATAATGTTTACTACACGTATAAATAGGTCTCCAAGTATGGCATGACCAATTTGATTATCATGTGGTTGGTTTTAAGTAAAAAAACACTCTCAAGCTACATGGAGAGTATTAGTCCATTGTCACTGAACTTTCAATGTAATGTGATTTAGCCAGTCATGAGATGTCTTCTGTGGCCTCAATAGAACCCAACAACATATCTCTGGGGATTTGGTTGTCATGGAGTTATCTTAAGGCAGTCCAACAATCGAAGACTCTTGTATTCCCTTTTCTCTCCTTAACAGCCACTGCCTTGATTTCATGGACGTCACAGCCACTGCCTTGATTTCATGGACGCCACAGCCACTGCCTTGATTTCATGGACGTCACAGCCACTGCCTTGATTTCATGGACGTCACAGCCACTGCCTTGATTTCATGGACGTCACAGCCACTGCTGAGGAGGGCCTCAATGCAAGTTCTGGTTCCATCCAACCTTTCCTTTTCCAACCAAGACCTGTCTGCGTCTAGTACTGTTTCCCAGATGAAACACTTCCTTCTGTGTCACCGCCTTTGAGAACCAGACCCTAATGTGAAAGGATACCATGTGTGCATACGGTGGCGGTCATCCTGCTGCAACACTTTCACCCATGAATGTATTCTGCTTTCAACTATAAACGATCTCTTTCAGATTAGTGGTCATAAGGAATCGGACAGATAGGGAAATAGGTCTTAGGACATGATATCCACAATATTTTCCTGTTGCCTTGGTTTGACTGTGGCAATATCGTGTATATTATTCACAGCGACCCACACTCATTTAATCTCAGCTGGTAAACCGTGCCTATATAGCCCCTCCCATTTTCTATAAATATTTTATAGCCATCTCCTGTCCAGTATAGAGGTACTTCCTCTACAGCACATCCTGTCAGCAGTGTTTTATGAGAGGGTTGAAATACTGCTGAGTCAGAGGTTTCACCTCTCCTCCCTCTTTACCAATCAACTCTGTGTGTTCATGTGTATGCATGCGTTCCTGTGTGTGTCTGTGTGCACGACTGTGTGTGCTCTGTTTTCCAAAATAATGCAACATGTCATGCGTAACCTCCTTTAAGAGGGTAGCTGTAAATGAGAATGACTTTAGCATGCAGTACAGTACCTCACTGGATCTCAGCTAGTGCAGGGGAGCATGCAGTCTATCGTGTTATCATTTTACATTTGAGTCCTTTAGCATACGATCTTATCCAAAATGACTTACAGGAGCAGTTAGGGGGAAGTGCCCCCACATCAAGAGATATTTTTCCACCTCGTGGCTCTGGGATTCAAACCAGCAACCTTTCAGTTACCGGCCCAACACTCTAACCACTAGGCTACCTGCCGCCCTTATCACATTAGATTCTGCATCAGAATCTAATCACTCTAATGTGTCCCAGGTCAGGGTCTTAAATCACTCAGACAAGCTAAGGTCACCTTTCTAAATCTGTACTTAAGAGAGAGGGAGGTTCTAAGAGTCCAAAGGCAATTACTCTGATTGGCTGGATGAGTCATTGCACTTATTGGCCCTGCCTTCAACGTCTCTCATTGGTCGTGCAGTTTTACAGCTGCCTCTTATTGGGCCAGTAGGAGAGAGTGGGCCGGGTCTGACTCTTGCTCTCTGTGTTTGAGTGTCTGTGGATGGGTAACACACTCTCTCTCCCATCCTGGGAGTAACTGCTTGTGTTAGTTCCTGTCTGTAGACTGTGTGAGTGTGTGTTTGGGTGTGTATGTGAAAGAGAGAGAGAAAGGGAGAGAGTAGTGTTTACGTTCCACCTCCCTGTCACCCTTTTCCCTGTCATCCCTCTCCTCTCTTCTCCTCCCTCATTCCCTCTCCTGGACTACCCCAGTGGGACCCACCCAGACCCCTTCCCTGCCTGGACCCTCTACTCTCCATCCCTTTGACTCTCCTCATCTCTCCATCCCTCCCTCTCCCGGGTCAAGGTAAGCACCACTCTTTCAGAAACAGACTTATCTATCTTCCTGTCGTTTCCTTCCCGACGTCTGATGAATTACAACCCTGGAGAAGTTTACTCCATATTGCTGCTTTCTCAGTGCTGTCAGGTCAGAGATATTCAAAGAAAACAAGGAAACAGAGATATTCAAGACAGTTGGCGCTGCATACAGCCAGTGATCCTGAGAAGCTCTCTTCCCTTGTCCTCCTTGGCTGCTGTTCAAAGATGCCTGCTTGCCTGACCCTTCTTCCTCCATGCAGACCATGGCTCTGGTGAGTCTGCTCAGAGGCAGGCAGGGAAGGAGAGAAAGAAGCAGGGGATTAAAATCAGACATCAAGGCCACATGAATTTCATCTACCCAGACTAAGCTCAGTCTCAAATAGCTCCCTTATCTCTCCCCTCTTTTTTTGCTCTTTAAAACATCGCTGTCCTGGTCTCTGGGCATGGTAGTGTCACCTCATTTGAACGTTTAAAATAAAAGGGAAATTCATGCCTGGGTGCAGTGGTGGTTGTTTCTACTAGGCTGACTCATGTTTTATTGATCTTTTAGGCTGTTGTTGTCATAGGCTTTGACCTAATTAGCCCGCAGATGCTCCA
The DNA here is from genome assembly GCA_023634145.1 of Thymallus thymallus. NCBI lineage: Eukaryota > Metazoa > Chordata > Actinopteri > Salmoniformes > Salmonidae > Thymallus > Thymallus thymallus. The sequence continues at coordinate 19,573,405 of CM042419.1, forward strand.
ACATTAGGTACAAAACAGAATCCCTGTTTCCCCTCTTAGAAATGCATTGTCTCCTGTACTCTGGAGGTTGTGGTAGCACCATTTGCAACAAATGGCATTATGTTGTACTTAGGATAATTGCTTTACCAGATAGTGTAATTATCTGCTAAATTGAATCACAGCCATGACCTGACTGCGTTCCCAATTGTAAACAGGGTTTAGATGGAAGGCATCCAGACTGGTACTGAGGATGGAAAGGATGTGCTCTGCTGGCTGTCTGGTTGGACTTCCTGTTTTGAATCTAGTTTGTAGGGAGGGCTGGGTGTGTTGATGTAGTCCCTCAAATCAATATTGTTCTGCAGACGTACGACTGCTTTTACTAGCTAGTATGAACTGGCACCTTGTAACTACTGTAGCCTGCATGTGATACCGGTTTGTTAGGGTCATCTTGACCATTTTCAAACATATATCAACTGATGGTGATTATGTAAATATTATCATGGCATCTTGTTATATAAGATGCAAAGCTATTTGTACTAGAAAAAAAAAACATGTTCCTCACAAGCTTCTTTTCCAGGGGGTTATTTGTTAACAATCCAGCAACTGTTGCCTCGAGTAAGAACAGAAGAATGCGGTCTCTCTTGAAAAGTCGGGGACGAAACGAAACCCCCCCCCCCCCCCACAAAGATTAGTTTAAAAATACCCATTCATTAGTACTTCTAGGCATCAGGCATGTGACATTACAGAGCCTATAAAGATGGCCCTCTGGTTCGTCATAGTGTTATTAATATTGTATTCTTGACTTCTCAGTAACCTACTGACACTTTGCTGCCGAGATCAAAAGGCTTTTAAAGAACCCCCTTGGCTTTGCAGAAAGGGTCCAGAAGCTACCATTCAGGCAATACTGTGGCTTATTGTTCCATTGTCAACAACTCAATAGGATGAATTCATGTTTTTGTTCATGTTTTGAGTGTGTGAAATGCAGCTCAACAATGTGACATTTATTAAAATCACAAGAATAGTTAAATGGTCAGAATGACTCTCTGAAGTTGGCACGTGTTTGCAGTGGAGCCATATTATGTTGTAATCTATGTTCAGTATCCGCTCCATGCATCCATAGAACTGTAGCTCTGAAACATACCTGCTGTGTACATGCCTCAGGTTTTTGGCAGTTCCATATACTCCCATATGGCTCCTCAACAAAGAGCTGACATGAGCTGTTTTTATCAGGTGTAAGGAAGAAAACTGATGATGGGTTATAAAACGCAGGGCCCCAAATGGAACAGGAAATACAGCCGTATGGAATTTGGAGGACATTTGACAGATTTGACGTGTAAGTGTTTGTGTGCGTGTGAATGTGTGCCTGCTAGCACCTGCTTGTGTACAGTAGGATGGCATGTTGATAAATGCGTACTGTCCTGTCAACAATAAGGAGAAGGAAGGACTTTACTTACCCACTGGTGGACGTTAGGGATGATACAGTAGCTTCCCATTACCACACCTCTGTGTTCAATAGGCTCATTAGGCTGTATTCTATTCTAAGTGTCCTCCTGCATCCATTTGCACCATATCTCATAACAGGATGTAGTGTAAGTGATAATCCGGCCTGAGAGAGAAACCTGAGGCCTCTCACTATTCGCTGGACACACAGAGGAGAATCATGGCCTGGGAAATATAGAGCGTTCTCTCCCTCTCTCTCTCTCTCTCTCTCTCTCTCTCTCTCTCTCTCTCTCTCTCTCTCTCTCTCTCTCTCTCTCTCTCTCTCTCTCTCTCTCTCTCGCTCTCAATTCAATTTCAATTTAAGGGCTTTATTGGCATGGGAAACATATGTTTACACTGCCAAAGCAAGTGAAATAGATAATAAACAAAAGTGAAATAACCATAAAAAATTTACAGTAAACATTACACTCACAAAGGTTCTTAAAGAATAAATGTCATTAAGTCTGTATAAAGTGTTGTAACAATGTGCAAATAGTTAAAGTACAAAAGGGAAAATAAATAAACATAAATATGAGTTGTATTTACAATGGTTTGTTCTTCACTGGTTGCCCTTTTCTTGTGGCAACAGGTCACAAATCTTGCTGCTGTGATGGCACACTGTGGTATTTCACCCAATAGATATGGGAGTTTATCCAAATTGGATTTGTGGGTCTGTCTAATCTGAGGGAAGTACAGTATGTGTCTCTAATATGGTCATACATTTGGGAGGAAGTTAGGAAGTGCAGCTCAGTTTCCACCTCATTTTGTGGGTAGTGTGCACATAGCCTGTCTTCTCTTGAGAGCCAGGTCTGCCTTTCTCAATAGCAAGGATATGCTCACTGAGTCTGTACATAGTCAAAGATTTCCTTAATTATGTGTCAGTCAGTGGTCAGGTATTCTGCCACTGTGTACTCCCTGTTTGGGCCAAATAGCATTCTAGTTTGCTCTGTTTTTTTGTTAATTCTTTCCAATGTGTCAAGTAATTTTCTTTTTGTTTTCTCATGATTTGTTTGGGTCTAATTGTGTTGCTGTCCTGGGGCTCTGTGGGGTCTGTTTGTGTTCGTGAACAAAGCCCCAGGACCAGCTTGCTTAGGGGACTCTTCACCAGGTTCATCTCTCTGTAGGTGATGGCTTTGTTATGAAAGGTTTGGGAATCGCTTATTTTTAGGTGGTTGTAGAATTTAACAGCTCTTTTCTGGATTTTGATAATTAGCGGGTATTGGCCTAATTCTGCTCTGCATGCATTATTTGGTGTTTTACGTTGAAGCAGAATTCTGCTTGCAGAGTTTCAATTTGGTGTCTCTCTGTCTCTGTCTCTCTCACTCTCACTCTCCCTCCCTCCCTCCCTCCCTCCCTCCCTCCCTCCCTCCCTCCATGTTGGCATGTAACCTAGTTTGACAACCATCAGTTAGTTTTATGATGTTGAGGGGAGGATTATAGACGGCTCACTGTGAGCTCACTGCTACCTTGAAACACATTTCGACTTAATCAAATGAGAGTTTTAAGCGTCTGCAGTTGCTACACATGAAGTTGAAAGATTAACTGACGATTGTCAATGCAGCTTCTTACAGTTAGCCCAGCCACTCTTCCTGATCTCTCTCTCTCCCCTTTGTGAAGGAGGGGGTAAAGATGAGTACAAAGCACAGGCTTCATCTAATCCATGATACTGTTTTGACATGTGTCTATGCAAGCATTGTCTGTCCCTGTTTGGTACCCAAGCATTTCTGGAGAGTATGGATTGTCTGGCCCTCTCGGTTGACATGCACATGGCAAAGTCGTTGTTGAAACAACCTTGTGCAAACCATCCAGGTTAGCTTTGAGCTGTTGTATTTCTGACTGTGTTATAGAATTAGCTGAGTAGACTGGAACAGTGCATTCGCCTCAGACTGACATGGAAATCATTTTATACACACTATTCAGTCTTTGAGTTCCTAATCTCATTTCAAAGCATTGCATTTTGTTGTTGTCGGAAACCCCTGGAGGTTTAACAGGGTAAGCTACACATACTAACTGCCATAATTATCATCACTAATATACTCTTACTACTGGCCTTTAGAGTGTTGATGTCAAAGCGACATACAATTAGAGAGCGGTGATATTTCGCTCAGCAAGAGGTTAAAAGAGGGAGAAAATGGATGGATGAAATAAAGAGGTAGATTATTACTTTAAAGGGGCAATCCACAGTTGAAATAATAAATCCACCAGCCCGCTTCTGTTTTAAATAGCTGAAGGATGTGCCTGGAGAAATATAATCTCTTTCAAATTCATAGACAGAACTATGGATGCAAGGGCCGACCGTCCAAGATATCAACATTATAGTTTTTAGCATGTTTTGAGGCTATTCAGTGTTTGTTTAAATTTAAAATGTTTACAAACATTGGCGTAAAACAAGTTTATATTTTGGGGTTCTGATGGAGTACGACAGTTGAACTAAGCTCATAAGGCATTTATAAGTTATATTCTTCAAGAGTCAATGTGTACATATCATTAATTTATAAGTCTGAATATGGATGTAGAAACTGCAGATTGCCCCTTTAAGGTGGCACTGGATTTCCTTTTAGAACTCATGAAATATGAAACAGTCTGATTCCTCCTGGTAGTCTTTGCTAAGGAGCATTCTGATGTAATAGAATATTGCAGTCGGAGCATTTCTGGCCTCAGTCCCACAGTGAGTTGTATTTGACTATAGCGATCAACAGAGGGTGCTGTTATCATGTTGAACCAGCAGCCACAGTGGTAAAATCACTACTTTCCTCTGGCAGGCCAAGCACATAGCACACACACGACTTGTCCTAAACCACCCTCAGAGTCACACACGACTTGTCCTAAACCACCCTCAGAGTCACACACGACTTGTCCTAAACCACCCTCAGAGTCACACACGACTTGTCCTAAACCACCCTCAGAGTCACACACGACTTGTCCTAAACCACCCTCAGAGTCACACACGACTTGTCCTAAACCACCCTCAGAGTCACACACGACTTGTCCTAAACCACCCTCAGAGTGGCAGGTTATCGTTGCATAATGTGCCATTGATGTTGACGACATCCGCTGACCTCCCACTGTCTAAAGCGCTTCAGTGACAACAGGGGGTCCAATTAGGGGAAATCAGAAATAATCATGGAAAAGCAGTTGATTGTTCAATCAAAACTCACATTTAACCCCTGCCTGAAGATGTTTTACTTTCTCCAGTCTTCGGGTGGATCAGAAGTGGAGAGGTGGAATCTTTCATGGTATTCTGGAATGTCGGATAAGACAGGGTCCCATGACATGGAGGAGAACAGCAAGGACATTTCCTGGACTTCTCTTTGGTAAGAACAGCATGATATTCTGACATTACCCATTAGGCTGATAATCAACACACACACACACACACACACACACACACACACACACACACACACACACACACACACACACACACACACACACACACACACACACACACACACACACACACACACACACACACACACACAAATTTACAAACACACACACACACACACACACACACACAGACACACAGACACGAATAAAAGCATACACTTTTTCACACAATATCAGGAGGCTCTTGTTTTCAGCTGCAGTGGAACAGAATGCTGCTAATTTGAGTTTCCGTTGAGTTTACTAATGATGAAAGCCAGTTAAGCATACACTAACGGTGTAGGTCCACATATGGTGTTTGTGCTGCCTTTTAGCTAGGGGCGGACTGACCATCTGGCATTTCGGGGAAATGCCAGATGGGCTGGTCCAGTTTTAGCCCAGTGGGCCTGTCTAACTTGGGTTTGTTGCGCAAAATAATCTTTATCTGGATAATATTGGGGGTCTCAAGGAATAAAATGGGCCGTTGTGTGGCCTCAAGGAAAAATATGGGCCGATGTGTTAGAAATGCCAGAGCTGATTTCTGGCCCCAGTCTGCCCCTGCTTCTAGCCATCAGGAAATTTCTTGGCATCTGGGAGACCCAGTCAGTCAGCCAGCCAACCAGCAAGGTGTATATCTCTCAAATATATCTGGTATTTAAAAGACGTGGTAACGTTTTGAAATGTATTCTTAATGGTTCTAATTTTTTCCTCATCTCTCTAGAATGGGTTCATGCTGGTCCTGCTGGAGCTGATGATCTGAACCAGTCTGTCAGCCACCTAGCTCCCCCTCCTCCAAACACAACCACTGCCCATGTCCTGATCTCAGTGGTCCAGCTTGTCTGTGGTAAGTCCCTCCCCCTCCCCTGCCCTGCGATAGACACCCCTCTTTAGTTATTTTATATTAAAAGCACATTAAGTCTATGCTTAACTAAAGACGTCCAGTGCAGTCCATAGGCCTACACCCAAGCTGTTGCAGAGTTTAATGTGTAGTGTCAGTGTTGCAAAGGGCCATCTCTGAGGCTCTTGTGGCTTTATTTGCCTCTTGCTTCTGTCTGCTTGCTGTGTCACTGTCAACACACACACACACACACACACACACACACACACACACACACACACACACACACACACACACACACACACACACACACACACACACACACACACACACACACACACACACACACACACACACACACACAGGCCACTATCCCTCTGATACCCAGGGTAACTTGTGTCCTTTGTCACCGCAACTGGCTCTGCCACACTGGCAGCTTTAGCTCACAGGCAATCAGTGCAGCATGTGTGTGTGTGCGTTTGCGTGTGTGCAAGTGCAGGCATTTGTGTGTCATTTCTTGTGCATTTGGTGTCTGTGTGTGGGCTGTAGCCTACATTTGGTGTCTGTGTGTGGGCTGTAGCCTACATTTGGTGTCTGTGTGTGGGCTATAGCCTACATTTGGTGTCTGTGTGTGGGCTGTAGCCTACATTTGGTGTCTGTGTGTGGTCTGTAGCCTACATTTGGTATCTTTGTGTGGTCTGTAGCCTACATTTGGTATCTTTGTGTGGTCTGTAGCCTACTTGTCAGGGATAAAAATGCGTCCCAGTCTCCAAGCTTTAAGTGCACACTGTGCCACACAAGTGGCGGTGAATGGTGATACATACAGTATGATTAGAAGTGGTGGTGAATGGTGATACATACAGTATGATTAGAAGTGGTGGTGAATGGTGATACATACAGTATGATTAGAAGTGGTGGTGAATGGTGATACATACAGTATGATTAGAAGTGGTGGTGAATGGTGATACATACAGTATGATTAGAAGTGGTGGTGAATGGTGATACATACAGAATGATTAGAAGTGGTGGTGAATGGTGATACATACAGTATGATTAGAAGTGGTGGTGAATGGTGATACATACAGTATGATTAGAAGTGGTGGTGAATGGTGATACATACAGTATGATTAGAAGTGGTGGTGAATGGTGATACATACAGTATGATTAGAAGTGGTGGTGAATGGTGATACATACAGTATGATTAGAAGTGGTGGTGAATGGTGATACATACAGTATGATTAGAAGTGGTGGTGAATGGTGATACATACAGTATGATTAGAAGTGGTGGTGAATGGTGATACATACAGTATGATTAGAAGTGGTGGTGAATGGTGATACATACAGAATGATTAGAAGAGGTAGTGAATGGTGATACATACAGTATGATTAGAAGTGGTGGTGAATGGTGATACATACAGTATGATTAGAAGCCTCTTGCTTGGGCCCTTTTGTGATGTATAGTAGCCCCTCTGGCCAAACTATGAGATTGAAGATGCTGGCGACATACGGGCGAGAACATGCCACTTCTCTCTATACATGTAGGTGAGTTGCTCTGGGTGCCAGCCCCTGGCGTGCTCAAGTTCCATACTAATGTATGAACAGATTGCCCCCTGCATCAACAACCCAGTTATAAACACACACACACACACACACATCTCTCACAACTACCAGTAGAATGTACACAGTCAGTAATCAAAGAGAGAGAGAGGAGAGAGGAGAACACAGAGAGAGAGAGAGAGAGAGAGAGAGAGAGAGAGAGAGAGAGAGAGATACCCAAGATCACGGTGTATGTAGCTTTATCCATTCTAACACAAAGGTAGACTAAGTCCTCTCTCCTCTGTGCCCTGTGCAGATCCTTAATGGAAGAGACAGATATTACAGACTACCACTACTGCTTCCACTAGCTGCACCCTGCAGTACTCTGGCTGGTTATAATCTCTGACCTGTATCCATAGTCGTGCAGTACTCTGTCTGGTTATAATCTCTGACCTGTATCCATAGTGATGCAGTACTCTGACTGATTATAATCCCTGTCCTGTATCCATGGTGATGCAGTACTCTGTCTGGTTATAATCCCTGTCCTGTATTCATGGTGATGCAGTACTCTGTCTGGTTATAATCCCTGTCCTGTATCCATGGTGATGCTCACTACATGGGAGGCAACTTCCTCCTCCTAATTTGATACTACCACATCATACTGCGTGTGGCCTGTATAATCTACATGTCTGACATCATCACATACCATTAACCTGTATAACCTACATGTCTGACATCATCACATACCATTAACCTGTATAACCTACATGTCTGACGTCATCACATAGCATTAACCTGTATAACCTACATGTCTGACATCATCACATACCATTAACCTGTATAACCTACATGTCTGACATCATCACATACCATTAACCTGTATAACCTACATGTCTGACGTCATCACATAACATTAACCTGTATAACCTACATGTCTGACATCATCACATAGCATGAACCTGTATAACCTACATGTCTGACGTCATCACATAGCATTAACCTGTATAACCTACATGTCTGACGTCATCACATACCATTAACCTGTATAACCTACATGTCTGACGTCATCACATAACATTAACCTGTATAACCTACATGTCTGACATCATCACATACCATTAACCTGTATAACCTACATGTCTGACGTCATCACATAGCATTAACCTGTATAACCTACATGTCTGACATCATCACATACCATTAACCTGTATAACCTACATGTCTGATGTCATCACATAGCATTAACCTGTATAATCTACATGTCTGACGTCATCACATACCATTAACCTGTATAACCTACATGTCTGATGTCATCACATAGCATTAATCTGTATAACCTACATGTCTGACGTCATCACATAACATTAACCTGTATAACCTACATGTCTGACGTCATCACATAGCATTAACCTGTATAACCTTCATGTCTGACGTCATCACATAGCATTAACCTGTATAACCTACATGTCTGATGTCATCACATACCATTAACCTGTATAACCTACATGTCTGATGTCATCACATAGCATTAACCTGTATAACCTACATGTCTGATGTCACCACTAATCCTAACCATGGAATCTGATGGATTGTCCATCAATGTGGTTGTATGATTGGATAAGTGTAACATGCACTGTATAGTATATGTTATTTAAGCAATAAGGCCCAAGGGGGGTGTGGTATATGGCCACACCCCCCTTGGGCCTTATTGCTGTTCTTAGGCACAACGCAGCTTGGGGTGCCTGCATACAGCCCTTAGCCGTATGCAGATTACACGACATATATGGCCATATACCACAAACCCCCGAGGTGCCTTATTGTTATTATAAACTGGTTACCAACATAATTAGAGTAAAAAATAAATGTTTTGTCATTCCCATGGTATACGGTCTGATATACCACGGCTCTCAGCCAATCAACATTCAAGGCTCGAACCACCCTGTTTATAATGTCTTATAGAACACTGACAAATCTACAAATCGCGTGTTGAGAAATTATGTTGCAAAAGCTACAATCTATTGATGAGGTGAATAGCATCAGTGAATGTTGGGTTTGATTCGAAGTTAAAAGGACTATTCCTCTGTATATACAGACACTGGCAATACTAAAGGAAGACCACATACCATGATGTGAGAACAAAACGACAGACACGGTTAAAGTTCCATTTCAGACATTCAGCCCCATTCATTATTGGTTTTAGCTGCAAGGCAATGTGGACCCATTACTGCCTGCATTGACCACATCAGTGGAGAGGGTCAGGCCATATTTTCCATTAGGGGCTGGGATTGTTGTTGGATTATGGGGCTATGGGGGCACAGAGGGGAAGGGGAGGCTTTTAGAGTGGAGGGGAGAGGAAGCTGCCTGGCAGAGGTCTGTTGTTTTGCTGAGACAGAAGGAAGTGCAGTGCACTCTCATCCCCACGGACGAATAATGCTGATCATTGAGATGAAAAGATGGTCAAAGATTACACGATTCTATTCTAGAATCAAATCAGACATCAGGGCCCAGATTTTCAAAAGCGAATTATCTGTATTTCACCTATTGGATAGGATTAAATGCAAAGAAATATAATGAATAGAGCCGGAGTCCCCATTCAAGTCAATGATACGCCCGTTCTATTCATTCTATTTCTACACATTTAATGCTATACGATAGGTGAAATCCAGAAGATAACTTTAGATAAACTGGGCCCTTGTTAAACTTGTTAAAGCACCATTCTGCCTGGCTGTGACAAAGTGTGTTGTAAGACAAATCTTATTCAGTGTCTGTTTGTTACGTACTGTAGACAATGCATGGAACCAGCATGTGGCTTGTGGCTTCTCAGCAATCATTAATGAGGTTTTGAATGATCCTGCATACTAGTATACGTCTGTTGGTTGTATAAAAAGTATTGAGTATTTATATAAAATGTTCATTGGCTCAGGGGAAGTGCTTAGATAATCACCCCCCAAAAAGGCTCTTCCTGCCCCCTGACACACAAGTAGACACACACGTACAACACTCGTTATTTGGTACCTCAGCGAGGTCAGCCCCGCCTCCTTTAGTCACCACGTCAACAATCACTTGCGGGATCGACTGTTCCTTCTGATCCCTATCTCTCCCTCGATCCCTCTCTCCTTCACGCCCTTCTGCCTCCATCAGGCCTGCCTGTTCCTGACGGGGGACTGGGGTGGCTATGGGGAGGGTGCTTCTCCCACCGAGGGCTAGTCTGGGTTGGGTTGGGCTGGGCTGGGCTGGTCACCTTGCTGGAGGCTATGAGGGTTAGTTTACATATAGAAGCAGGCCAGTCAGCCCGTACCTCAGAGTGTCTGTTGTCCTCCATGTTTGTCTGGTCCCAAACTGAACCTCCATCTCTTCCTCTGGAACTTTCCCTTCATTCGAACCAGTAAGATACACTGCCTGACCATATGAATACTACTAGGTAAAGAGGCCTTCTATAAGACTCACTCTGAACCTTTTGCATGGACTTGAGATGGTTTTAAATATCCTTGCCATCTCAAGTGCGTAATTAGTATGTGTGGTTGCTATGGGGTTTGTATATGTTTATAGTAAAACATGCACTGTGACTGCCTTGGGATGTGGAGGAATACATTGGCCACGTCCCAATACTCTCAAATGTGTTGCTTTCCTTATCTCCTTTCCTTCATGAGCACTGATAGGTACAACGAACTGGGACAGGTTTCCAGTTCCACAATATCACTTTCACCCATCAAGTCCTTTCAGATCAGTGGGCCCTAGGGAAAGGAAACAAGTAGAGGACGCTGTCTAAAACTATGGGGACAAGGCCTTACTTGTTAATAACTTGAAGAAACCCTGTAAAGTTCAAGTCTGTGTCTGTGGGGCTGCCACCATGTACTCTTGGTTTTGAAGGCGAGCCAACAGCGTTATTTTAATATAAAGCAGATTCCCTGTGACACTGTGTATACTGTTTAGCCCCACTGCCTCTCACAGCCTCTTATGATTCAATGTGGAGCTAATTTAATGCTCTATTTGTGGTATTCTCCCATGGGCCATTCGACAGGAGGGGCGGTAGGGCGGCTGTGGTGATCTTTCTGTGTTTTTTGGGGGGGGATAAATTAAGAGAAAAAACATACACATATTTAACACATTGTTAACCTCAGAGATAGATAGAACAGATAGACAGACAGACAGAAAGGCAGACGAACAAGCAGATGGATGGATGGATGGATAGATCGATAGATAGATAGATAGATAGATAGATAGATAGATAGATAGATAGATAGATAGATAGATAGATAGATAGATAGATAGATAGATAGATAGATAGATAGATAGATAGATAGATAGATAGATAGATAGATAGATAGATAGATAGATAGATAGATAGATAGATAGATAGATAGATAGATAGATAGATAGATAGATAGATAGATAGATAGATAGATAGATAGATAGATAGATAGATACATACATACATACATACATACATACATACATACATACATACATACATACATACATACATACATACATACATACATACATACATACATACATACATACATACATACATACATACATACATACATACATAGAACCTTGTAGATGTTGAGTGTTTAAGAGGACAGAGATTAGCATAGATATGCGTCTTGCTGGTGTTTCTTCCCTCTGAACAGTTGAAATTGAGGTGGGACACGCTCCTCATTGTTTGTGTTGCCCCTAATCCGATGCCTGTGCCCCAGTCGCCCACATCGGCCCCCCTCAAGCCCTCCACCCCCTAAACCCTACATTCTATCAGTGCTGCTGGGGTCCCTGACCTAATAATGTGCTGGGATTAAATCCTGCACAACTGTCCATCTGACACAGGGTTGGATTTGAGCTGGATTGGATAATCTGGACGGGGTTGCGTCTAAAGCTCCCTGTAATTCCACACACACACACACACACACACACACACACACACACACACACACACACACACACACACACACACACACACACACACACACACACACACACACACACACACACACACACATGCACTGCGCCGGATTAAAAGCCAGGGTGGTTCGAGGATGGCTGGATGTCACGACAGACAGTGATGTGGGGTTTGGGCTTTGACCTCTGCATCTCCATCCCTCTATCAGCCTCCTCCTCCAAGGCACACAGACCACCACCCCAACCCCCAGACCAACCACCAACCCTGGTAGTCGTGGGATGGTTTTAGGACTACCACGATGGGTGCCATTGTGCTGCGTTCCATGGCGGTCGTTGTATCTGAAAATACTTTGGGTGTTGTGTTCATGATCAGCTAGAGAAGAAGGCAGTGGGTTGGTGGGTTGGTGGGTGAACAATTGACCTACAGGACAGGCGAGTGCCTGGGGGTGGCAACGCAGACTTTGACACCCCGCCTCCGTAGACATGCCCCAATGCCAGTGTGCCTCACTGGGCACCCCCTTTGTTTCGTTTGGGGGTCGGGGGGGGGGGGAATGGTGACCCCATCCCGCCTCATTATACAGCCTATTTACAGTAGACCACAACATAGTCAGTGTAGTCAGGGTATCGCACTGCCAGAAATTGTTCGGCTAGGATGCAGGGCTGTTTCATTTCGTCATTTTATTTTTCGAGAGTGGTCACGGGTTCTCTGTCTCGCCCATGTGATTCGGCCTTTCCAACCAATCAGATATCCCAATTCAGACTGGGCATAGCAAAGGGGAGAGGGGAAAAATAATGTTCATTCTGTGTTTTTTTTAATCTTTTGCGAATCGTCGAAAGTGGTCGCCGTCTGTTTTACGCTGCACGAAGGTAATACCCATTTTTCAGCTTCTAGATCAGGTTTGAGGAAGGCCTCTGTTGAGTCCAATGGTCATATTGCTACTATTCAAATATGTATTTATTTTTATGAACACATATCGTGGAAATGTAAAATGGTGCAATAGACTGTATCATATGTACGTACTGTGGGCTAGTGATGGACTATTTGTAAACCAGGCTTCATGGGTAGTCTCCTGCATTTAAACCGGCAGCAGGAGATATTGGCCAATGTTGAGTTTGGAAATGTCTTCAATAATTAATGAATGTCTGTAGAGTTATGGTTAAGTGGCGTGGGAACAGCAGCCGTTGACATGTTGCGAGCCCATTATCTCCATCCCATCGTTATTTAATGACAAATACAGTGGGCATCGATCTCCATTGTTTTAGCCCGTTGCTCTTAGTGTGTCCTTCATTAGGCAAATACAAAGGGTGTTTCGACCCCATGTGTGTGCTGGGAAAGTATTTCTGTATTCCCTTGAGAATCGCCCGTTAGCTTGTTTGTTGGTTGGACCCTTCTCTTTGTGTTCCCTGCTATGGACTCACCATTGTGATCGTACACATTCGGCTAATTGTTTAATTGAATTATCGGTTAATTGTTCTTTTAAAGGTCGGTTCTAATGACACTGTGATGTTTTGCAGATCAGAAGTGGCGTAGTTCTATCGCGATAGGTTCCGCTGTCCACACTGCGAATGGTAACGAAACCTGATAGCCAATGCGATGGATGTATCTAGTCCTCACCACCATTATCCCAGTCATCCTCACCATCACATTAGCTCTCATCATGGTGTTCTTAGTCTGTAGGAACAGTCAACTTGTCATTTGGGGTTATCACTAATTCATGTGAACTGTGGGATTGAACTAAGGAAGCACCAAATCGCTGAGATGTATGTTACCTCCGTAATGGTTAGGACAGGTTTTAAAGGATCACATAATTGTTAAAATATTACATAATTGACATCTCAAGTAATAATCCCATTTTTGAAATGATCAAATTAATATTTGTATTGGAATTTAGAAAACTAAATATTGCAATCTATCAAGGAAGTAAAAATACTACGATCAAAAATTATATTAAAGAATTTCTAAATTATATATATATTAAAAAAACATTTAACATGACTGTGATATGTAAATCCATGCATGCTCATTCAGCGGAGCCTTGACTTAATGACAAGCTGTGATCTCATGTACATTTGTGGGAAATCTAAGATGGCCGACCTCACGCTCTTCTTTAAGCACCACATTCACAGTACAACATGGAGTGCTACAATGCAAAACGGGGTCTACGTTCTCTATCCCGTCATAGGCAATGGCACATTTTACGACCCCATTTTGTGATTCGATTCTTATTAGGGGACAGTGGCAAGTATTTTCAGGGCCACACGTGCCCAATCCCTCTCTTCTCTCAAGTCTCGCCCGACATGGTGAGGGCACTACTCAGTGCGAGGGAGTTTTGACTGTGATGTATGCTGAGGTCTCAGCGCGGGGGCGGCTGATCTAGAGTGACAGCTCTAGAGTGTACTGTCATAGCCGGGTAGAGGAGAGGAAGGCCGTTCGCTCACCACCACAGACGCCCCCTCCCCACCTACCCCTTTCTCCCCCCTCTTATCACACTGCAACAAAAGCCTAGCTAGCGTCAGACAAGACCAGAGCTGCTGCTCACATCTCAGTGTCCTGCATCTACAACACATTCTATTCTATATTTATTTTCTCACATCTCAGTGTCCTGCATCTACAACACATTATATTCTATATATTTATTTATGCTCACATCTCAGTGTCCTGCATCTACAACACATTCTATTCTATTCTATATTTATTTTCTCACGTCTCAGTGTCCTGCATCTACAACACATTCTATTCTATTCTATATTTATTTTCTCACATCTCAGTGTCCTGCATCTACAACACATTCTATTCTATATTTATTTTCTCCCAATGCAAGAGTCTCTTTTTCAAAAGGAATATCTGATAACTTGGGTGGGTGCAATTTTGTCTCTGGACCCTTTGCTTATTCTATTTTCCAATTGCAACACGAGTTCAAGTCGAATATCTAATATTAACTTTCACTTCTCTGCTGTCCACTGTCCCCTTTCTTCCTACTTAGTGCAGGCCATTTTTAATCCAGCATTAGAATCTATTAGAAGTGGGATGGGGATTTTAGTGACAGGCTCAGTCATGCAGGAGATGGTTCTGCATGAGTCACTAGAATAGATGGAGTTCTTTATATGGGGTTTCCTTCTGTGACATCCTCATGGTATTGAGGATACATTGGACATCCTTAAGGCACCCCCAAATGCTGCCCAACACAGGCTGTCTAAAAGGTTAGAAGTGAGAGGTCAAAGGTGATTGAGAGGGCATATTGGTGCTATTTGAGGGTGCTGACTTGCTTTTAGTGAGTAGCTAATTTCCAAATAAAAAGTCTAGTTAGTGGATTTAGAATGTAGAATGGACTGGCAGTCTGATCCTCTGACTGGCACTTCTCTTGGCTCCTAAAAACAGATTACAATGCTCCGTCATTCATCTCTTATCTTTACCAGCAAACGGTTTGTGTGCCTTGTGTAACATATGTATGCCCTTTTCTAGTTTGCTTGTGTGTTAACTTATGCTCTATTATCAAAGGTCATTTGTAGAATCAAGGTCAAAACATACAGAGTGTATGAATGGTGGGGTGCACTGCTTGTGCCGATGTCTTGAGCAACCCTCAGTCTCAGTTTAGTGGTCTCTCTCTCTCTACGGCTTTGGCTTACAAGCGTATGCTTATGGAGGGTTTATATCAAAATCATAATGACATATCTCTAGCTTGGTGGATTAAAATGGAACAGATGACGAGGCTTTGGCCTCGATTATACTGCATGTCCTGTCCTCCATTTTCCCACTCCTACAGATCTCAGTCTTTCTTTCACGTGCGCTGTAAGAGCCTTTGGGTTGATGTTTCAAATAATCAGTCTCTGACTTTGTGGAGATTTTCAAACAAAAACACATTTTCCAACACTATCTCCAATCTCCAATAAGGAAATATTAAAGATGCTGATTGCGTGTTCTCACAGGTCTAAGCTGGAGCAAGAGTACAGAACACACAGGCACATGCTCCAACTCACACACAGCTGACCAGAGCAGGGAAAGGCGGCAGTGAGGCCGGATAAGGTGAGGCAACACTGCAGAGAAAATCGCTGGCTCTTTTCTACAGTGCATGATAAGACTGCAGTGCTGATCCACTCCCAGTCAGTGCATTCCTTTATTTTTTATTTTTTTTATTTAACCTTTATTTAACTAGGCAAGTCAGTTAAGAACAATTTTTTATTTACAATGACTGCCTACCTACAGGGACAGCCATAGTAGTACTGCACCCCTGGAGCAAATTAGGGTTAAGTGCCTTGCTCACGGGCACATCGTCAGGTTTTTCACCTTGTCGGCATGGGTATTCGAACCAGCGACCTTTCGGTTACTGGTCCAACCGCTAGGCTACCTGTAGCCCACCACTAATCAAGGCCTCTGTACGGCCTATGTCTGTCATTCCCGGGTGTCTCCCAATTCTCCCAAATATCTTTCCCTCCTTTACTTCTTTCCTTCCTGACTGCTGACAGAATCCTTTCAGGTGATCAGTAATGGGGCCACTTCTATTTAAGACTCGCCTGTCTCAGTGAGGAGACTGTACTCACTCAGAACTCTCTCTCACTCTCCTACCCACCCTCTTCGGATACTGAAGACAGCTATTTTCACAAACATCTCTTTTCATATTTACTAAAGTGTTCCCGGTCACTCACAGTCCAGTGGGCCTACATAAGAGGAGTAATCCTCCATTGTTATCTCTACATAAAAGAGCCAAGGAATGAAAAGACAGACAGACGGACGTAAAGTGGGGCTTCTTCTCTAGGAGTGATGCTGCAGCATGCAGTCTTTTCTGTACTGGGCTGAGGGCAGGCAGGGCGGCAGACGAAGGGAGAGAGGGAGAGATGAAAGAAAAGGAAGAGCCATTTTGTGCGCGGTGTTGTCCACCCGAGCGTAAAGCGTGATTAATTCAATAGCAGAGCACCATAGAGGAGGAGAACACAGCTCTCTCTGACCCACTTACTAACTACATCAGATGTCACGAGAAATACTGCTCTCTCTCTCTACCACTTTATTTATTTATCTCTCTCTCTCTCTCTCTCTCTCTCTCTCTCTCTCTCTCACTCTCTCTCTCTCTCTCTGTATCTCTTTCTTTATTTCCAACTTGTTGGTGTAATAACTCTGTTAACAAAGGGGATTGAGCATGGTCAACACATACATTGTCCAGAGCACTGAAAATATACTTGAAAAGCATTTATTAACCTTCGCTCAGTTGCCTCACTTTTGAATACAGCGGTATTGTGTCCTAAATTGCGTACCCTACTAATGCATTCTAAGACATAACTGATTGCACTCAGATTCAAATGTTAACCATTTGGTATTAAATTAAATATCATTCAACCAAGGGACACAATAGGCACATTTGGAGATAAAACAGGATTTTGCATTGTAATAGTTTTTTATGCTGCCGCGCTCTCAAATTGAGGTCCGTCTGAGAATGGTGCCTAATATTTAGCTGTTGGAATAAAAAGCAAGTTGACTGGAAGGCATGGATGGGGCATGGGTGAATCATGAGTCTGTGACCTAATTCTATTGTGCTCCAGTGGATGACGGTGAAGGTGGTGGAGGGTAGGAGAGCTATTCAAACACCACCATGCACACAAGAGAAAATACATAGTCAGTTTAGCCACACATGATGGCTCTCAGGAGGTGTGGACTGATTGACGTCTATATGGTTTCTTTTCTACATGCCTCTTTTTGTGTAATGAGTTGAAGAAGGATTCAAATAGCCGACCCCAGTTGGAAGGCATTTCCATCACCTTGCATGCCTTCACCAAGACCAGAAGCGGTAGCTAGATATACACCAGTGTGTACATTAGTGGTTGCATCCTCTCCTCTACAGTAGTTCCATCACCAAAATACCCCAAATAACCCCGGTAACCCCTGGCTCCAGCAGTCCATTGGGCTACCGTTTCAGCCAGCCTACCCCACCCCCACGTGCATCTCCCCCCCCCCCCCCCCTACATCACTGGCCTGACTCTTAAACCCGGATTAAGGCTTTTTATGTAATCTGACCTCTGGGAGATTGGAGAGAGACAGCTGGTTGCAGAACCCTTTCCTCCCTTATCTCAGAGACCTCCCGTGGCCTCCCGCTCTCTCCGTTTGATCTATCATACAACCTCTGGTTCTCTCTCTTTCTTTCTACAACTGGTTGGTCAAAACAAGCATTGTGATTGGTTGAGACATCTTTTGTCAGCCGGTCGATATATACAAAGAAATTAAATGCAGCAACTTTGCTGTTATTTTAGGTTTGACGTGACTGTGTTAGCCGTAGTTGGCTAGCAAGCAAGGGATAAGCACATTGCCAGCACTCATGGCAACGGAACATTTAGAATGAATGACTGGGTTGTGTCCATTGATATATGACAAAATGTCTCAGGCAACCAAATCGATAGAATGAATGGGAAATCTTTTCTCAGCCAATCGAAATCATGAATCAGTATAGTTTTTCTGGTTTTATACAAAGAAATGTCAATAGAAAAACAGGTCAACTTTTCATGTAGCCTACTGTTGGCCAGCTAATAGCCTAACCACTGATCAAGCAACATTATGGACTAAACGTTCAAATCCTGTTGCTGCGGGATTCTTTTGCTGTGAGAATATAGGTCAAATTAAGATCCCAGATCTATAGTGAGTTATAGATTGTCCTCTGCCAAATCACTGACCGCCCATCAGTCTATAAAACTATTCCTGTCTGAACAGAACTCGAATGGTATCCATGAGCAGGTTCAATCAAAGATGCTATCCATCAATGTTTTCCAGTGGTAGTTTGGTACCTCTGTTTCCAGTGGGCCTGATATTGAGTGGGCGTGTCTCATCCTTCTTGTCTTGCAGGTGACTGGTTGGCTGGCTGTTCCATCACACTCTCATTGGCCCCGGGACTCCTCTTTTACGTGACCACACCCCTTCCTTCACATCCAATCCTATCATGGAACCACCCAAGGTGCAGCAGCCAGGCGAAGGAGGCCTCAACGTCACCCTCACCATCAGGCTCCTGATGCACGGCAAGGTACAGTACGCACCGGCTGGGTTCCAATACTCTCATATGGCTTCCTTTCCTTATCTCCTTATCTCCTTTCCTTCACGACCACTGTTGGCTGAATGGACTGGATAGGTTTCTGTCTATCAAGTGTTTTTAGATCTGTGGTTGTGAGGGAGACGAGGAGAGGTCGCTATTCAAGGTTTTTGAGATAGTTTCTGTCATGTATTGAATTGGACGTTGATGCTAACTATTGTTGAACCTCTGTCTCTTTGCAGGAGGTTGGAAGCATCATTGGAAAGGTAACTATCACGTTCGTAAACACATCACAATCACATGGATTTTTACAAACTGTTTCAAGTAGAGTATTTGAAACAAAATGTGACATCTCTCCAATGTTTTAACTGTTGTCTGTCTGTTGTCTGTCTGTTGTCTGTCTTTTCAGAAAGGAGAGACAGTGAAGAAGATGCGTGAAGAGGTAAGTGCAGTATGTATCCCATAATGAACCTTATCCAGTTTAACTATGTATAGTAAATGGATACTATTCTATAGTACTTTATTATCTACTTTATTTATCTAACTGTGTCTACTGTTTGATCCACAGAGCGGTGCACGCATCAACATCTCTGAGGGAAACTGCCCAGAGCGGATAGTTACCATCACCGGACCCACAGATGCCATCTTCAAGGCCTTCGCCATGATCGCATACAAGTTCGAAGAGGTATCTAGCATACATATATAAATACATTTAAGAAATGTCCCCCTCTGGGATCAATAAAGTATCTATCTATCTATCTATCTATCTATCTATCTATCTATCTATCTATCTATCTATCTATCTATCTATCTATCTATCTATCTATCTATCTATCTATCTATCTATCTATCTATCTATCTATCTATCTATCTATCTATCTATCTATCTATCTATCTATCTATCTATCTATCTATCTATCTATCTATCTATCTATCTATCTATCTATCTATCTATCTATCTATCTATCTATCTATCTATCTATCTATCTATCTATATTCTCCCTCGATCTCCTCTTGGTCATGCTTCATTTTACAATGGATTGTTCTGTTATACCAGGTATTTTAATACAATACTTTTATGCTAATATGATCTTTATGGTTTCTTCCCAGGATATAATCAACTCTATGAGCAACAGTCCAGCCACCAGCAAGCCTCCTGTCACCCTGCGTCTGGTGGTCCCAGCCAGCCAATGTGGCTCCCTCATAGGGAAAGGAGGCTCCAAGATAAAAGAAATGAGAGAGGTAAAGAAGAGCATAATTAGTGATAATGATTGATTGAATTTACTTGACAATGTATTAGTTAGTTAATGATTAATTGGCAAAAAATACATATACAGCCATTACATTCTGTTATACATATACAGCCATTACATTCTGTTATACATATACAGCCATTACATTCTGTTATACATATACAGCCATTACATTCTGTTATACATATACAGCCATTACATTCTGTTATACATATACAGCCATTACATTCTGTTATACATATACAGCCATTACATTCTGTTATACATATACAGCCATTACATTCTGTTATACATATACAGCCATTACATTATGTTATACATATACAGCCATTACATTCTGTTATACATATACAGCCATTACATTCTGTTATACATATACAGCCATTACATTCTGTTATACATATACAGCCATTACATTCTGTTATACATATACAGCCATTACATTCTGTTATACATATACAGCCATTACATTATGTTTATTTTAATTTAATTTTTTATTTTCCCCCCTTTTTCTCCCCAATTTCATTATTGCCATCTTGTCTCATCGCTGCAACTCCCCAACGGGCTCGGGAGTCGAAGGTCCTCCGAAACATGACCCGCCAAACCGCACTTCTTAACACCCGCCTGCTTAACCTGGAAGCCAGCCGCACCAATGTGTCGGAGGAAACACCGTTCACCTGACGACCGAGGTCAGCCTGCAGGGGCCCGGCCCGCCACAAGGGGTCACTAGAGCGCGCTGACCCAAGTAAAGCCCCCCCTGGCCAAACCCTCCCCTAACCCGGACGATGCTGGGCCAATTGTGCGCCGCCATATGGGACCACGGCCGGTTGTGATACAGCCCGGGATCGGACCCGGGTCTGTAGTGACGCCTCTAGCACTGTGATGCAGTGTCTTATACCGCTGCGCCACTTGGGAGACCCTCATCCATTACATTCTTATTACTATTTACAAAAGTACATATTTTTTAAAAATTTAACCTTTATTTAACTAGGCAAGTCAGTTAAGAACAAATTCTTATTTACAATGACGGCCTACACCAGCCAAACTCGGATGACGCTGGGCCAATTGTGCGCCGCCCTTTGGGACTCCCAATCACGGCCGATTGTGATACAGTCTGGATTCGAACCAGGTTGGCTGTAGTGACGCCTCTAGCACTGAGATGCAGTGTCTTAGACCGCTGCGCCACTCGGGAGCAAGGAGTCGTTTGTTTAGGGATCGTTCCCATCCCGATCAAGGACCAGCTATTTTTTATTGCACCTTACACAGTACACATGCTCCATAACAGTCTTCCCTCTTCAGTCCACAGGCGCTCAGGTACAGGTAGCAGGGGACATGCTGCCCAACTCCACTGAACGAGCAGTCACCATCTCAGGGGCCCCGGAAGCCATCATCCAGTGTGTCAAGCAGATCTGTGTGGTCATGCTAGAGGTAGAGTATGGAAGGATGAAGGAGGAGGGTCTGATTCAGTCCTCCCAGAAATACACAGGAAAAATACATTCACACAGACCGTAGGAATCAGCTAGAACATACAGCGTGGATGTGCAATTGTTTTTACTCTCTCGAACACCCAGGTTGCAATGAAATAGCTTACCTATGAGGTAAATCCATGTGATTTCAGTGTGCTCTATACACAACACCTATTTGATGTCACTGCATGCATCCACAGTAAAGAACAGTAGTGTGAAGTAGTGAGTGTCACAGACTGTCTTCTCCCAAGGCACTGTCCCTCAATCTACAAAACCTCTTCCTGTCTTCTCTCTCTCTCTCTCTCTCTCTCTCTACTTTATCCCTCATCCCACTGCTCTAACACTCTCTCTACCCCTCTTCCCCCCTCTCCTCCCTCTCCTCAGTCCCCACCGAAAGGTGCCACTATCCCCTACCGCCCCAAGCCTGCCTCCACCCCCGTCATTTTTTCAGGTGGCCAGGTAAGAGCCGACCCGCTGGGGGCCTCCACCGCCAACCTCAGCCTCTTACTGCAGCACCAGCCACTGCCTGTTAGTGTCACTTCCAGGTTTTATCACTCATCTCCTCACCACCACCACTGTCTCTGCTAGCATGATATCATCACCACTACACCATCAGAACTGGGCTAGCTGCCATTTCAGCGTCAGTTGGCTCAGGACTTGATCCTAAACATGCATTTTTGTTTCAAATTGGTTTTTGGGGGGGGGTTTCTATATATATAAAAATCTAATTTGATGTTGGATGGAGTTGCTGTGCTGGCTGGTGTTGAAATGGAATTCAGCCCAATGCTGACCCCATTATCACGCTGTGAACCCCGTCGAGCACACATCAATTAGGTCCAATCACATTCCCCTGACAGTGGGTCCTCGACTCCTTCCTCCAATCATATCTCTCCCCAACCCTTACCGTAGCCACTCCCACCTGGCTGTTTTCGGCCAGTGAAGTTAATCTGAACCTGATTGATGTGAGGGGTGAAAAACTAGAGAGGGAGTCTAGACGACAATTGAGGAGCTTGCAACATGATTAAAGAAAGCAGTTATTATTGTAAATAAAAGTTAAATAAAATACAAAAAAAATCTGTTGTAATCCTACTAAGCCTACTCTTTACTAAAAAGATCAGTAACACGTTTAGTACGTCAGCAAAGTATTTGTGTGCAAGCTTCTATTGTTTATCCAACTCCCTCTAAACAGATATTATATCACCTTTTTTTAAATTAATAATTGCATGTAGTATGGCATTATCTCAAGTTTCACAAATGGTGACTTGCAAAAATGGAGCCACATAAGTGGTCAGAGACCGAAGTAGACAGTTATATTAAATATTCTACTCAATACAAGGGGTATGATATCTTCAAGGTTGCTCATAGATCTTTTTTTGCTAGCATTTTATGTTTCATTTTGACGTGAATTTGACTTGGTTGCCATAAGAAATAATACTAAGTAAGACAGGGTTGGGGTCTATTCCATTTCAATTCCATTTCAATTCCTATTCAATTCAGGAAGTACACTGAAATTCCAATTCCAATTCTCTTTAATACTTTTCAATTAGGGAAATGTGGAATTTGGTTTACTTTCTGCATTGATTGGAATTTAAATGAAATTGACCCAATCCTGCTAAGAGAATACTGAAAGACTTATGAAGTGACTAGAATCAGTGAATATACTGTATGTGTGGTCATGGCTGTAGACTACTACTGCCCCCAGTGGAGATATTTTGGAAGTACATGAACTAGGACTTTCTCAAACTCGGTCCTCAGGACCCCAAGGGGTGCACGTTTTGGTTTTTGCCCTAGCACTACACAGCGGATTCAAATAATCAACTTATCATCCAGCTTTGATTATTTGAATCAGCTGTGTAGTGTTAGGACAAAAACAAAAAGTGCACCCCTTGTATCCTGAGGACCGAGTTTGGGAAACGCTGAATAGCCGCTTCCATCAGCAGATTCTAATAGCGTTGTATGTTTCTCCCTCTTCCAGGCTTACACCATACAGGGACAATACGCCATCCCTCACCCTGATGTGAGTTCTAATCCCATGATGCAGTGCTCTCTCTACACTCTACTCTCTCTGTGTCCAATCCTATTAATATTAACCCATAATATTAATACTACCAATTCTGAAAAGTAATTTCTCTCTATCAAATCTGAAATTACTCACAACCTCTGTCCTCCGTTTGGAGCCAAACTTCATAGGACTTGGCCTGTATTAAAAACTAGCCGAGGGATAAAGAAATAAAACAGTTAGTCTATATTTTCCTTATCCGTCACTCAGAATAATAAGGATACCGGTTGCTCAAGTGGGGAAGGTGAAAGTTAAGTCGTACTAATGCAATATTTCTTCAGGGAGGAGCAGGTCAATTTCAAGGAATAGCTCAATGTAGTCAAATGGACATGGTATGTTTTATAGCGCCACATTGGGTCCAAAGGTTTCAGACACAGACAACCATGAACTAAATTTCACATGGCACCATCCAAACACAGAGACATTCTTTCTTCACCGACTCGGGCCAAGTCCTCTATGAGTTTCATTTTTTCTTTCTTTCTTTCTTTCTTTCTTTCTTTCTTTCTTTCTTTCTTTCTTTCTTTCTTTCTTTCTTTCTTTCTTTCTTTCTTTCTTTCTTTCTTTCTTTCTTTCTTTCTCTCTCTCTCTCTCTCTCTCTCTCTCTCTCTCTCTCTCTCCTCCTATCTGTGTCACTTCTACTCCTGGATCCTGTCTTTCTCCTTGTAGTGTTTCTTGGTGACAGACCTGACCTGTGTGTGTGTGTGTTTTAACGATGCCCTCATAGCTCTGCTGTCCCTCCCACCCCCCTCAGCAGTTGACCAAGCTCCACCAGTTGGCTATGCAGCAAACCCCCTTTAATCCCCTTGGACAGACCACCCCTGCCTTCCCCGGTACGTACCCACCTACACGAGAACCGCCCTCTACCAAATCTCCTTCTCTTTTTTACCTGTAGAGACACACACACACACTTCCTCCTCTTTCTCTCTCTCTTCCTCTACTTGTCTTTCTCTGTTCATTCTCTTCCTGTCGTTCTTTGTGCTGCTCTTCCAATGACATGGCCCCCTGGTGGTTGCTCTTGTTGACGTTAACGTTTTATTTGTATTTTACTTTTTTTATATATTTTGTTTATTGTTTATTTATATGGGTCGGCGGGTAAATCTCTCCCCTGGTTTGAGAACGAACCCCCTTTTCAAGAGAGAAGGAGAAGCCGCAGCCTGCTCTCTCAAGACCTCTGCAGAAGCACCTCTAATCAGGGTTCCGACTATAGGTCACCAAAGCTATCTCTAACTGTCTCTCGCAGCGGACGTCACCCTCCCCTGCAAAACTCTATTTTATGCCGTGTCCCCCCTCTCTCTCTCCCTCTCTCACCCATATAGCAGGTCTGGATGCCAGTAACCAGGCCAGTACTCATGAACTCACCATTCCCAATGATGTGAGTATGGGGACCATGGAGCTTTTCATTTTACATTGCCATGTAAGGGGATGGGTAAGGGGATTTCACCAATAGCCAGTCAATATTTTAACAAAAAGTTTTCAAATGCTTTAATGGATATATTTCAAAAAAAAAAAATAGAAACAATGAAAGAAATGTTCAGTGTGTCATGGTGCGTATATGACTTTGTATGCATTCTGTTGAGACGGTGCCATTCCCCTGTTTTAAGTCCCTCCCCCTCTTCTTCCCAGCTAATAGGCTGCATAATCGGACGCCAGGGAACCAAAATCAACGAGATCCGTCAGATGTCTGGGGCGCAGATCAAAATCGCTAACGCCATGGAAGGGTCATCGGAGCGCCAGATCACCATCACAGGAACCCCCGCCAACATCAGCCTAGCCCAGTACCTCATCAACGCAAGGTCAGAGTCCTGGCAGACACACGCACATTACGATTAACAAAAGGGTCAACAGCTCACCTGTTGTCCCGGGGGATCCTCTATTTGTCTGCTTGTTGTTATTTCAGTATCTTACAGTATTTGACAGAAACGATAATGTGCTCCCTTTCCCATCATGCCCTGTGGCAGATTTAGAGACGTGGCGGCCATGTGGAATGACCCATCCTCCATGACGACATCCTGAGGACCCAGCCTGGCCGGCCTCCACTCACTCTGCTCCGCTCCCTCCATCTCCTGACCACTGAAGACATGATGTTCCGATGATGATACCCTCTAGACTAATGGATCTGGCTCTGATAAGAACTCTCTTGACCCTCCAGCTTGCTACCATGATCGCTCTCTACTAAGGGAGTTGTTGCGTTCAGAGAAACTGAAAAATAAGAAATGTCTTTGTTTTCCGTTGATTTTAGACAAGTGTTGAAGCATGTTGAATGTTCATTAGGATCAAATTGTGTTATTCTGCATTATCTCTCTCTCTGTTAGTGTTACAAAATAGGATTTCAATATCAGTTTTAAAAAAAAATGTACAAAAAGTGTGAAAATATTGGAAATAATTGCTACTGTTTCATTTTCTAGGTGCTGGGTGATGCTATCGGCACAGTATGGTGGGATGTAGCCCAAGGATTACTTTATGATGCTATTTTGAAAAGAGGTATTTTTAACTAAATTAAAATTAGATTAAATCGTTCTATTTGTTCCTTTATTCGGATCCTTAGAATGATCTACGCACTAATCCGATCTCTACCCATAACTCTTTGCTGCATCACATGACCCCTTTGAGCCAATGGTATCACTCCTAGAGCCCTCCTTTCTATATTAATTTCCTATATTTTACATTATGACTTCTACTGCATGTGTTCAGTAATGTATTGTATGTATTTGAGTATTCCAGTTCTGTGTGAGTGTTCCTATGGTGTTGCTATGTTAGTGCTGGTGGGAGGAGCTATAAGAGGACGGGCTCATTGTAATGGCTGGAATGGAATTAATGGAACGCAGTCAAAGGGGTGTTTTCCATATCTTTGATGTGTTTTGATACTGTTCCATCAATTCCATTCCAGCCATTACAATGAGCCCTCCTATAGCTCCTCCCACCAGCCTCCACTGCCCCAAACCCTTTCCGCAAGTATTTTCATTAGCTTTTTTTTTGCCATTCATGTCTAGTCCTACAACTAACCCAAATGAATAACTCTCCCTCACAACCTCCAGGAACCCTATTAATAATACTTTAGAAGCATGGAAGGAAATCACTCAAAAGAATCATCACTGGCTAAAAACTGTATCCTAACTGACTGAAAAACTAAAATGATTGTTTACTTGATTTCTTAACCAAGACTACTGTGGGTGACAACAAAGTCAGCTATGCTACGCTCATGCAATATACAATTAAATTCTTAAATATACTGTGGACTGCCTCTAGCGTGTGAGGAATTAGTTGGACTTAAGACTATTGCTGTGTCCAAATTCTCTTAGTTGGCTTCCTTTCGTCGTCTCCTTCATTCCCATGTCCACGATAGGTAAAAAAAAAAAAAAAAAAGGCTACAATGTGCTTCTCTTGAAGGAAAGGAGACCAGGAGAGGAAGCTGTTTGATATTATTGGGATGTGGCCATAGGTGTTTGGATGGAGCCAAATGGTTATGGGCCATGGAATGTTCTGGGGTTCATGGGGGAACCCGTGGGGCCTGGGCGGACGTGTCTACTCCCGTGCCGCCACATTCGCGATTGTTCATCCATCATGTTATTTTTATTATAATATTGTTTATTATTTAATGCTGTAGGTTTTGAATGTCATTATGCTTTTACCACGATGTCAACAGATTAGATGACAAAGTCATGTTGCTCGTTTTGAATGATTTAAAACATTTCTAATTCTATTTATGGTTTCTTGGTGCATTATAAAGACTTTTTTGGTTGATCATGATATTTAAGCTAGATTTTCATGATATTTAAACTTTTTTTTGGTGGGTACTGTATTGGATTTCAGGGTAGGTTTGGGCTATATTTGCTTGGATTAAACATGTAAGATTCCCTTCATAACAATTCTCAAGCTTATTCAAAGTATAGGCGGTTGTGACATGTTTGCAAGCTAGGGCTGAGGTCATATTCAGTATTGATGCATATGAACAGCCGTTGAATGTTATCCTCTCAACACAGGTCCTTCATTCACTGTCCAACTGGTTTCAAGTACAGTAAAAACCATCTTGATGTGGATTTTCATTCTGTAAGATTGGTTTGTTTCATGTTACTCCCTGTTTTGGTTTCAATATGCTGAGCCTGACTTTGGGTCTAATTTCAACCGCTTTCATCATATAAACGTGATATGTCAATGGACCAAATGCTGTACTGATGTACTGAACGATGCATAGTCGACTATTATTCTGCAATAATTCTTACATTTTGATGTTAAACTTAAGTAGTAGTGCTAGCCTTGATATTATGGGTTTGTGTTATTCGTTTAATTTAAAAATTTGTTATAGCTTGTAATTCAATGGAATGTTTGTCATTTAAACAAGTTAAAATGTACGTTTTTTTTTGGCAAGCTTGCTTTTTAAAACTGTTCGGCTTCTCATCATGGATTGCATTCAGACTAGGCAAGAATATTGAATTGTTGAAATAGTGATGCCAATGTGATTTCAATAACTTCAATGTTCATAGGTCGTTACAGTGTATTGAAACTGCATTTACACTGGCGTATATGACTGAGTATACATACCGACTGAAACAGACTAAAATGCAACTGATGCAATAATAAGGGAATGATGTGCAATTATTATTTGTTTTTTTTCTTGTGCATATAATACAAGGAAAGTTTGTCACGTATTTACAACTAATTGTTGCTTCTTGATTTCATTTCTTTCTGGGCTGCGGCAGCAACAAAAATGGAAACAAATACGAGTTATTTCTTTCAGTTTTTTTCTCCTGTATATTTTGCCTGTTTGGAAAATGTAACAGAGCTTGGTATATATTTTCAGTTGGATTATTTGCAATGAGCAAATCTATATTAGTTTGAAGTAATTTAATTATTTAGGTTACTTTTGAAATTGTTTGTAAGTATGAAAATTAATAAAGTTTTTTTTTTTCTTCTTGTGAACCTAGGTTTGTCTTGTATCATTTTGATCTCCAATGATATGACAAGGGGCAGGATTTTCTTGTGTATGTTACTGTCAATGGCAAAAGACACATGCCATCTTGTATGTCTTCTTGAATGTATCATTTTGTATGTCTCATCTTGAAAATATATTATTGAATGACTCATCTTGAATGTCTCATCTTGATGGTATCATCCTGATTGTCTCATCTTGAATGTCTCATCTTGAATGACTATTCTTGAATGTCTCATCTTGAATGACTCATCATGTATGTCTAGGAGATACCACTAGAGGGCCTAGTGATGCAGGAGAAGAAGCCAGTATCCATTAAAGTAGTTTTTTTTATTTTTTTATTTAGACAGGGGGGGTCACCATTGAGACCAGGGTCACATTCTCATTCTCAAGGGAACCCTGTGAACATTCTCATTCTCAAGGGAACACAGTTCAATACACCATAAAGCAAAACAACAACACAATACAATACAACAAATACAAGACCAATCAAAACAAACACAACTATCACTGGCTGCTGTACGGGATTGAACAGTAAATACAAACATACAGGATGTCAGAAGTTGAGGTTAATTGATTATCACTTTGCACATTATTACAAGTCAGATGTATCGGAAAAACAGTAACAATGCACCTTAAGTTGACTTTATACATGTGTAACAAGAACAGTGTTGGTATTTTATTAGGACCCCCATTAGCTGTTGCTGAATCAGCACCTGCTTTTCCTGGGGTCCATCAATGGTCTTTGTCTCTGGCTCCTCCAATGACAGACAAGTAGGACAGTAGTCCATAATGAGTTAATTCCTTTGTGTTTTACAGTAATAGTATTACAGTAATAGGGATATTTTAATATGTCTATACGCTTAATTGGTGTAATAAAAGAGGACAGTTGCACAGGGACAGAAGGCCAGGTGACAGACACCTGGGGACAATACACTGTATGCATGCCAATTCTCTATATTAAAGTCTAAATCAGGGGTATCAAACTCATTCCATGGAGGGCCTAGTGTCTGCAGGTTTTTGGTTTTTCCTTTCAATTAAGACCTAGACAACCAGGTTTGGGGAGTTCCTTATTAATTATTGATCTTAATTAATCAATCAAGTACAAGGGATTATACACACTCTGCCCTCCGTGGAATGAGTTTGACACGGGAGGTCTAAAGAATGGAAGCTCCCTATACCCTGTGTCATTGGCAAACCATGCATCGAGGAAAGGTCTCAGTGACCTTTCACATTGAATGAACTACATTTCCTGTGTTCCAACTGTTTTGTCCTTGACTTGGATTGTCAGGGTAACAGGGAGAACAGGAACTGCCTTGCTCAGTTAAAGCTTTTTGACTGGAAACAATCTAACACAACATGGCGGGAGGATCAATCTTTATTCAAAAGCAGAAGAGAAATGAGTCTTCCACACAAGACTCTTGGCTATCATCCCTCAGTCCTACTCACAGTCCAGGACACCCATGGCTTCCATCCATGTGATCAAGGCAAGGAAAGAATGCCACCTGATGTCTATGAAATAGATCTTACACAAAGCCCTTGGAGATAGCTTTACCATGTCCTAATCCTCTCATCATAACAGGAGCGACACCTCCACTTGTACGATCAGTGAAAACATACAGCGATGCATTGACTTTTTGAGTGGGTGTTGACCGAGGGAGCAAAGGTTTGTGCTCTGAGCGTGGTGGAAAACATAGAGGGGAGGGGGGTTAAGGGTGTCTTCGACCCAGACAAATGATCAGGCGTTCAGGGAAGCACGTCCAGGCAGGGTCCAGGCAGGGTGGTCTCACTGAAGATCGATCCACTTTCAGAAGGTGATTGGGGTCTTATTCAATCCAGGCACACATTGTCCAGTCAGTGTCCCCCTGCTGTACCATCCACCACTACCAGGCGTATATCTAACCCCTCATCTCTCTTTCTCCCTTTCCTACACTACATCTAAATCACTCCTCTCTCCTAGCTTGGTCTTTTTCTAACCTTTCTTTCCTTCTCTATTTCTCTCTCTCTCTCATTCTCTCTGCTATGCTCACTCAACCATAGCTCATTCACCTCCACTCCTTGCCCGCTCTCCTCTCTCTCTCTCTCTCTCTCTCTCTCTCTCCCCCCTCTCTCATTCTCTCCCCCTCCCTCCTCTCTCCTCCCCCCGTCCCTCTCTCATTAGGCAGGCCCTCTCTGACTCATGTACAGTTTGATACCAGAGGACTACTAGAGGAGATAGACCAGGAGAGAGACTTCTGTACTGTACCTGGTGCTGTCTCTCTATGGGACATATCATTACGTTTGGTGCCAGGCAGCCAGTGTTCTGAAGTAGAATACTCAAAGTCACCATCTGCCTAAGTCTCTCTCTGTCCTCTCAGAGCTTAGCCAATCCACTGTACGACTGTAATACCTTGAGATTATTTATATACATTTATAGATGCTTAAGAAACTATCCACAAACTGTTAAATGACGATAAATCTCTTTTCAGACTCATGTGAGGTAGACAGATGGAGATTTTGTAGCGAGCCCATTTGATAAATATTGAATATGAGGACATCACACCTGGTTGCTATTTTCTATCTGCAACCGCCTTCGTTGACAACAAACAATGTGTGTGTGTGCAATATGCATGTTTGTACGTTTTCAGACGAGTACATTCTGACTGAAAGATTGTCAGTGAAGCTTAATTAGGGGATATAAATATGGTCCCTCCTATAGGGAGCAGTACCACTCTCCATCAAAACAAAATGAATCGTCTTTGTCTCATCACAGCCACTAAGAGAGAAAGGCAGGAAAATCACTCCCGCTGTTCAACAGACTACTGTAATTAGTTTATTGAGGAGTGAATGCAGGAAGAATACAGTAATCACAGGTATTTTGAAAAGGAAATGGGTTGCCACAGAAGAAAATTAGACTGTATTGTTCAAGCCTAATATAAACAGCCCTTCTATTGGTCCGTCCTCGGTTGGCTCCGGCAGCCACTGCGTCAGTCAGAGACTCTCTCCTTGTGGGATAGCAGCTCACTCAGTTAGGGTCCCGACAGCGGAGCTTTCCTTTCAGCACCACAGAGTGAATCCTTACCACACCTGGCTATCAGCGGAGCCTCTTCTGGCAGCGAAACAGTTCATTCAGCCTCATTTACTGGCTTTTTAAAAGCAAAGCTGATATGGCTGACTTCCTAATGTTTGTTCTTATATCATTAACACTTAACTCTAAGCAAACAAGCTGCGACGAGGTAAGCCTATTTGTTCAGCACTTTCAAAATGGGCACAGACAGAAATTCAGATAAATGTTAGTACAGATAAATTCAGCAAGATGTTGAGGCCTTAACTTTACTTCACCACACAGAGAGAGAGAGAGAGAGAGAGAGAGAGAGAGAGAGAGAGAGAGAGAGAGAGAGAGAGAGAGAGAGAGAGAGAGAGAGAGAGAGAGAGAGACGTGGTTAGCCTACCATTTGAAGTATGTTGTCTAAAAAGGAATGAAAATACAATCATGAGGATCCACTTTTGTAGACAATATACGCATTGCGCAGACAAAACAACCCTCGTAATATCAGTTGGAATTACATGGGCCTATTACTGAACTTTTTGTTGAAAACATATATTTGAATAGGGAGAGACTGTCACTGGCAAACATGGTCACAGACACAACAACATTATACAGTATCCATTCTTCGTGAAGAAAAGCACATGAGCTCATTTATAATTTATGCAGAAGCACACAAGACATTTTTGGACTCCGTTGCTGTGCTGTGCTTACTTGAACAGGAAGGTGGCGCAGCGGTCCTTCTTGTGGGCAAATTTTGTCATCAAAGGCGCTACCAAGACAACAGGGAACTCGAAAAAGGTTGAATCATGACGTCAGTGATCTTCAGGTCGGAGCTCTAGAAATAGGCCAGAGTTCCCGCTTTGGAATTGTTTGATCGTTCAAAACGTATTTTCCCAATTTTTTTCAGAGTTTCCAGTTGTCTTGAGCTGAAGTCTGAGATTTCCCCGTTCCAAGTTTCAAGTTGTTTTGAACGTGGCAGAAGTCATGCTGGATTGACAGCATGGCCAATGTATTCAACCTTTTCTGGCCCATGATGTGAGTGAAAGTTTATCCTTTTAAGCTTGGAAAATATATTTGATTTGATTTGATCTCAGACTGATGTTTTAAATCCTTGAACCCAGACTTTGAAAACACACCCTCTCCACCGAATAGCAGGCAGGCGAAGCAAAATAGTGATTGCTTTGCAATTTGTGCATTTTTATAGGAATCTCCATTAGCTAATGCCGTAAAGTTAGCTAATCTTCCTGCGGTCCAACAATGCTTGACGTTAGCCACTGATTCCTTCCATACCACTCAATGTTGAATTTGCGATGTATGTACTTATTACTTATTATGTAATGTTTATGTGCAATGAGCGATGAGCACCAATACCTTTTATCTATAATTTATCTTTATATGACAAGGATTGAAAAGGATTTGCCAGTAGATTGTCAACGTGATTCATGATGATGACTGCTTGTCTAGCTTACTAGCTAAGATTTACATGATCAGTAACATGATCAGTCCAATCAAAGCTACGGTATATATAACGTGATTTGACATAATTGTATCTGTGGCCAATGACCTTGAGCCTTCTTGGACGGTCACTTCCAATGTAAATCTATGGCATCACCAAAGGGGACTTGAACTGCCTAGCTCCCCCTGTAGATTCTGCGGTGACATAGTGTCCCTATGAATGACAGAACACTGAGCCAATCACGTCACAACGAAAGAACATTACCAAAGCCTACGCTCTGTATATTCCACTGGCTGCCCCTCCACCACAGAAAGCACTAAGCTAGGCTGAATCACCTGCATTTTGGTCAAGAAATACTTACTCAAGAAAGAGACAATGTTTGTATGTGGCTTTATAGATAGATAGATAGATAGATAGATAGATAGATAGATAGATAGATAGATAGATAGATAGATAGATAGATAGATAGATAGATAGATAGATAGATAGATAGATAGATAGATAGATAGATAGATAGATAGATAGATAGATAGATAGATAGATAGATAGATAGATAGATAGATAGATAGATAGATAGATAGATAGATAGATAGATAGATAGATAGATAGATAGATAGATAGATAGATAGATAGGCACTTTATTGAAGAGTTAACAAGCATGACTTATTAACTCAATACATTTTGTTCTACATTGTTCGCAAATTGATATGTTACATGAATTAAGGGTGGCAGATAGCCTAGCAGTTAGAGCATTGGGCTAGTAACTGAAAGGTTGCTGGTTCGAATACCTGAGCCGACAAGGTGAAAAAACCTGTTGATGTGTCCTTGAGCAAGGCACTTAACCCTAATTTGCTCCAGGGTCTGACCCTGTAGGTAGTCTGCCATTGTAAATACGAATTTGTTCTTAACTGACTTGCCTCGTTAAATAAAGGTTAAATAAAATGCCAATGCTAAAGCAGGTGGGGCTCACCTGCCCTGAATGATGGGTCGCCACTGAACTGATGTGTGTTTCAAATTGAAGGTGTGCACCTTGGCTTGCTATGGCTGTTATGGAGGGAGAGAGGAAGAGTGAGAGCAGGAGAAGTAGAGTGGGAGAGAATGATTGCTCTTATCTGTCTTTCTTGAAGCCGTTATCAACCTGTCTCGTCTTCCCTCCCTCCCTCTAAACTGTGACTGTGAGGTATTCTTTTCCATCACATAAAATAGAGAGTGAGGAATGGACGGAGGAGGAGGAGGAGGTGGTGGGGGGGGGGTTATGAAGTGTTATTACCAAAGCTCAGGTAGCAAACATTCCAAATTGAATCCGTCGTCGCCTCTGCTTGAAGTGATATGAATAAAACATGATAAGAAGTGGAGCAGTTTAAAGAGGATTAAAGAGGCTATGGATAGATGATGTGTGGCTTAAACGGTATGTTCTTTGCATTGATGGTTCCTTGATGCAATGTTTTTGGTACCACAAGCACTGTCCCAGGAGATAAGTCCAATGCATACGGACACGTCAGCAAGTTCTTAGTGGGGGGGCTGTTGCCAGCACTGCTTTAGGGCAGTATATTACAATGCCTATACGGTCAACATTTTCAGTCTCAGACCTATATTTTTTATACATTTCCAGATGATAATAGACTGTAAAATATGAGAACAGAGTTTGATCATAAAAACAAACGTCTTTATGATTGTAGAAACATTTAATATAATATCATGAGTGGGTCTCTTTCTCCCAAGTGATGGATACTCATCAATATCCATCAGCCAAAGGGGCCAGCTGGGACAAAGGTGAGGTAGGGTCTTTCTAAAGTCATTTAATCATTAATGGAATAATAATTCAACTATACGTGTTTGAAGAGCCAGCTCCCACAAAATTACAACAAGCCATAAATCTATCTAAGGGGAAAATAAAGTTTAATCCTTTCAAATTCGCTGAATAATTTTGATATGGTCCCAAGGCCCTGTAATAGAATAAGGTTCTGCCAATCTTGCTTAAATTGCAGAATGCTTTTTTAATTTAGGGGCACATTTGACATTATTGGATATCTTGCCTCGTAAATGTTTGTTTCCTGTCAGTGATTTAAAGGGGGCATCTAAATCAATGTCATTCCTCACCCTCCTTAAAACACTAAGGCTCAATTTAATTACAGATATGTAATCAGTTCCAGCTATGATCATATGGTACGTCACCAACCAGAGAGAGAGAGAGAGAGAGAGAGAGAGAGACAGAGACAGAGACAGAGACAGAGACAGAGTCAGAGAGAGAGATACAGTTGATGGAGGGTACATTCTCAGATCCTCAGTCATTGTGGCTGTGACACCCTGGGTATGGAACCCTTCAGTCAGCGAGAAGAACTAGTCTGGGATATGAGGGATGACACCTGGTGACACAGGGCACAAACAATCAGCTAGGGGTGACTGAGGAGGCTGAGGAGAGACAGAAAGCAAGTAACTTAGTTATGGTGGCTAAAGTAAGAGTTCATAGAAGTAGAAGTAAAGTTCTTCTAGCCAATTGGAGTTGACCTTATTCAATCTTGTTCTGAGGGCAGCTCAGAACAAGACTGAGTTAAGAAAACTACTGCCTGTAGTGTAGTGGCATTGGCATCTGTGTTGTTGTGATCAGTCTGTAGAAGTGGTAGGCTATCAGAGGGAGAGTGACAAGATCAAAACCTGTCATTCCTCTGTTTATCTTGTGAGGCAGGTTCTATCATTATCTGCAACCATGAACTAGATCGGATGTTGACATTTTATACCTAATTACATGATGGACTCAATTCATTTGAGTTAATTGTGGCTTTCTAGGCAGTCCTTTCATTTCAGTCCTCAAGATGGACAGCACTTGCAATCTCCTCCAGGAGACGACCACTGAGGGATTTAGAAGCAAAGCCATATTTAACAGAGTGATGTGCTTGATATCTCCATATGGTAGAATATCTATACAGACTTCACACTGAAAGTCCTCACATTTATTTAAATATGTTGTCTTGCCCATTCACCCTCTGAATGGCACACATACACAACCCATGTCTCAATTGTCTCAAGGCTTAAAAATCCTTCTTTAACCTGTCTCTTCCCCTTCATTTACACTGATTGAAGTGGATTTAACAGGTGACATCAGTAAGAGATCATAGCTTTCACCTAAATGAACCTGGTCAGTCTATGTCGTGTTCCTAATGTTTTGTACACTTAGTGTATATTCCATATTGACCAAGTGGATAATGTCAGAAAACTATGACCAGCTGCATATCGCCCAAATAGTAAACATGATATGGCCAATAATTACTGTATATAATTTGATATGAGCAATGTATGCAATTATATTACAAACACATTTACAAAAGTATTCAAAAATATCGCAGTGATGATTTACGATGAACTGGGAGAGACACCTCAACATAACGCAAAGAAAGCAAGTGGAGGAGGTCCCAAATGGATCCAAACTGTCCAATACGTGAGCCAAACTAAACGAGGTTTGGAAGTCTTGAGGCAACCGGCACACACATACAGTGTAGCGTAGAGAAGAAGCAACTTTATAGTACCTTTTATTTCATATGACAGCAACAAGTGAAGGCGGTGCGCTGGTGAGGTGAGTTATACCGGCTGCGCTCATTCGGTTTTCGGTCAGTATCTACTCGATACTGATTCGTTTGTTGGTTCACATTTTACATTACGTCGACGAAGCAACAGTATAGCCCTGACTGGACCATAATCTTATTCGGGAGGAAAAGACAAGGTAAGTAGTGCTATAGACTATTTATTTATATAAGGTCGATATTATTTATAAAAGGTCGATATTATTGAAGATTATTATTTTTCTTCCCTAGTCTTTTTAGGTTATTCAAAAGTACAGTCCTATTACTTTTTAGACTACATAAATCATCAATTGAGCCCGATGGGAATTTAGGCTCGCACATTAAGAATTTCATTGTACTTGTGCATGTAACAATAAAACTTAAACTTGAAATAAATGATACTACCTCAGTTTCTTCATCATCATCATCATCATCATCATGATCATGGGCGGCAGGTAGCCCAGCGGTTATTGCCTTTGGCCAGTAACCGAAAGGTCGCTGATTCGAATACCCGAGCCGACAAGGTGAAAAACCTGTCGATGTATCCTTGAGCAAGGCACTTAATTTGCAAAAGGGTGCTGACCCTGTAGGTTGGAAGTCATTGTACATAAGACTTGACTTGCCTAGTTAAATAAAGGTTAAATAAAATCATTATCACCACCACCTTAATGATGACCATTAGACTATATTGACAGTGACACTAATGAAACAGTGCCTCTTTACCGTTCATGAGACCATTCAGAAAGACAATTATGAACGTACTTTATCTACCTGAATGATCTCATGTATTCTGAACAGTGAGTCGCCTTGTTAAAACGCCATATGTTTTGCTGCTTGCGGACCACTGGTAGCCTAATTGTACCTATGGACGTACTGTGTGTCATAAGGATAAATCTAACATTTAGGTTTCTATATCGCCCTGGGTTACAGAGAGAAAGCAGACCCTCTGTCCGCGGGAGATCGTAGGCTATATACTGTTTGATGTTTTGGGTTCAGCCGGACATAATTATACCTTACACGTGGCTAAATGAAGCTGTGGTGTGGTGGTAGACATGTGAGGATTAATGGGCCAAACAGGCAGGACATGTTGGCTGTATGCCATGGTTTCCCTTGAGGTTGATGTGAGGTTATAAACCACCTTTATAAAACTCACTGTCTCAGGAATTTTGTCAGCAAATATGTACAGTGGGGAGAACAAGTATTTGATACACTGCCGATTTTGCAGGTTTTCCCACTTACAAAGCATGTAGAAGTCTGTAATTTTTATCATAGGTACTCTTCAACTGTGAGTGACGGAATCTAAAACAAAAATCCAGAAAATCACATTGTATGATTTTTAAGTAATTCATTTGCATTTTATTGCATGACATAAGTATTTGATACATCAGAAAAGCAGAACTTAATATGTGGTACAGAAATCTTTGTTTGCAATTACAGAGATCATACGTTTCCTGTAGTTCTTGACCAGGTTTGCACACACTGCAGCAGGGATTTTGGCCCACTCCTCCATACAGAGCTTCTCCAGATCCTTCAGGTTTTGGGGCTGTCGCTGGGCAATACAGACTTTCAGCTCCCTCCAAAGATTTTCTATTGTGTTCAGGTCTGGAGACTGGCTAGGCCACTCCAGGACCTTGAGATGCTTCTTACGGAGCCACTCCTTAGTTGCCCTGGCTGTGTGTTTCGGGTCATTGTCATGCTGGAAGACCCAGCCACGACCCATCTTCAATGCTCTTACTGAGGGAAGGAGGTTGTTGGCCAAGATCTCGCGATACATGGCCCCATCCATCCTCCCCTCAATACGGTGCAGTCGTCCTGTCCCCTTTGCAGAAAAGCATCCCCAAAGAATGATGTTTCCACCTCCATGCTTCACGGTTGGGATGGTGTTCTTGGGGTTGTACTCATCCTTCTTCTTCCTCCAAACACGGCGAGTGGAGTTTAGACAAAAAAGCTCTATTTTTGTCTCATCAGACCACATGACCTTCTCCCATTCCTCCTCTGGATCATCCAGATGGTCATTGGCAAACTTCAGACGGGCCTGGACATGCGCTGGCTTGAGCAGGGGGACCTTGCGTGTGCTGCAGGATTTTAATCCATGACGGCGTAGTGTGTTACTAATGGTTTTCTTTGAGACTGTGGTCCCAGCTCTCTTCAGGTCATTGACCAGGTCCTGCCATGTAGTTCTGGCCTGATCCCTCACCTTCCTCATGATCATTGATGCCCCACGAGGTGAGATCTTGCATGGTGCCCCAGACCGAGGGAGATTGACCGTCATCTTGAACTTCTTCCATTTTCTAATAATTGCGCCAACAGTTGTTGCCTTCTCACCAAGCTGCTTGCCTATTGTCCTGTAGCCCATCCCAGCCTTGTGCAGGTCTACAATTTTATCCCTGATGTCCTTACACAGCTCTCTGGTCTTGGCCATTGTGGAGAGGTTGGAGTCTGTTTGATTGAGTGTGTGGACAGGTGTCTTTTATACAGGTAACGAGTTCAA
Organism: Thymallus thymallus; assembly: GCA_023634145.1. NCBI lineage: Eukaryota > Metazoa > Chordata > Actinopteri > Salmoniformes > Salmonidae > Thymallus > Thymallus thymallus. Next base: position 19,612,743 of record CM042419.1, read on the forward strand.
ACAGGTGCAGTTAATACAGGTAATGAGTGGAGAACAGCAGGGCTTCTTAAAGAAAAACTAATAGGTCTGTGAGAGCCGGAATTCTTACTGGTTGGTAGGTGATCAAATACTTATGTCATGCAATAAAATGCAAATTAATTATTTAAAAATCATACAATGTGATTTTCTGGATTTTTGTTTTAGATTCCGTCTCTCACAGTTGAAGTGTACCTATGAAAAAAATGACAGACCTCTACATGCTTTGTAAGTAGGAAAACCTGCAAAATCGGCAGTGTATCAAATGAAATGGAATGTTGATTCACCGTTTCTGTTTGGTCTATGTAAAATCACAGGGGAAAATTCCTCAACGATTTCAAATATTCTAGGAACGTTATTCAAGAGTTTTACAGTAGGCTCGCTGCTGTGAATCTCCATGGTCTGGAATTGGGAGTAACCATCTGGAACTATCAGAGCAATTCTATTATTACCAGGGTAATGTATCTACTCTATTTATACTGTCAGGGCAAGGGACTGGAGAAGGGAGATACTCTCTTTGCGTTCAGCACTGTAGGAAATGGGAGAATAGGCGCACACCATAGAGTACAATATCAATAAAATTCAAGTTTTTTTTAGCTTTGGAAAATTGGTGCTCAAATTGGTAGAAAAATTATGTTTCCTCTTAATGCATTATCAATACCTATTTTGAACAGATCAAAATACTTTTTTTTTTGCAGTGTCATTGATCAAGGATGAAAAAAATAGCTTCCCTCACGACTTCAGCTCAAACACTGGCTTCTCTAACTACTACAGCTCAAACATGCTGTGAAGTCCTACCCAGGACTTCACAGTTACAATTATATATTTTTTCACTAAATGTATAATTAAAGAAATAGACTTGGCCTGTTTCTCGCTTTTAATCTCTCTCTCTCTCTCTCTCTCTCTCTCTATTTCAGATCGCTTGCCTTCAGAGGACTGAGTGATAGGCTGTCCTGAAACTCATGCTATGTCTGGATCTAAATGAGATGTCCTCCCTTATCCTCTTCTGTCTAGCTGGAACCCATCTATTTTATTCCTCTGGACTGTCTTTGGTTAAACTCTACAGACACTTCACTGGACTCCAATGGATGAATATGGGGATGAAGACAGAGGGTTATTGAGCTGGTACAGGATCAAATTATATGTATATGAGTAGCTTCTGTTTACCATCAATAATCATTGAAACCTGCTCTGGAACCGCAGGGATAGTCAGGTGTTTTACTGGCCGAGCTAATGGGGCCTCCTCAGCCACGTTGGCAAGCCCTTCTCCCTTCTTCCTGTGTCTCCACTTCCCCCGTGAGGACGTTGTGTCTCGTGGTGGCCCTCATGGTCGTCACGGCAACGCCGTGCCCCAAGAGCTGCCACTGCTCGGAGAGGAACGGCGTGGTGGTGCTGTGCGTCTCCCGGAGCCTTGACCAGATCCCCCCGGACCTACCGGAAGACACCGTCGCCCTCCTGCTCTCGTCCAACCGGATCAGCCACATCCCCAACCAGGCCTTCAAGAACCTCCGCCGCCTCAAGGAGCTGGACCTGTCGCATAACCACATCGATAGTATCGACGCAGGGGCCTTCCTGGGGGTCTCCGAGGGACTCCGCTCTCTGGACCTCTCCAACAACCAGCTCCGCAGCGTCCCCAAGGAGGCCTTCGCCAAGCTGAGTGCCCGTATACGACTCTCCAACAACCCCTGGCACTGCGAGTGTTCCCTCCAGGAGGTACTAAGGGAGCTGAGGCTGGACCCTGAGACGGTCAACGAGGTGAGCTGCCACACCTCCGTCCAAGACGAGTACGCTGGCCGGCCCGTCATCCAGGTGCTCGACTCTGGCATCAACTTCTGTAACTTCCACCACAAGACCACCGACGTGGCCATGTTCGTGACCATGTTCTGCTGGTTCGCCATGGTGATCGCCTACGTCATCTACTACGTCCGGCACAACCAGGAGGACGCCAGGAGACACATGGAGTACCTCAAGTCTCTACCCAACTCCTCCCAAATCAGCAAGGACTTTGACACAGCCAGTACTGTGCTCTAGCAGTGGGCTATGTGTGTTGGCAGTGGCAACGGTAGGGGGTTATTACATGTCTGTGGGATAGTTCACACAGTGGCAGCGGTGGGGGTTATTACATGTCTGTGGGATAGTTCACACCGTGGCAGCGGTGGTGGTTATTACATGTCTGTGGGATAGTTCACACCGTGGCAGCGGTGGGGGTTATTACATGTCTGTGGAATAGTTCACACAGTGGCAGCGGTGGGGGTTATTACATGTCTGTGGGATAGTTCACACAGTGGCAGCGGTGGGGGTTATTACATGTCTGTGGGATAGTTCACACAGTGGCAGCGGTGGGGGTTATTACATGTCTGTGGGATAGTTCACACAGTGGCAGCGGTGGGGGTTATTACATGTCTGTGGGATAGTTCACACAGTGGCAGCGGTGGGGGTTATTACATGTCTGTGGGATAGTTCACACAGTGGCAAACTTGCAAGGTGTATGTTTCTAGTTTTAATGTGAATACGTTCCTCTGGACATCCCACTGGACTGTACCTGCCCGTCTGCACGTGCCTGACCTGCTCGCAATGTGCCTCGATTTGTCAGTGCAATCAACGTGCCCCCTTTCGTGTCGACTGTTTATAAAGTCATGGGGTTGATACCTTTTTGAGATTTTGGACTATATTTTTCAGACTCAATTCGGACCGACTTTTTTGTAGACTGTTATAATTTTTCTTTTACAGTATTCATTGTTTATTGAGAAGAAATGTGACCTCTATTTCTCATTGTCAAATGTTTTTACAACTGTAGGATTTAATGAGAAATATATTGTCTCTGTGAGTGTTGTGATTGGTTGAAGTGCTGTACAGTACTATTGATCTAGTCATTATGATTGGTTGTTACACTGGACTGAATGTTCATCTTGTGTCTTCAAGTGCCTAGAAACAGTAAACAGTACCTCGAAACCAAGGCACTGTGAAAGCTAACGTCGAACTACAAAATCCATTTTAAGCTACAGTCCTTACACGCTGGGCATTTCAATGTCTAATTTTGATTGAATTTGGGTTAAGTTGGAAACTAACGTAAATTCGACGTGAAATCAACAAAATATTTCAACATGTCATTGGATTTAGGTTAAAAGTTGGGTGAAAAGAAATACGAAATTCCCTTATGTTGATTACTTTCTGCAAATCTAACCAGTTTTCCACGTTGATTCAACATCATCACATAGATGTTTGTTTTTAAATGACAGTGGAATCTACGTTGATTCAATCGATTTTGCCCAGTGGGTAGCTGTTACATCCATTTTTTGAACTAAATTAATGATACATACCATTGGTTCTTAAAGAATATAATGTATAAATGCCTCATGAGCTTAGTTCAAATGTCATATAACGTTGCTTCAATGTTTGTAAGCAACGTAAACGTGAACAAACACGTATAGATTTATAACATGGTTAAAACTGTCTTTAGTTTTATTAAGGATGGTCAGTCCTTATATCCATAGCTATGTCTTTGAATTTGACAGTGGTTACATTTCTCCAGGCTTTTTAGCAAAACAGAGGCGGGGTACCACTTTGTTATTGTTTTAACTGTAGATTCTAGCTTTAATATGTCATGTTAAATATTTTAGTTGTTGTCAAGGTTGTTATGAATCATTTACCATTACTCATTTTGGCAGTCAATGTGATGTCACTTGCAGGACATAAATCTTTGAAATACTCATATTGGATTTAGTTTGCAAACTGTCAAAAACCCTTCTACAGACTTACCTTGATCGATGCTGATGTTGCATTAGAAAGTCTATGATAACCAACAGTTCGAAGTAGCCTGTACTTCCTCAATAGTGTATGTGTTCTGTATTGATTTGTCTGTATGGATTTGTATGTTTTGAATCACAGATTGTCCCTTTAATGGTATGTAGTTTATGTTTAGGAGAGAAACAACTATTGTAACAAATGTGCTGAGAGTCAGGAAGTTCAGGGAGTAAGTGTTTAATAAATAAACAGAACATAAAACAAGAAACATGAACAATGCACTGACATGGAACAGAGTCAATAACACCTGAGGAAAGAACCAAGGAACACTGACATGGAACAGAGTCAATAACACCTGAGGAAAGAACCAAGGAACACTGACATGGAACAGAGTCAATAACACCTGAGGAAAGAACCAAGGAACACTGACATAGAACAGAGTCAATAACACCTGAGGAAAGAACCAAGGAACACTGACATGGAACAGAGTCAATAACACCTGAGGAAAGAACCAAGGAACACTGACATGGAACAGAGTCAATAACACCTGAGGAAAGAACCAAGGAACACTGACATGGAACAGAGTCAATAACACCCGAGGAAAGAACCAAGGAACACTGACATGGAACAGAGTCAATAACACCTGAGGAAAGAACCAAGGGGAGTGACAGATATAGGGAAGGTAATCAAGGAGATGATGGAGTCCAGGTGAGTCTGATGAAGCGCTGGTGCGCGTAATGATGGCGACAGGTGTGCGTAATAATGAGCAGCCTGGTGACCTCGAGGCCGCAGAGGGAGTATACGTGACACAAATGAAAGGAGATTGAGAAAAGGAGACATTGTATTATTGTTTTATTGAGACTTGTATTGAAAAAGAGAAATGCTGACCATGAAAACTCTCCTTGTGTCTTGACTTGATCTATTTCTGTTTCTGATTATGTTTAGCAAAATAGTCATGATTCAAGCATCGTAATTTTTATATCTGAAATAAAAAGGGCTCTAACTACTAGTAAGCATGTTTTGTATTCATCTGTCTGGAGTAGTTTCTGAACACCTTTTTATTTTTTTTATATGCAATAGAATTCCTACACCTCCTTTTTGTGATGAGGCCGTCCAATCTTCTTTCCAAGGACATGGTTGAGTGCACTTTATGGTGGTGTATGGTAATTATCGTTTCTATCTGCCTCTCATCTGATTGAGGTCTTATGCTTGTATTATATTCATCTCTGCAACTGCAGTTTGCGCTGCTTTGCCTTCTCTCATTTCAGAGAAATCATGTTATTATTCATAAGGCTTCTACACCAAATGGCACTCTATGCCCTATATAGTGTACTACTTTTGACCAAAGCCATGGATCACTATATAGGGGATAGGGTGCCATTTGGGAGGCATCCAAGGTATTCTATGAAACAAGTGTGGTTAAAAGGAAATCTCAAAGCCTCCCGAGTGGCACAGCGGTCTAAGGCACTGCATCGCGGTGCTAGCTGTGTCACTACAGATCCTGGTTCGATTCCAGGTGGCCGCGACCAGGAGACCCATGAGGCGGTGCACAATTGGCCTAGCGCCGGCCGGGTTAGGGGAGGCTTTGGCCAGCTGGGATGTCCTTGTCCCATCGTACTCTAGCGACTCCTGTGGCGGGCCGGGCGCATGCACGCTGACACGGTCGCCAGGTGTACGGTGTTTCCTCCAACACATGGTGCGGCTGACTTCCGGGTTAAGCAAGCACTGTGTCAAAAAGCAGTGTGGCTTGGCGGGGTCGTGTTTCGGAGGACGCACGGCTCTTGACCTTCGCCTCTCCCGAGTCCGTACAGGAGTTGAGGCGATGGGACAAGACTGTAACTACCAATTAGATATCATGAAAAATGGGTAATAAAAATAAAGGAAATCTCACTCCTCTGACCCATAGAGGCTAAACTAAACTCTGAAGTATGGCTTTATAACGAGATGTCCTATTTATTCAGAGAGAACATACATCATTATGAATTATACAGCACATGCTGAACATGGAACACATATTTTTTCCTCCGTTCATTATAGGAGTAAGACATGGAACAATGAATGACCCTAACCCAAAATAGGTTAACCCTCTCACTGATGAAATCCAAATCTGGACCAAATCTCACCCCAAATTGGTTTTACCACAACAGTATATAAAAGGTCAAATTCACGTGTATATCTGGTATAATCATTAAAGTAGTATCATTAAATTCACTAGTGCACAAAATGTTCACACACAGTAAATTCTGTCAGTTGAGGCGATAGGGTGCATAGGGAGACCAAGACACAGCGCAGGGATAGTAGTTCGACATCGTTTTATATTACTATGTTAGAATGAGTTTTACTATGTATAATAAACACAAAAGACGAACTACCAAAACAAACAAACACGCAATGTACAAACGTCACGTTACAAAACAAACACGAAATGAACGGACGTATCAAATGAGCACACTTGCGAACTATAATCGATAACGACCCACAACCCAGTGTGAAAATCTACAAACCTATGTAGGATCCCTAATTAGAGACGATGCGCTACAGCTGCCTCTAATTATGGATCCCACACAAACCACCACTAGAAAGAATAGACCTGTCAGACTTTCATATTATCATGTGGCCCTGAGCAGAAACTCCAGCGCCCCCTGCCTCCACGGTCTTCCCTTCAGCCCCTCTCACCTTCAGGCAGTTCCCGGGTCCTCCAGATGAGCCATTCCGGCAGCCATGACCTGTACCCTTTGCCTGCCTGGATAATTTTGAGGGCAACCAACGTTAACTTTTTATACCTATGTGAGAGTCTTAACAATCATTTCACCAACATGGTAATCCATCGAAAGATGCACCAAACTGGGGGAAATGAACCCACAGTTACGAAGGCAACCTCAGAGCAAAATGATGCTAAAGATGGCGACGACAGACCTACAACCCTGCACCTGAACATTCCACACCTCCGGTTCCCTTCTTGCTGCCTGCTACAGAGGCCCAGATGGAATCACATTTCCCGCTTCCACGGTATGGCCATCACATGGCCTTCTCCACACGTGCCTCGCCATGCCGAGACGAACAGAGCCTCCCGCTTCAACTGTAAATCCTCTCAAACCCAATGCATGTCCGATACGCCCAACACTGGGATTCCACCACATTCTCCACGATGAGACCAACCTCCACCATCACCTGCTAGCCGACGCAGCTACAATCCAGCCCCCCAGACACGTCCGCCACATTCGGCCTGAAAAGGGCCTCACACCCACATTCGAGCCCATTCAACAAGCAGAAGGCTAACAGCCCTTTGTACCCCTCAAATTGGCTGGATGTTATTTTTGGGGTGGCGAGCTCAACCTCGGGCCACAACCAGGGGCTGTCCCCACAAGGAGGAAGGCCAGCACAACCTCGTTGGCCGTGCCAGCAAGCTCAGCACAACCACAGTTCACGACTGGGGACTGACCCTCTCGGGAGGCCAGCTACCAACCCCCATCCACGCCAAAACCCTCGTACCAAACTCAATCAACTACTATCTCTTCCAACATGTTTGTCAGATGGCGAGAAGCCAAACTCGTGAAATAGTGAATAAGGGTCCAGCTTTTTGACCCAGCTTACAGTTTCCCAGAAATGCTTCTCTAGTGCTGTGGAAGATAATTTACATTCCCTACCTTCTATGCCCTGTTTGTTGCAACATCATCACTGGATAAGTAAGCAGCACCCTGCTTGGTGTGTAGAGAGAAAGAGCACACTAAGAAAAAGTGTGTTCGTTGGTCCTGGTTTGGTTGTCCCCCCACCCCCGTCAGCGCACGTCACCAAACGGTGTAGGTCACTAAACATTCCCTCATCTGGCTGGCGTTTGTGTTTGGAACATAGAAATCTTCCCCTCCCCTCCCCTCCCTGGCCTTTCAGTAGCCAGCCAACAGCAACAGCAGGTGGTATGAACATGTCAGTCAGTGCCCTGGGGCCTAATTTATAACCTTTGACCTTTGCTTAAATTTAACACTAGATATCTGCGTGAGACATTTCTGAAGACTGCACACCCACACAAATATTAAACATACGCATGTTTCCCGTTATAAATCAGACCTGTCGTAAAACTGTGCATGTGTGAACGAGCATTATAACTCCGCCTGAAGAACACCCATAATTCACTCACCTTTTATGGTGACATTAACGGCCTTATTTGCTGTATAGTTTGGAAGTATTTGAATTAGGCCAAGACAGTATCTAAAGGAAATTGCAATGGAAATCTGGATCAAACGTCTTTGGAGGTGCTGGCAGTTTTCTTTTGCAGTGACATTTGTTGTATCTGACCATTTCTGAAAGAGAAAAATAATTGCAAATTGTTGTGGACATCGTTTTAAAGCAATACCGCAAATTCTGCAACATTGTGTACTCAAAAAACAAAAAAAGCAAACCACAGTGGGTCTACTTAGAGTGGTAGCCTACATACTTCAATGCAACTGGTTCATCTGTTAAACAGTCGGTTCATCTGTTAAAATATACTGTATGTTCTAAACCGCTCACCCTATTGGGTGGATAACTGTGAAATTAACTAATAGACCCAACTGAATGAAAGATGCACATGGTAATTTGGTGTATGCCTACTATGGGAAAAAACACTCAACATGTGTCACGATATGGGTGTGGGAATGACCAAGGCGCAGCGCAGGGATAGTAGTTCGACATTTTAACAATATGAATATACACAAAACGAATGACGAACTACAGAAACAAACAAACGATGTACAAAACGTCACATACTCAAAACAAACACGAATGAACGGACGTAACAACAGCACCACTTACTTTCACCGTGACTGCGAAATACATCGACAACGACCCACACCAGAGTGAAGGACAGACAAACATATATAGGATCCCTAATTAGAGACAATGCGGTGCAGCTGCCTCTAATTAGGGATCCAACCCAAAACCCACACAGAAACAGAAAAGAAAGACACTGAGCCTGACAACATGGCCAGAAAAGCTGAGGAATGACTTCTGCAATGGTTATGATACACTGTATGTATTATGTTTATATACTGAACAAAAATATAAACGCAACCTGTAAAGTGTTGGTCCCATGTTTCATGAGCTGAAATAAAAGATCCCAGAAATGTTCTATATGCACAAAAAGCTTATTTCTCTAAAATGTTGTGCACAAATAAATTTACATCCCTGTTAGTGAGCATTTCTCCATTGCCAAGATAATCCATCCGCCTGACAGGTGTTGCATATCAAGAAGCTGATTAAACTGTATGATCATTACACAGGTGCACCTTGTGCTGGGGACAATAAAAGGCCACAGTGACAAAATGTGCAGTTTTGTCACACAACCCAATGCCACAGTCTCAACTTGTGAGGGAGCGTGCAATTGGCATGCTGACTCCAGGAATGTCCACCAGAGCTGTTGCCAGATAATTGAATTTTTATTTCTCTACCAACGTCCTTTTAGAGAATTTGGCAGTATGTCCAACCGGCCTAACAACCGCAAATAACCACACCAGCCCAGGACCTCCACATCCGGCTTCTTCACCTGTGGGATCATCTGAGACCAGCTACCCGGACAGCCAATGAAACTGTGGAGTATTTCTGTCTGTAATAAAGCTGTTTTGTGCGGAAAACCAGTGGTGGAAAAAGTACCCAATTGTCATACTTGAGTAAAAGTAAAGATACCATAATAGAAAATGACTCAAGTAAAAGTGAAAGTCACCCAGTAAAATACTACTTGAGTAAAAGTCTAAAAGTATTTGGTTTTAAATATACTTAAGTATCAAAAGTAAAATTATAAATAATTTCTAATTCCTTATATTAAGCAAACAAGACTCAATTTTCTTGTTATTTTAATGTACGGATAGCCAGTGGAACACTCAGACATAATTTACAAATCAAGCATGTGTGTTTAGTGAGTCCACCAGATCAGAGGCAGTAGGGATGAACAGGGATGTTCTTTTAATAAGTGTGTGTACAGTATTGGACCATTTTCCTGTCCTGCTAAGCATTCAAAATGTAACGAGTACTTTTGGGTGTCAGGAAAAATTTATGGAGTAAAAGGTACATTATTTTCTTTAGAAATGTAGTGAAGTAAAAGTAAAAGTTGTAAAAAATATAATTAGTAAAGTACAGATACTACACAAAACTACTTAAGTAGTACTTTAAAGTACTTTTACTTAAGTACTTTACACCACTGGGGAAAACTCGTTCTAATTGGCTGGGTCTGGCTACCCAGTGGGTGGGCATGACTCCCAAGTGGGTGGGCCTATGGTGTAGAGATCGAGAGAGCAGAATGTGTTCAGACCACAGATTACATTTAGGGAATGCTTGAGAGCCTTGGGGATGATTGACATCTCTCTGTCTCTCTCTCTCTCTCTCTCTCATGCATATACACACACATTCACAGTCATGTGTAATGTGTAAAATACTCTAACTAACTAGTGTAGACCTTGAACTTGAAAAACAAACATGGCTACTGTAATGCCACAGTTCAAAAGTTAATTACCATCATTACCAGAACCCAAGCTGCTGCTGGCCAGCGTTCAAAACAACTGGGAACTCGGAAATCTCTGACTTCATTGCGTTCAAGACAACTGGGAACTCTGGAAAAAAAACTAACTCCGACTGGGAAAAAAAATGTTTTGAATGGTCATCTAACTCAGAATTCCAAGTCGTGAACTAAGGCCTCTTTCTAGAACTCTGACCTTCCGACCTGAAAATCACTGACGTCAGGATTTTACCTCGTATTTTTCTGAGTTCCAGTTGTCTTGAACGCACCAATACAATATGTCTGGACCTGACGACTTCGACTCTTAATCACTGTTTAATTTCTGGGCTCACTCTCAGATACTTTGTCCTACATGCCCTGGAGGATAAATTGAGGATGAAACACGGAACAGAGAGAGAATGCACAATTATTAATGGAATATTATTAATTAGCCTGATCTAACAGCGGTCGTTGAGGCTCTCACAGTCAGATGAATGGCCTGTCAGTAGTCTAACTTGAGTGCTACAGCTGCGCCGGCCGAGGCTAAATCAGGAGCAATGTTGGGATCTGATCAATATCTCATCTCAGCTCAACGGACGGACTTTGTGGCTGCATTCCAATCGGATTACTTGCTCCCTCTGTTCCTTTCCTCTGACCTTGTCTGATTTCACTCCTTGCTGATTTCAGAGGGCCTGGATAGTGGCTGGGTGGAGTTTCCAACCCATTGCTTTCACCTATCCAGTCTGGTCAGATCAACCAGTGAGATTTAGAGGAAACGGGGTGAGTTATTGGACTATAATCCAGAGTTTGTGTCTAAATGGTTGTGGTGCCTCCAGCTGCTAGCTGAGCATGTCTCTTGCAACACCATAAAATGGGACTATGTGGCTAATAATATCTAACTAAGTTGATTTGGGCACCAGGCAGGCACACAAGAGTTGAGTTTGATGTTAGATGTGGACCCCTGAGGCAACGTTAAGCAGTACATGTGGACCCCACACACGTATAGGGACTGGTTGATCAAGAGAGGGAGGAAGACAGGAGGAGGTTTATGTGGTAAGCAATAGACAGCTAAATCACAATGTTCCCTTGATGTTCTTGCCTGCAACAGATCTTAATTCAATCTAACCATCTGTTATGTGCATGTTTACCTCATGACCCACAACAACACACCAACGCCTGCTTGGCTTGATCTAATTAATCAGGTTATGTTGAGGCAAAACAGAAACCTGTCTGTTTATTAATGGAAATAAGTATTTGCCGGGCGCCGAGAGAACATTGTTGTGTGTTTTGCTCTAATCATGCATGAGGAATAGCTAATTTGATTGAATTAGACCTTTCATATTCTTGTCACTTCCGTTTTCATTCTCCAGACAAAACACACGCTTTTTACACTGCAACTTTTTACTCCATAGCAGGACAGGAAAATGGTCCAATTCACACACTTATCAAGAGAACATCCCTGGTCATCCCCACTGCCTCTGATCTGGTGGACTCACTAAATACAAATGCTTTGTTTTTAAATTATGTCTGAGTGTTGGAGTGTGACCCTGACTATCCGTAAATAAAATAAAAACAAGAAAATCATGAGTTAGAAATTCTTTAAACTTTTACTTTTACTTTCGATACTATTTAAAGACCAAATACTTTTAGACTTTTACTCAAGTCGTTTTTTACTGGGTGACTTTCACTTTCCTATTAAGGTATCTTCACTTTTACTAAAGTTTGAGAATTGAGTACTTTTCCCACCACTGGACATTGGAGGGACTGTCCTGTGATGACCATCGGCCAGTCTGCACTGGAGTTCAGCACTCTTGAGGTTACCCGCGACTGTTGGGATGCAAAGCCCATGGCTGCTTAGCCAGAATGGGGAAGGTCTGAGGACAGAAGACAGAAGAAAAAGAAGACTGGCTTAAAGGAGGATCCAATGTAACAGGTACAACAGCAACTCATAAACCTATTACTCCAAAGCCTCTTGTCTGCTGTGTCTTATGACAGTGGAACATTGACGCTGTGTGAGCAATGGACTGTCTGCCATTTGTAATTCCATTTTTTCATTGGGCTGATGTTCACTGTGATGAAATACAACACAATTTGGTGAGGAAAGAAAGTGGTAATCTGCACCAATTTCATGTTTCTATTACATTGAATTGAGCAGTTGATTGGCTGGGAAGAAATGGACTCTAGCATGAACACAAGGTAGGCCTAGTTCAAGTGCAAATGTTCTCATTTTATTTTGAGTATTAGACAACGTTTACAAGTCGAGAGCTTGGGACTATACGAATCCTTAGTGGTTTGAATGGTGTCAGCTATTTGTATCTTGTATTCTTTTGAACTTAACAACATGAATTGGGGTATTACACCCCTGGTCAAAGGTTTGGAATATTACTCATTCAAGGGTTTTTCTTCATTTGCACTATTTTTTACATTGTAGAATAAAAGTGAAGACATCAAAACTATGACATAGCACATATGGAATCATGTAGTAGCCAAAAAAGTGTTAAACAAATCAAAATATATTTTATATTTGAGATTCTTCAAAGTAACCACCCTTTGCCTTGACGACAGCTTTGTGTGTGTGTGTGTGTGTGTGTGTGTGTGTGTGTGTGTGTGTGTGTGTGTGTGTGTGTGTGTGTGTGTGTGTGTGTGTGTGTGTGTGTGTGTGTGTGTGTGTGTGTGTGTGTGTGTGTGTGTGTGTGTGTGTGTGCGTATGCATGTGTGCGTCTGCATGTGTGCGTCTGCATGTAACATATGTCTGCTTCCTAATGGCTAGCCCCTATACACACCCTTTTTGTTTCCAGGTAGAACCATGTAGGGTTCCATGTAGAACCCTCTGTGGAAAGGGTTCAACATGGAACCCAAAATGGTTATACTTGGAACCAAAAGGGTTCTACCTGGAACCAACAAGGGTTCTTCAAAGGGTTCTCCTATGGGGACAGCCGAAGAACCCTTTTTGGTTCTAGATAGCACCTTAGTATATAACTGCATTGAGTAATAGTGCAAAACACCCCAACAAATTTGATGGTTAAACTGCGTGGGAGTAGAGACATTATTCATGTATTTGAACAAGCATCTAAGGCTGCATTAACCAGTAAACACCTACCAACAAATGATTATGACTGCTATTAAAAGATACTGATGATGCTAATGGAACATGTCTTCTTGGTCCATTATCATCAATCCAGTACCAAACCTCTTTCGTTACAACAACAACAGATTGTAGCTATAAAAGTGATAGTTCCATTGCTCAGCTTCATGGCAGGTACAACGGCACAATGACTGATACACACTGCTGTTTTACCATCATTTTAGTCTCTCTATATGGTATATTAGTCAAGGTGGCCCTGACCTTGGTCCATTCAAGCCCGCAGTAAAAGGTTCTAAGTAGAGAGATGCTTAAAGCATCAGAATATTTATTAAACGGCCAAAGACGTCATTGGAAGACAAAGACAAATTGCTGAATCAATGACTGAATCAATGACTGAATCAATGACTGAATCAATGACTGAATCAATGACTGATTCAATTACTGAATCAATGACTGAATAAGAACTAAGTACCCCCTGCTGAACCAAGTACCCCCCTGCTGAACCAAGTAGGTGAACTGGACAGATGATTAGGATATCAACATGCCGTTTGCTTTGTTCCTGGTGTAACCATGGAGAAGAGTGTTGGGTTGAGCTTGTGATGAATGAAATCCTTTGGTCTCTGCCCACTCGCTCCCCCACATATGTTCTCTCTCACCTATGAGCAATGACCTTGGTGGAAAAAGAACACAGACAACAGGAAGAATTCCTAGTCAACACCAGGCACCCTACAGAGCAGTGGGTTGAACCTTTACTGGTAGACTGTGATGCTATATTCAGGTGGGCAAGGCTACAGTCACATGCTAAATCCAATACCCAAAACGTACATACAGGATTATAAATGGTTCAGGGAACAAATGTGTCAAGAACAATGGGAGTCTACCTGTTTCAATGCATTGTGAAGTCTTGTATCAGAGACTCACAAAGCATCTGTGACCTGCACTCTCATCTGAAATGAATGGGATGTTACAACACTGCAGCGCCCTAGTGAACATTAGTCCTGTCTCTTGGCTCATCCTAGAACAGATAGACAGGTACAGACCCAAATGCCCATCTGGCATTTCTAGGTATACAGACCTCTGTGCTCCACCCTCCATGTTGGACATAATGCTACAGATGGTTGGGAACACTCGTGTCGTTTCACAGTAGCCAAGTGCATCTCTCCCTGTCCAGGCTCCATCTGTTTCTGTTGGTAACTTGGAAGGGTTCCCCCATCTTTTTTAAAGTGTAATTCTGATAGCTTCATAGGAGGTTTGGGGCCTTAGAATGGACAATACACTGTATTTTAAGGTGCCGTTGTCATAGATCTCCCACAGGACACACATATGTGTATGTACACACACACACACACACACACACACACACACACACACACTAATGAGGCCTGTGTTTCACATAATAGACTTTTCGCAAAATACTGAAGACATGATTATATACCTTTGCTCAGGAGAAACTAAAGCCATGATGTATTGATTTATAAAGACCCTTTCTGAATATTAAGTGGTGTATGTCTACATTGATAAAGTGCAGCACCTTGTTGTAAAATGGCTTTAAGAATGTGTCAATTGAGATAAACTAAGTGTTAGCTGTGTATAGACGTATCATAAATCTGCAGGTTTCTAGCACGATGATATCAGCAGTAGATCAGGAGAGTTCAAGGTGTGTTCTCATCATATTTACTCCATTGCAGCCGACGTGCGTGATTTAAGATATGCATTTCATCCCATTGCCCGAGCTAAATCATAGAGAAAGGTGAAATAATTTCTCCTTACAGTGAATTACAGCTTTGTCAGGCTCGCCTGTGAAAGATTGTGCAGTGTTTGTAAGTCCCTCCAGAACAACCACTCCCAATCCCATATTCACACCCATATGAGCAATAACCTTCACTGAATGGAAAACAGCAAGACAGAAACCTTATTCCTTTAGGTAGCAGGCTAGCGGCGCAGAGCACAGGATACCACAATACCACAATGAGGACGTGAGATGATTAGTTTATTCATGTTCTGTTGCACTCAAATTATTGCCACTGGCCCTTGGTCCTAAGATAAAAAACAATTCTGTGTCCATTGATTGTTTCTCCATTTACTGGCAAGCAAGCAATGAGGTTTTCCATCAACATCCTTGCTTTCATATGAATGTAGATGAACTTGGCAGACTACACATTGCAAATGGTGTGCAACGCACGCAGGTAAAGTACAGAAACCTACTTGAGTACAGTCTTAGATAAAAGGGTTCCAAAAGGGTTGTTTGGCTGTCCCCATAGGATAACCCTTTTTGGTTCCAGGTAGAACCCTTTTTGGTTCCTGGTAGAACTATTTTGGGTTCCATGTACAGTAAAAGCCTCTGTGTAAAGGGTTCTACATGGAGCCCCAAAAGGTTCTACCTGGAACCAAAAAGGGTTCTAGAAAGGATTATCCTATGGGGATAGCTGAATAGCCTTTTTTTAGGTACTAGATAGTACCTTTTTTCTAAGAGTGTAGGCAGAGATATGTGGAGGCTTGTTGCACAGCTACATACATGACTGGACCCTGAAGCAGTAGCCTGAAGCAGCACTGAGACACTTACCACTGGGTATCTAATGATCTGTCTCTTATTATCAATAATCAACTGACTGGCTTTCTTGATGTCTGTAGTATTCTCTCTGGTATGCAATCTGTTTTCCGCTCAGGTTATGGATGAGCGGTTATTAAATGTCCTCAATGATGTCACCACTGCCCTTGATTCTAAGAAATGTTGTGCTGCTATTTTTATTGACTTGGCCAAAGCTTTTGATACGGTAGACAATTCCATTCTTGTGGGCCGGCTAAGGAGTATTGGTGTCTCTGAGGGGTCCTTGTTCTGGTTTGCTAACTACCTCTCTCAAAGAGTGCAGTTTATAAAGTAAAAATATCTGCTGTCTCAGCCACTGCCTGTCACCAAGGGTGTACCCCAAGGCTCGATCCTAGGCCCCACGCTCTTCTCAATTTACATCAACAACATAGCTCAGTCAGCAGGAAGCTCTCTCATTAATTTATATGCAGATGATACAGTCTTATACTCAGCTGGCTCCTCCCCGGATTTTATGTTAAATGCTCTACAACAAAGATTTCTTAGTGTCCAACAAGCTTTCCCTACCCTTAACCTTGTCCTGAACACCTCCACAACAAAGGTCATGAGGTTTGGTAAGAAGAATGCCCCTCTACACACAGGTGTGATTACTACCTCTGAGGGTTTAGAGCTTGACGTAGTCACCTCATACAAGTTCTTGGGAGTATGGCTGGACGGTACACTGTCCTTCTCTCAGCACATATCAAAGCTGCAGGCTAAAGTTAAATCTAGACTAGGTTTCCTCTATCGTAATCACTCCTCTTTCACTCCAGCTGCCAAACTAACCCTGATTCAGATGACCATCCTACCTATGCTAGATTATGGAGACGTAATTTATAGATCGGCAGGTAAGGGTGCTCTCCAGCGGCTAGATGTTCTTTACCATTCGGCCATCAGATTTGCCACCAAAGCTCCTTATAGGAAACACCACTGCACTCTATACTCCTCTGTAAACTGGTAATCTCTGTATATCCGTCGCAAGACCCACTGGTCTTAGGTCTCACTCCCCCCTATCTGAGATATCTACTGCAGCCCTCGTCCTCCACATACAACACCCGTTCTGCCAGTCACATTCTGTTAAAGGTCCCCAAAGCACACACATCCCTGGGTCGTTTGTCCTTTCAGTTCGCTGCAGCTAGCGACTGGAACAAGCTGCAACAAACACTCAAGCTGGACAGTTTTATCTCAATCTCTTCATTCAAAGACTCAATCATGGACACTCTTACTGACAGCTGTGGCTGCTTTGCGTGATGTATTGTCATCTCTACCTTCTTGCCCTTTGTGCTGTTGTCTGTGCCCAATAATGTTTGTACCATGTTTTGTGCTGCCACCATGTTGTGTTGCTACCATGTTGTTATCATGTTACGTTGCTGCCTTACTATGTTGTTGTCTTAGGTATCTCTTTTGGTAGTGTTGTTTTGTCTCTCTTGTCGTGATGTGTGTTTGTTCCTATAGCCATGATTTCCCTCATCGTTACAGTTGTTGGTTAGTCAACTAGTTAGAAAATTTTGCCATATTAGCATGGACATGGCATGACTCAAAACACCTCAAAACAAAACATGGTATCAAGAACAAGACAAAATTAGCTGAAACGAGCCACCTACGATTCCCCACATGGCAGCTTCTTGTCATTGTTGCTACAGCTATCTGACCACACAGCCTTCTGCCTCATCGCTGCGCACACATAATTTTCTGAATTTGAAAATGTGGATTTATTAGTCAGGTATAGACCTCTAGACTTCATATAAGTGGAATAAGCCCTGAGCAGAAACCGGCTGGTCTTATAGGTACATGCATCAGGAAATAAAGAATAGATACCCACACACTAATGAATGCTCTCGTTGTTTGTGCAAAGTTTTGACCCAAAGGTCTTCATCAGGCTTCATCAGGGATACATGTGTTCAACACAAGAACAGTTCTACAGTACTTTTGTTGCTACACCAGAGTAGAACAGTTCTACAGTACTTCTGTTGCTACACCAGAGTAGAACAGTTCTACAGTACTTTTGTTGCTACGCCAGAGTAGAACAGTTCTAAAAAAAAAAATGCCATGCTTGACTTTTTGGTCTGACAGCCGTGACCAACCTGATTTTTCTGCTTGTCATACACGTTGTTCAGACAGGCTTCATTTCTACACATCCTTTTTCTCCTCAACAGATATTCAAATTCCTCTTTTGGGCATTGCAAAAATAATTCACAAAGACAAGAAATACATTTGCTTTTCATAATCTGTCACCTCTAGACAGTTCTGCATTACTTTGGGAGGCAAATGGTTCTCACTGGGCAGCGTCTTGGTGAACTATTCTGATCACAGTTCACGCACAACCATAGGCTCAAGGTTATTCATTTAATTCAATGACTCTCCTCCTATACTCCCCCTCTCCTGTCACCTAGAGAACAGGAGTGGAGTGGGGGGAAAGTGGAATGCTTTCAGAATGCTCTCCCCTGTAGTTATTCACAGCCAGTGGTTCTTAATCTCGTCCACCAGCCGGCTCTTTCTTTCTCTGGTAGGAATTGAACCTGGGTACCAGGTTAAGCGTTTCTTACATAGGCGTGTTACAGTATGGTTACCTCATTTGATATGGCAGTCTGGGACTTTTCACAAGGTTACAGTAAACCCTAGTGGTTAAGAGTGCGGTGCCAGTTACCAAAAGCTTGCTGGTTCCAATCCTTGAGACGATTACGTGAAAAATCTGTAGAACCCTAATTGCTCCTGTAAATCGTTCTGGTTAAGAGCGTCTGCTAAAATGAACAAAATGTAAGACACAGTATATTGTCAGACTGGGTCAGACTGAGAGTTTGTTTAGTTGAGCATTGACTGAGGCCTGTACACCCTGTCCAGTTCTGTTAGGGTGTATCTCCCTGACAACGTTTCACAAATGCTTGTCTCATATCGCAGACACAATCCCTGACAGCTGACAACCACAAGCAATCCTGACCTTTAACTGGTCTGTGTTCACACCGTCACTACGCTCCTACACTGATAACCTGACCTTCTCTCTCTCTCTTTCTCGCACTCTCTCGCTCTGTCTCACTCTCTCTCTCTGTATCTCTTCATCTCTGGCTCTCTCTCTGTATCTCTCCCTCTCTCTAGTTTATCTATCTGTCTCTCTATCTCTCTCTCTCTCTCTCTCTCTCTCTCGTTCTTTCTTTCTCTTGAGTCTACCTCTCTCTCTCTCTGTCCCTCTCTCTCTCGGTCTCTCTCTCTCTCTCTCTCTCTCTCTCTCTCTCTCTGTCTTTTTTTCTCTCCCCCTCCCTCTTTCTTTCTCCCTCTCATCTTCATCAGTCAGAGTTATTCCATAACGCATCACCTTCACGGATCACTGTGACGGGTTTGATCCTCACCAAGATAAAAATGTGTTCTCTCTCCCACTTCAGTAAAAGTGGAGCTTGTTTGGATTGGATGACTTCCCTGACGTCCTGCCCAGTTAGGTGAGGAGCAGTGTTCACTGGCTTTAAGTGGTGACAGGACCCAGCCTCATCCCTCTTTCTTTCTAGCTCTTTGTATTTTTCTCTTTAACATATTTGTTCTAAAAACTTGTACATTTCAGTTTTCTATAGAGTTCAAACATGGCATCCACATTAATACGTCGTAAAGACAGCGTTCATTACCCAGCATGACTCACTTCAACGCACATCAACAGATAGGAATAATCTGAATCTCAAATGTCAAACGGGATTTGCGTCGGCTCCAATCTGTAGCTCCCCTCCTGCTGTGAGACCGGGTTGTCAGTTATTCAGCACAGTGGTGACATCCGTATCGATCAACCTTTATTTATCATCCAATACACTGTCTGTAACGACTCTGGAAATAACAAGATGCCACTGGCACTGCGAGAACACACACACACACACACATGCACACACACACATGCACACACACACACACACACACACGCACACACACACACACACACACACACACACACACACACACACATACACACACAAATGCACACGCACACACATACACACACACGCACACACACACACACACACACACACACACACACACACACACACACACATACACACACAAATGCACACGCACACACATACACACACACAAACGCACACGCACACATACACATACACGCACATGCGCACATGCACTCACACACATGCACACACACACACACACAATATCGTATTATTTTAACCAAAAGCAGTATGATACCTGAATACCCAATGGCAAAACAAAACAGGGTGGTGAATACCAACATGACTTTAACATGATTCATGACAACTTCCATCTGTAACACTGTAGCCTAAAGGTAATAACGGGTAATGTGGGGTGCTTTTTCTTGATCAATATTCAGGTTACGTGCCTGTATCCATCGTCTAAACAGCGATATAGATTCTCTGCAGCACAGATAAGAGGACAAGTAGCGTTGGCCTCAGAGCCTCAGAGCCTGGGTCCCAGTCTGGGCTGCAGCAGGCCCACAGCGACCCATTAAAGCCAATGGAGTGGAAAGCCATTCATCAGACAGATATAGGGGGGAGATGAGGCACAGGCAGCCTGGATTTGTTCAATGGGGATAAAGGAGTGGATAGGAGGTAAGGGAGGGAGATGGGGGGTATCATGGTCTTACACCATGGATCATGAACCATGTGTACGCTATTGGCCTACAAAATGTTGCAGCATCTTGTACAGTAAAAACCTTTTTGAACTCTGATTTAACACTTTAATTTACTCTAAAGCAGCTGAACTGTAGGAGCAAATTGTTTTTTTTGTCAATAGTAGTATAACCATTATAGCCCATAAATATAATTGCCCTCACTGGTGCTGAATCGGCTATAAAGGTTCCAACAACAATAATATCAGCAACAGCAGAACTACCTTGACGCTATTTATCAAACAGGACCATGTTTCCACAATTTCCGACAAAGTCCCTCTGTCTCTGCTGTGATATGCATTGTTTAGAAAATACAAATAGCCCCCCTGATAGTCCATATCTGGCAGAAATTCATTTGATTGAATGCGTCCCATTCAAAGCAATTTGCAAATGGGAGAGAGGGACAGTAAAAGCATGGATCCCTGAGCCGTTTGGAGAGGCTATTCCTTTAGCTAATTTACCCATGATATTTTTAAACTGCCGTCATCTTTTTTACATTTATTTAACCTTTACCTAGGCAAGTCAGTTAAGAACAAATTCTTATTTACAATGACGGCCTACACCGGCCAAACTCAGACGATGCTGGGCCAATTGTGCGCCGCCCTATGGGACTCCCAATATCGGCCTCTTCACTGATTAGGCTAGTGTTGTGGACGGACATGAGATTTCCTGTCTGTGTTCCAAATGGTACCCTATTGGCACCCTATTCCCTTTATAGTGCACTACTTATGGGACCCTATGTGGCCTGGTCAAAAGTAGTGCACTATATAGGGAATAGGGCGCCATTTGGGACACAGTCCCTCAATCAGAAGAGGAAGGCAGCACACTGGGAGGGATTCTACAAGGAGAAGAGACTAGGAGAGTTTGGGGATGTTCATCAAGTCTACCTCCCTGTAGTGAGCTGTCTCCTTAAGATGGAAGGGAGCCGAGCAGTTAAGAGTGCTGGTCCAGTAACTGAAAAGTTGCTTGTTCGAATGCCTGAGCCAATTAGGGGACAAATCTGTTGATGTGCCCTTGAGCAAGGTGCTTAAACCTAATTGCTCCTGTAATTCGCTCTGGATAAGATCGTCTGCCAGATGACAACAACAAAAAAGCAACACACAGAATATTGGAATAGACTTATTTAAATGTTAACTGGTTCCATATTTGAGGAGAGGGTGAAATTGGCCACAGTTCTGACCACTGATTGAGAAGGTATCATCTTTTATAGGCCTACTAGTTGCACAGAGCCTATGGCTTCCTTTCAAAGATTCCATAGCCATATAGACTACCAATATCAATAGCTTTTTCTCATTGAGCTTGACCCTGCTCTCTTGTGAAGATAGATATGGAACTCAAGTTCAACCAGCTTGATTGCCTCAGTGTTGGGAAACGATACAATGTCGCCACTTAGTGGTCAAACTGTTACAAGGCTAAACCAAATCAGTTAAATACGGTTTATATTGCTATAATTGGTAAGAGGTGCTTCAAATAAAATATTAATGTCCCCTTTCGATTTTCCCCACAAATATTAAAAAAATATATATATATTTGACTCAGTTCTGAGAAAAGACATTAGAAAATGAAGGACCTGGGCTATTACTACATTGTTTAGGGATGTTTTCCTCATAAAATAACTTTTTATACAATGTCGGTAGGCTATAGCTTCAAATAATATTTTTTTGAAGTCATGTTTCCCTCATAAAATAACGTTTTATACAATGTCGGTAGGTTATAGCTTCAAATAATATTTTAGTGAAGTTATGTTGCCGTCATGGAAAGTCATTCCATGGGCAATAGAGACATTAAATATAAATATTCTGCTATTTGCATGTGAAAATGTAATGGATGTATTTGCTCTATTTAAATTGTTCCACTCTTTGGACACTATTTGATTGTGCACATCTGACAGAGTGTGGCTTTAATTGGCCTCAATTGATAACATGTGTAGGCTTCCATCCTTTTGTTTATGTACATGAAGACATTTCCTACAGAGGGCATCGTAGAGCTTTATCTATGATGTAACAGCACCATCTCTCGTCTTGTTGTACGCCCCGAAAACACAGCATCAGCAACAGCGCGTCAACACCACCAGCCTGCCTGCTTTCTGTGCATACATAGGTTACCTGCCTCCGTTCGACCATGAGGTTTCCATGACAAAGACAGCGGCGTAAACTAGGCCTCCATTCCTCCTCCTCCGTCTCATTTCGCGCAGTTATGTCTTTGGTTCGCGGCTCCCTCTTGCCATGCCTGCGGACCGCCTGTACCTGCTTTTCTCGCTGGTTGTGATCTCCTGCGGGGATGGTGTCTTGAGGACGACGGCGGAGGGTGGTGTCGCCACCGGCCCACCCGCGCTGCTGGCCGCAGAAGACAATGCCATCGTCACTGTCCCAGACGGATCCATCACCGGCCAGACAGCGCTTTATCAGGCTCAGACTCCGTCTGCCCAAACACCAGGTACAGGACATGTTTGCGGTATATTTGGGTTGGGCTGCGGATTTGAGGGCCTTGCCAGCATGTTAAAATGGTGGGGAGAAAATGTTTAATGTGGAGAGAAGAAAAAATTGGCCATGATAACGGAACATAACTGATAATAATTGATAATTGATAATAGCATATAGGACGATATAGGATGATGATGATAATATTATCCTGTATGAAATGTTGTGTATTTACCCCACTCAACATAGGCTACAGGCCTACAACAATAAAACATTAAAATCCCCCGCAGAAATACATTGATGTTCTTAAACACAATGTACACAATGATTGTACCGTTATCAGTAAATGTATGTACACCGGTTTTACCAACTATGTCTTTGCATATTGAAGAGTAGCTTACACATTCAATATAAGGTATCTGTCCAAGATTAATGACTGTCACTGGAATCTAATATTCTGTCCCCTCTACAGATTCCCCTGGCAGCTAATCGGATTAAGTGTTATGATTTCATTTGAAGGTTTTCGAGATTAGGGGATTATCAGTATGGCCAGTGTGAAACTGTGCTTGTAATGCTCAGGGTTTTAATCATTTAGTACAGCACACTCACACCATATCTTGTTCACCATTGCCTTGCTTCAGAAGTCCTTTATTTAATTGACTCAGCCTCATCACATTAGTTTGAGTTAATTTCATGAGTAACTATGATCAGATTGTAACCAATTTGCTCGTTGTTGCTGTTGTGAAGCAGTTTTGTTGAGGCAACCTTGTATGCTAAATAGGGCCTATAGTGTGTGTGTGTGTTGGTGGGACAAGGGTGTGCTGTGCATACGAAGTGTGTTATAGGGGAAAGAATGTCGTCTGGCACCGCACAAGGCCTCTCACAGATGCTACTTTGATCTATTTTTCATTCCCTCTCACAGATTCAGCTCTCATCACTTTTTCATGTGCAGTTAAAGGTTACTGAGAGAATTCATAGAGCTGCCACTGAATCTTAGGAGAGACTGTTTTAATGGGATCCCTGCATTCACAAAGTCATACACCGGCATACACCTTTAGATAAACCTTCAAAAACACCTTTAAATGTGTAGTCTTGTCTCTTTGTATATGGCTTTGTAAATTATGTGTTACACCAGAAAGGTTGTGTTCTCCACTGGGACATTCTATGAACATACATAGTGTTCTGCGATGGTAGTGTAGAAAATCAGCCATACAGATAAAGGTTTAATATTACTCTGTCATTGCAATGTACAAATCGCATCACTTCCTGTGTTTCACTTCCTCTTTCCTGTGTCTCCCCAGAGCTGCTCTTCGCCCTGAGGGTCCTGGTGAAGGACCAGGTGACCCGGCGGCCCCTGGGCGGGGCCCAGGTGGAGGTGTTTGTCAACCACACCCTGAGTAGCCAGGCCCTGACTGGGGAGAGGGGAGAGGTGCTACTCAGGGTCCCCTACAGCCTGGGCCTCAGCCTCACCATCGTAGCTAGCATGGAGGGATACGTCCTCACCCCGCTGCCCTGGAGGACCAACAAGAGACCCAGTGAGTAGAACTGTGACAGTCTGGCCCCATCTGGAGGAGTCCCTGAGAGGCACCCAACCAACTGACCTATGGGTGTCGGGTGTGGCTAAATTCTGTAGAGTTTAAACCGGGATAGTTCACCCAAATTACTAAATGATATAGCTGTTTGTTTCCTTTCCTTTTAAAGCATTGATTTGACACAATGAGCAAAAATAAGGTGTTCAACTACCGTGTCACATAGCATATTAGCATCAGTGTTTGTTTTTGTTTTTGCATTGTATAATTGTTAGAGCAAAGCACAATTTAATGCCGTCCACTACATTAATGTTATTGATTTCTTACTCCCAGAAGCAGGATGCACTATGTATAGCACATGTTGCCAGCGTTTTGTGCTGAAATGTAACACCATAATGCCCTGCCATATCTAGTATCAGCTAATTGCAGCTGTATTGAATAAGATGTTAAGGGGACTCTGACCACCATTTTGACATTATGTATTTAGTAAGAGGAGACTGCTGCTCTTAGAGCTTCTCTCTCTCTCTCTCTCCGTCTCTCCGTCTCTCCGTCTGTCCGTCTCTCCGTCTGTCCGTCTGTCCGTCTGTCCGTCTGTCCGTCTGTCCGTCTGTCCGTCTGTCTGTCTGTCTTCTAATATGAGGCAGAAAAAAGGAGAGAAAGAAAAAGAGAGAACAGAGAAAGATAAAGAGAGAAGGGGAAAGAAAGAACTGAGAGAGAGAGGTGACTGGCGGTACAAGTTATGCTCTGCATCATCAAAGGCAGAGGGCCACCTCCCTTCTCTCGAATCTTACACGCAGGACCATAAAAAATCTGATTCAACGTCGCCATCTACTGGTGGCTTTGTACAAGTACAGGAACATGCCACTACAAAGGGACCGTTTTGAAGGGTGCATCTCAATAGTGTCGAGTGATTTCCTGACTGGAATGTCACCTGACCTGACCTCATGTGTGTTACAGTATTCTCCTCGGTGACCCTATCGCTGCTCCCTCAAAACCAAGGCAACATCTGGCTGTTTGACGACTCCGTGCTCATCACTGGGAAGTTACCTGGTATGTGCACGCAATCTGGAAACTGTCACTTGAACGTAACCTTAAATGTGATACAACATCTTTCCTTTTCTTCCACAGACATCTCCTACCAGCCCAGCGTTCAGTTCCCCAAGAGTCACCTGATGCTCTCAGACAACAGTAACACCACCACAGTGATGGCCTACCTGACCGTGCCACAGCGCCACCTAGACAAGGACTGTGTCAACTGCACCCCAGGCATCATTCACAACAAGTCAGGTGGGCTCAGCAAATAGAATACATGGAGGGCAGTGTACCAACTAATGGGAAAGAGAGGTGGTATTAATACATGAAAGAGAGATGGTATTGATACATGAAAGAGAGGTGGTATTGATACATGAAAGAGAGGTGGTGTTGATACATGAAAGAGAGGTGGTGTTGAAACATGAAAGAGAGGTGGTATTGATACATGAAAGAGAGGTGGTGTTGATACATGAAAGAGAGGTGGTGTTGATACATGAAAGAGAGGTGGTGTTGATACATGAAAGAGAGGTGGTGTTGATACATGAAAGAGAGGTGGTGTTGATACATGAAAGAGAGGTGGTGTTGATACATGAAAGAGAGGTGGTGTTGATACATGAAAGAGAGGTGGTATTGATACATGAAAGTAAGCATTGAACACAGGAATACTTCAAGATTCTGAGCTGAAGTCGCCCTCGGAAAACTATGAATTTGCTGAAAACTATTCCTCTAGAACTTTGTAGTGTTGGTAGAGCCTGCGTATTTTTGAACGTTGGATATTTTGTAATTCTCTCCCCTGTGTTTGTATGTCACAGGAGGTTGGTGGCACCTTAATTGGGGAGGACGGGCTCGTGGTAATGACTGGAGCAGAATGAGTGGAATGGTATCAAATACATCAAGCCCATGATTTCCATGGTTTCCATGTGTTTAATGCCATTCCATTTGCTCCCTTCCAGCCATTATTATGAGCTGTCTTCACCTCAGCAGCCTCCACTGTTGTATGTGTGTTCAGTGTTCAGGAGTGTTGAGTTGCGGGCGATGGCAGCAGTCAGCACTCTGCTGTACTCTGGTGGTCGGGAGGTCCAGGTGAAAGGCCCCATCCAGATCTCCCTGCCTCTGTCACACACCACCAACCTGAGACCCTCCGACACCCTCCCTGCCTGGGCCTTCAACACCAAGACAGGTGGGGAATATAGTTAATAGAAACGTTTGTGGTCATACGCACATCCTTAAAAGCATAGGTGCTGGGTTACTAAAGAATAATTGTAAAGAACAGGAAAGCCCGCACACTGTTTATGCTTCCAATTCACTTCTTTATTGACAACGTTTTCCTTCATACATTTTCCTCACAATGTTTCGTCCTGCAGGTGCTTGGGAGAACCAGGGTCTGGGGATAGTGAAGATGGTTGGAGATCGTCTCGTCTGGACCTACATAGCTTCTCACCTGGGTTACTGGATCGCTGCACCCCTACCTTCCTCAAATGGTATAAAGATTGTAACGGGCCAAGATGAAGTTGTCATGAATTGAATGTTACAAATGAACTAAATGATGAGTCTCAGTATTGTCTTCAAACATGTTTTACTGTACTGGAGAACATATTGACCATGACCAACATAATATGAACAACACATCTATGTCTGTACCTGTCTAGGTTACATGGGCTCAATGGAATTCCTCTCCTACCACACCTACCTGCTCATAGGAATACTGGGGGGGACTCTGGTTATAGTCTTGGGGTTTCTGGCTGTGCTGCTGTGTCACTGTGGGTAAGAGATCAACCTAGTTAACTAACGTTACTGGTCGTATGTCAACTGCAGCTGAAAATGTCACACATGGGGGCGTGTGGGGCGAAAGGGGTTGTACAAGATTGTTCTACTAATTGTTGACACAAATGCTGATTGTATTACCTTAAATGTACACATCACAAAGATCCCCAAAAATACCTACTCTGTAATGACTACCTTCTCATCTTCTCAATCAACCTGCTGTGTTGTCTGTCATCTGCAGAGGTTCAGGTTCTTCTCGTGAGCCGAGGAGAAGAGCACGGTTCTCTAAGCTCTCTGTCCTGAAGAAGGACCAGACCACCTCCACCCACATGGAGGAGGGCCATGCCATGATGTCCTTCCACCCCGGAGACAGAGCCCACGGCCTGGCCTCACGCAACGTCCAGTGTGACCCCTCTTCCAGCTCCAGGCATAACAAAGCCAACTACAACATCTATGTGGAAGACCCCGGGCGTGGGTCCGCCACCCTCCTGTATGAAAATGTGGGGAGCGGGGCCAAGGGCCCCCAGGCGTCACACCACTACGTCAACAGTGAGGAGGTGGCCAGGCTGAGGGAGCGGTCCAGAGAGGAGCAGAATAAAGCCCGTCTGGGTGGAGGTGCTCAGCTGCTCCACCTCTACAACCAGCCTGTGGCCATCCTCCAAGCCCCGGAGCTCTTCAGCAGCCAGGGTGGGGAGCAGCAAGGATCAGGCTGCAAGTCGGCCACCTTCCCCCGCAACGGAGGAGCCTATGACCCCCACTCCCACTCTGAGCAAGGCGGTCAGGACAGCTACACCCAGACCCTCCCTAAGAACCCCCACCACGCCCAGGGAGCCAACCCCCAGCACAGCGGCCAGGACCAGACCCAGGCCCTGGAGACCACTCCCCAGGGCCCAGCCTCTAACCCTGGGGAGTGGGGCCGTTACAGTAGCCTCATGGAGTCCTCAGTTTCCGTCCCCGGGACCCTGAATGAGGCGGCTGGAATGAGGGCATTCGGCGGTGGGGTGGGGGGCCCTGGTGAACTCCAGGGGATATCAGAGCGTACTCTTCTTGAGCTGACCCGAGGCAAGGCCTCGTCGCCTCACCCCAGGGCCTGGTTCGTCTCCCTGGATGGGAAACCAGCTTCTTCAGTCCGCCACTCCATCATAGATCTCCAGGGCCGCCACCCACGGCCCCCCAGCAGCAACGACACCAGCCTGGACTCTGGCGTGGACATGAACGAGCCCCAGCAGAGTGTGAGGGAGGCGGAGCGAGAGAGGCCTTCCATCCGGGGCTCGTTCCCCCACCACAGCAGAGGGCGCTATAGCGAGGAGCAGGACCTGAGCAGCAGTGAGAGCGGCACCACCGCCACCTGCACCCCTGAAGACCCCTACCTGAGGAACATTCTGGACGGGAGCAGCGGGGCCATCCCCAATATCCCCGAGGAGCGGGACGGGGTGGACACGTCCAGTGCGCAGGAGGACAGTGAGTCGAGGGGGACACCGCCCCCACGCAGGCTGAGGAAGGTAAGGGAGAAGGGGAGGGCTGAGAAGAGAAGCGCCAGGCACCATGTCAGAGAAGAGAGGCCTCTGGTCAAACGGAGCTAAGGCACTGCTCACCAGAGATGGACTGGGATGGGACTTATTTCATTACCAGTCAATTCTGGTAGTGTATTGACATTATTGGCATTCAGTAGTTAATGGACTTTTTTCAAGTCCAGTTGCATGGTCAGTGCTTTTTCCTGAATTGGCTGCAATGGTTACAGAAATTTTTAATCTGCCAAGAAGGGATTGAGTCTTTTGTTTGTTTTCCGATAGGGGTCGTACATTGGGGGACGGCTGAGACAATGTACGACGATGTCAAAGCGTTTTCTCTGGTTTGATGGATGTGTATGCTCCAGCCGTTCTAAAAGGAATAGTCAGATAGATGCTAGTGCAACACAGCAGTAGTATGGCTTCAGATTGTTTCATTCCTGGTATCTGCATCAAAGAAGCTGTATTCTTTACGCTGCCTGCAATGAGGAATTAGAGATACTGTATAGATAGAGAGATAATGAAGGGTGATTAGATAGGATAGAGGGCTGTATCGGGCTGAGATGATGAGATCTGGCAGCAGAGACGGACAGTGATCCAGTCCTTCTGTCCCGAACACTAACACTTACCCACCGTGATTGCCTGCCTTTAAAGGAAATCAATATTAACACCATTGCCTGCTCTGCTCACAGTGTTTAAGACTGGCTGTACCCAGCCATCTGTCTATCTCTCTCTTTACAGACAAGACACTGATTCACAGCTGTCCCTTTTAGAGGTCATTGTTACACCTCCTATTAAGGGGTAAATACTGGATTTATTATAGAATGCATGAAAGCACAAAAGTTAAATGTTTTGTATGAAAAGAGGAAAGTCAGTGTATTTTACTTGTAGTTTGAAGACAATGGAAATGATGTCTCTTCTTAGCAACATTGAGTCTGAGGGATATTAATCCAGTCATTTATTACTTTAACGTATTCTTCTTCAAATAGTTACTGTTGATGTTCAAAGATTCCTGTTCCACGAGCAGATCTTACGCAAAACGTTGCTGTTCTTACATACAGATGGAGTATGGGGAGGTGGTTGGGCACAACACATCAAATACAATTTGATTGGTTAGACATAAAATACAATTTGATTGCTTAGAACCCACTGCAATGAGAACGTATTAAGCATAACGTAAAATGCAGAAATAAATGAAAGCACTCAAATGTATGTTTTTTTTTTTTGTTGTTGTAAAAAGCGAGGTGATGTTTCAAATGAACACAAACTACATTACTGTGATTGACTGATAAATTTGGTGAAGCACACAATCTCCTCCTGAAAATGATCTGACCAGCAATATCAGTTGTCCTGCTGCTAAATTTGAAACATTCATATTTTGGCCATATTTAGTCTTCCTCGTGGTGTGACATCACACACACAAACCAGACCTTCAGTGTGTATGATGATAAATACTGTACACAAATAGCTTTATTTGGTATGTACATACTCAAGCATATGATCTAGTATGTGCAATAGTGTATTTTTATGTTGAAGTGTGCATACATTGTCCTATCCTTTCTCAGCAACTGTAAAGAAAAGTGTTTTGAGAGAATACTTCTCAGTGTGAAGAAGAAAGATACGCTTTTTTTCAGCCATCATCACTATTCATAAAAACCCAAGCTTTCGTCGTATGTGCTTTACTTCGGAGGTTTGTTACACTATTGTATGTTTGCTTAGGTGAGATGAATACGTTCAAATGGGATCTGGAGTGTAAAAAGCTTTGACGACGTAGCAACTTGTACCTTCTAAATGTAGCAACGCAAGTTTTACACCTGACAAATGCAGGGACGATTTATGAAGCTTAAAATGATTGAATACTGAACTTCTTGTTGTTGTCGTCGCCACTGATGAAGGTTATGAAAAACAAGCTGTTTGAACCGTTGGAGAATTGTATAAAGTATAGTATGTCATTGTATAGTATGTCACAATATTACTCAGAGACAAAACAGACACACTGGCCCATTCTTTTCAAAGTGGCCTTCACTGAATGTATTTCCTTGTATTCATTTCAATGTAATGTAGTGTATTTCTAATGTCTGTACTCATTTAACGTTAACTGGCATTCAGGCTTTTGAAACGGGCATCTCTTGTGTTTGATTACGTCAGTGTATTACAGTAGTGTTATTAGTAGGCCTTTCTGTGCACTTATCAATGCCTCAGTAATAAACTAACTTGATACCAAGATTATGCATTTCTAACATTTATTAATTTATAAATGTCAACGGAATGAAGTTATAATATAAAAATTTGCATTGACAACAATTGCAAAAGCAGCTTTATAATGATGACCGCACAGGTTCTGTCCATAAAATAACATCATATTTTATCATATAAGTATTTCAGTTTGGGTCATTTGCTATGGCATCTGCATACTTTGTCCATTCTAGCATGACCATCTTGTGATACAGCCTAGTAGTGGCTCTAAGATGCCCTAGGCTCACCAGTCATGGACACCAGCTCAGAGGTCCCAACCTCCTCGCCCTCTCCCAGTGGTACACACCGTCCCAGCACCCTCCTCAGAGCCCGCCGGAACTCCCTCGACGCAAAGTAGTACACAAACGGGTCAAAGCAGCAGTTGAGGCTGTTGATGCTTAGCGCTAGTTTATAGTACATGTACAGACTCTTGCCCTGGGTGTGGTAGACTATGTGCAGGCCTTGAAGGGTGATGGTTGGTAGGTAACACACCACAAAGCACAGGGTTGCCAAGGCGACTGTGGTCTGAGCCCGTCGCCTTGACAACACTTCCCTCTTATCGACACTTCCTTCAGCTGCCGTCGACAACGACCTGTGCAGGCCTCTCACCACGGCAACATAACAGCTGACCAGGACGGCTAACGGCAACACGTAGAACATCAGCAGAACCACTAGGAAGTAGAGATAGGCTACTGTTTGGTAAGGGAACAGTTTACGCGGAAGCACGTCGAAGCACGTTGTGATGCCTATCTCAGTGACCCGGAGGGTGAGGTCACGCCAGATCAAGGGCGTCTGAGTAATCAGAACAAACGACCAGATGAGGATGCAGGCGATGGCGGCTCCCCGGGCGGTGCGCCAGTGTTTGGTGCGTAGCGGGCGTACGACACCGCAGTAGCGCTCAAGCGCGATGGCACAGGTGGTGAGGACGGAGCAGTGCATGTTGCAGTTGAGGGCTGTGGTGGTGAGGCCACAGAGGGCAGCACCCCACGGCCAGTCATTACCCCACAGGTGGTACAACACCTGAGAGAGAGATGGCCTTAATGGTCATCAAATATTATCTATGTCCAACTAGATAGGAAAAGTTTCTGGAGAAACTTACTGACAGCAATGACCGTGCAGATTAGTTGTAAACGGTTCCAGAGTGTCAGAGACAGCCTTGTGCTTGGTACCTGTGACCGCACTGTGTGTTACCTGTAGTGGGAGTAACTCACCTGTAGGGGCAGGAAGGCGCTGTAGAGCAGGTCTGCCAGCGACAGGTTGATGACAAACACAGATGTGGGAGTGTGGAGTTTGTAGTGGATGTTCAGCAGCGTCACCAGAGACAGCAGGTTGCAGGGGGTACTGCACACAAACACAAACACGTAGATAACAGGCACAGCCACGGTCATCACAGGACTGACCAGCATCTCCAGGGTGGCGTTGCTGAGCCCTGTGGCCACTGCTCCTGAGGAGGTGTTCATCGTGACTGACCACAACAGTAACAGGGGGAGCTGACCAGGGTGACCGGTACTGTCACTTAGGCTGGGGTACAAGCATTACTGGAAATGAAGAAGGGAAAGAAAGAGAGAGAGAGAGAGAGAATGGTATACATGTCATTTGAATACACCAATACCACAGAATGGTATACATGTCATTTGAATACACCAAAACCACACTCTGTTAGAGAAAGTAATGAGATAGTAGTGTTGTTGAATGCAGAAACAGTGTGGCTCCATGCTACTTCAACCATGTGAAAGAGGAACAGTGTTTTACCCTCTTACAATTGTCTCACACTATACTAACGTTACTGTAGTTTCACTGGAACTGGAGAAAGCCCCTGATGTTCCGTTTAAGGGGTAAATTTATTGTAATGCTCACCTGGGACTTTCCATCATTCCAATTTCACCTCTGTGTTTGTGGAAATACATATTGGTTCAGGAAATGTATTGTCATATAGAGCTTAAGGTGAAGTTAGTACTTTACTACCACTTTTTCCTATTTACATATTATTTGTATTTTGCCTAAAACATGCTATTGATCTATTGCTCTAGTAC
Organism: Thymallus thymallus; assembly: GCA_023634145.1. Taxonomy (NCBI): domain Eukaryota; kingdom Metazoa; phylum Chordata; class Actinopteri; order Salmoniformes; family Salmonidae; genus Thymallus; species Thymallus thymallus. The sequence continues at coordinate 19,645,770 of CM042419.1, forward strand.
AGGGTTTCCCAAACTCGGTCCTTCCCCCTCCAGGAACAGGGTTGGAGAGAGAACCTACAGGACTGTAGCTCTCCAGGAACAGGGTTGGAGAGAGAACCTACAGGACTGTTGCTCTCCAGGAACAGGGTTGGAGAGCCCAGATCTAGTATTTTACTTTTGAGCACTTTCTTTTTACTATTGAGGAAGCTTGCTGATAAGCATTTCATTACACAATTTATGCTGCATCCTGGGCATATGTCAAAAACGTTGATTTAATTGTATTTAGATAGCTTGAAGAAGGTGTAGAGCTGTGAAGCAGCATTGCGAAGCTTATGAATTGTTAGAAAAATCTCCCAGGCTATGTATGCGGTCATTGAGATGAAACCTCACAGATTTTCCACTCTGATTTCAATAGCTAGGTTTTCATCAAATTTTTAACAGATTGTCATACTAGTATTCTAAACCCCACATAAAGAGAATGTGACGCATTTTCCCTCCAGTGGTGTTTCCGCTTGTTGGCGGATAAAAATCAGTGCGTGATGGCGTAGAGCACACAAAATGTGTTTCCATCACGTTTTCAACACTACAGATTTTATCACAAAAGCTGTTGCATTAAATAGCAAATGTGCCTGCTCTGGTCATGGCATGTACGGTCTAGCCAACAGCTCATAAATGCTGGTAGGCTAGTCTACATTATTAGATTATTATGGATTTGAGCGTGAATATTTGTATTTGTCAAACGGCAGTCAAACATTAATCATCATGTCACCAGAGTAAGACACGCAACATTTATTGGAAAGGAGCATCAACATCACCATGCACTTTCACCTTTCTGTGAAGTTCATTTCATCATTTATTTAATCTGTAGCCTAATAAACAGCATGGTTTCCTGAACCGTAGTGACAGGACCACACACCATATCACAACTACAAATTTACCTCGATGTGGTTGTTATTATATCCAACACCATTTCTCGCATAATACATTTTACAGACATAAAAATATCCAACCATGTCAAAGGGACAAAGTATCTGTCTGCATTCATTCCATCCAACCTTTTTATGTGAGTAGTAAAGTACATGTCGGATAAAACATGTCGGGGGTAAACTTCCAAATGTCAACAAAACAAAATACGCTACACAAGTTGGGGTCTTTTGTGTAGGTAAAATGATTTATGCGAGAAATGTCGGAAACGTTTTTATGGGCAGATATTGATGTAATAACCATCATATTGAATAATACTTGGAGTCACGAGTTAACAAAAGTATGCAGTTCATTACGCTACTGATTAAATAAATTATGATTAACTTCACGATACATTAGCATTCTGGACGCGGAGGGGTGAACATCTCCTGCTCTGACTGCAGCTGGGAGGGACTGCTGCGCGAGGACTGGGCCGCCTGTGAGCGTTATGGGGCCGCCTGTGAGCGTTATGGGGCCGGGGTGGGGGCCACGGTGGCACCCGCTGCTCGTTGAGAAGAGTAAGAACGATACGTGCTTTCACTTCAGTCTCAAAAAGTCTCCAATAACACCAGAAAAAGTCGCTAGATTTGTTGCTAGTCGATTTTTTAAAAAATGTGTCGCTAGAGGGGTCTGAATACTCGCTAAATTGGCAACACTGAGTCAGAGATACAAAGGGAATAACCCTATCAATGCTTTTTACACAAAAGTGTACCAGTGCTTTAGCCTCCTGGAGGAGAGAGAGGTCAATTGCACCATGGCATACAAATCACAGTTATGGGTGATCTAGCATTTGTAATAAATCTTAAAGCACCATGATACACAACCCAGTCTCTCATTTAGTATGTATGTATGTATGAGAGACTGGGTTGTGATACACTGTGTCCAGAGTTTGAAGTACTTGCTGAGTCCGATTCGCCAATAGCTGTTATCTAGACCGCATGTGCCAATACCAGAGCGAATCGGAGGATTTAACTATAGAAATAAAACTGTGGACAATAATTAAGAATAACACTTACAGCTAACATCTCCATGAAAGAACATTGATTTGCAAAATCTTAATTGATTAATTAAATGTATTGTTTCTGACTTACCTTTATGCACATGTGGTCCTCACTGTCAGTGCTGCTACTTAAAGTGTGCAATCTGTAATTTCACACAGGAAATGTGGTAAAAATGAGAGAATGCTATGTGTTGTCTCTTTCGCTCTCCCTTCCCCACCACTAAGGAACTTAACATGTGCCTGTAGTTTGCATGCTGTGTGGTGAAAAGGCAGTATCTGTGTCACTGTAAACGAAAATCCTGTAGCTGAACACTGTAGAGTTGGTGGAAACCACCTACCGTTACTCCCTGCTCTGAAATGAAATACACATCGTCAAATACTCCTCAGCACCCCCCACACCCCCCTTCAGACGATCCCACAGGTGAAGAAGCCAGATGTGGAAGTCCTGGGCTGGCGTGGTCTGCAGTTGTGAGGTCGGTTACACGTACTGCCAAATTCTCTAAAACATTGGAGGTGGCTTGTGGTAGAGAAATTAACATTATATTCTCTGGCAACATTCCTGCAGTCAGCATGCCAATTGTACGCTCCCTCAAACCATTTGTGGCATTGTGTTGTGTATGTCCGTACATTGTCCTCAGCACAAGGTCCACCTGTGTAATGATCATGCTGTTTAATCAGCTTCTTGATTTTCTTGGCAAAGGAGAAATGCTCACTAACAGAGATGTAAACAAATTTGTGCACAAAAATTTAGAGAAATAAACTTTTTGAGCATATGGAACATTTCTTGGATGTTTTATTTCAGCTCATGAAACATGGGACCAACACTTTACATGTGTCGTTTATATTTGTTCAGTGTATGAAATACAAGAATGGGTTGTGAGACACTGCTGGAGCCTACTCACAACAAAAAGCTGTTGTTAGTCCAGGAAACTAAAGTGGAGAGGTGTAAACTGTTTGTTTCACACCTCCTGTGCTGCATGTGTGGGTGTGTGTCAAGACTTCTATGACAGAGAAAGTCGGCTAAATTGTACCTCAAATTGACGTGTTCTTTTTATTTTATTGTTTTCCAAGAGACAAACACATCCCAGGTAATAAGACAATACAAAGGCAGGTAAAAAAAAAAAGCCACAGTTGATAGTTTCATTGTGTAGCATTACATCATCAACAGCTGCCATGTACATATTAAGGCTGTTTGTGAGTTCACAAAGTATATATTCTATATTTGAGTCCATCTGCTCCACAGAAGTATATCAGGAAAAGTCAACAGAATGACAAAGTACATCAACAGCTCGACCATTATTCATCACTGTGTGTACAGATGAAGTAAATATGTACTTCCCTGAGAATCTACACCTCTAACAGTGGAATCTACTGTACCTAGGGTTGCTAACCTAGTAGGTGCACAATGCAAAGAGATTCTAGAATCTACATAATGTAGGCCTGGCTGTAGAGTCCCTTCTCCTGGTTACCAAGGTACAGTATGTGTTAGCAACCATTAACCAATTAATCTTCCCCGTTGCTGCCCTCCCCCTCTTCCCCCTCCCCGCTTCGGGCATTGCAGCGGTTGCCGTGGCGTTTTATGCCCCACACCACGTCAGAGCTGAAAGGGCAGAAGAGGCAGCGGTACATTCCCTGTCTGTGGTTGTGGTAGATGTGGTTGAGTAGTGAATACTCTAGGATGAAGGCCTTGCTACATTCTTTACAGGAGTAAGGTTTGGGCACGTCGTGCTTGTAGCTCACGTGGTAGATGGCATGTCCCTTCATCTTGGAGCGCTTGCCGCACAGGCGACAGTTGTAGCGCCCCCCCTGGCGCTGGACATATTTGGTCAGGAAGGCCTCTTCCTGCTTTTTGTGTTTGTCACTTTTTTTGTTGTTGTTGGTCTGTAGCTCCTCCTCTTCCTCTTCGTCGTGATCATCTTCCTCACTGCCTGCCGTAGAGCTTCTCTTTCGTTTCATGGGGCTGCCCTCTTCGTTGTCCTCACCTCCCTCCAGCTCCTCTATTCCTCTTTTCCCAACTTCCTCCTCTTTCTTCACTCCTCCTTTGCCCTCATCCTCCTCCTCTTCTGCCTTGGGCTCACTGGGAGGATGACTACTGTGTTCTTCTTTCCCCTCCCCCCTACACTCATCCCCTTCTCCCTCCTCACCGCCCTCTCCTCCCCCCTCTCCCTGGCCCTTCCCAGAGAGGCAGTGGCTGGTGAGCAGGTGGTCGTAGAGGCGAGGGAACTCCCTGGCTGTGTGGAAACACACGTTGCAGTGGAACAGCCGTGCCATGCGCTGGTAGAAGATGGCGTTGCCCAGGCGACCCACAGGAGTGTCGTCCAGACGGCTTGGGTGGATCTTAGCGATGTGGATGAGGTAGCTGCAGTGGCTCTTACACTGGAGCAGACAGTGGGGACACTGGAGGTGCTGGAGATAGCTGTCCGACTCCCGGTCTCTGTCCCGCCCCTGGCCGCCAGAGGAGGAAGACTGCCTCTTGAGTTCCATCACAGCTCCCTTTGACTCCCGTGACTCTCTAACCTCCATAACGGCTGCCTGTGACTCCTTAATGTCCACAATAGCTTCTTTTGACTCTGACTCATTAACTTCCATAATGGCTGACATTGACTCCTTAACATCCATTGCAGCTGAAATTGACTCCTTAAAATCCATCATGGCTGTCTCTGACTCCTTAACCTCCATCACGGCTTCCATTGACTGAAGCTCACTGGACACAAAGGGGAGTGAAAAACATGGCGATGTAATTATAGTTTTTTGTTTATTTGAACAAGACTGAATGTATGTAATACATAAGTGTTGTTAGTAATACATAAGTAATGATAACGTAACTGTTAACAGTTGTTCGAATGCATACACATTTAATTTACAAGTTAGCATTGTAGCCCAGCTGTACATCAGGAAATCTGTATCACTAACAACGTTGAGTGTGCAGGTGTGAACCTTTGACAGTAGCCTAGTCTACACTCCCATCCTACATTGTAGAGGTATAATTCCAGCCATGTTCACAAATTGATAGTAGGCTAAAGCATAACGGGTATTCCAAAATAGATTTAGCCTAACTCAAGCTAGGTTACTGTGTAAAAATAGCACATAGTTCGTTCGAAAATTTACATTTTAACTCACCTATCAATTCTTAAAAATCCAATGAAGCACACATTTCATATTTCCGTGACTAGATAGGCTATGTCTGATTGTTGTTCGTTTACGTTTTGCTGAATTATTTGATACAAGGTAGCTACAATTACAAAAATATGCTCTAATATAACAGTTTATCATCGGGAGCCTTTCCTTGGCCTATCAGGTGTGACGCTCGGTACGTTGAAGTGACGTAGCCTCCATCATTAACCCTCTACTCACCGTTTCGTTTCCCTGTTCTGTATAACAACATAATAATCCATGCGTGGTCTATACTGAACTTCTTGGTTCGGTCTGTGTTGCTTCTTCACATCCTTTTGAAGAAGTATCGGTTCTGCTCGGACTATAGCTGGGACAAATAGTGGGAACCGTCGTCCCATAATCTCTTTTTTAGTGTCGAAAGCATTCTTTGCTGAAATGAGCCTCGCCTATCATAGTGACGTCCAATACGTCATTCTTGTGTACAGTCGTGGTCAAAAGTTTAAAGAAGTATTGGTCTCCACAAAGTTTGCTGCTTCAGTGTTCTTAGATCTTTATGTCAGTAGTTACTATGGTACACAGAAGTATAACTACAAGTATTCCATAAGTGTTTAAGGCTTTCATTGACAATGACATTCAGTTTATGCAAAGAGTCAATATTTGCAGTATTGACCCTTCTTTTTCGAGACCTCTGCAATCCGCCCTGGCATGCTGTCAATTAACTTCTGGGCCACATCCTGACTGATGGCAGGCCATTCTTGCATAATCAATGCTTGAAGTTTGTCAGAAGTTGTGTGTTTTTGTTTGTCCACCCGCCTCTTGAGGATCGACCACAAGTACTCAATGGGATTAAGGTCTGGTGAGTTTCCTGGCCATGGACCCAAAATGTCGAAGTTTTGTTCCCCGAGCCACTTAGTTATCACTTTTGCCTTATGCAAGGTGCTCCATCATGCTGGAAAAAAGGCATTGGTCGTCACCAAACTGTTCTTGGATGGTTGGGAGAAGTTGCTCTCGGTGGATGTGTTGGTACCATTCTTTATTCATGGCTGTGTTCTTAGGCAACATTGTGAGTGAGCCCACTCCCTTGGCTGAGAAGCAACCCCACATATGAATGGTCTCAGGATGCTTTACTGTTGGCATGACACAGGACTGATGGTAGCGCTGATGGTAACGGATGGCCCAAACAATCGGAAAGTGGATTCATCAGAGAAAATGACTCTACCCCAGTCCTCAGCAGTCCAATCCCTGTACCTTTTGCAGAATATCAGTCTGTCCCTGATGTTTTTCCTGGAGAGAAGTGGCTTCTTTGCTGCCCCTCTTGACACCAGGCCATCCACCAAAAGTCTTCGCCTCACTGTGCGTGCAGATGCACTCACACCTGCCTGCTGCCATTCCTGAGCAAGCTCTGCACTGGTGGTGCCCCGATCCCGCAGCTGAACCAACTTTAGGAGACGGTCCTGGCGCTTGCTGGACTTTCTTGGGCACCCTGACGCCTTCTTCACAATAATTGAACCTCTCTCCTTGAAGTTCTTGATGATCCGATAAATGGTTGATTTAGGTGCAATCTTACCAGCAGCAATATCCTTGCCTGTGAAGCCCTTTTTGTGCAAAGCAATGATGACGGCACATGTTTCCTTGCAGGTAACCATGGTTGACAGAGGAAGAACAATGATTTCAAGCACCACCCTCCTTTTAAAGCTTCCAGTCTGTTATTCTGACTCAATCAGCATGACAGAGTGATCTCCAGCCTTGTCCTCATCAACACTGTCACCTGTGTTAACGAGACAATCACTGACATGATGGCAGCTGGTCCTTTTGTGGCAGGGCTGAAATGCAGTGGAAATGTTTTTTGGGGATTAAGTTCATTTTCATGGCAAAGAGGGACTTTGCAATTAATTGCAATTCATCTGATCACTCTTCATGACATACTGGAGTATATGCAGTATATGCAAATTACCATCATCAACACTGAGGCAGCAAACTTTGTGGAGACCAATACTTGTGTCATTCTCGAAACGTTTGACCACGACTGTAAAGAGGCGACTTCCACCAATTTTCTGAATACGGTGTAGTCCTTTGGAAAACTGGCGGATTTCGGTGGTTTGCAGCCCGGGACTATGCATCTTGTCTGCATTTTGCAAATAGAGCACGCTGGGGCAAGCACCACATGCTATTTAGGTTTCCTCAATAGAGGCAGAAAGATGACACATCTTTGAATCTGTGCAATAATGGTTGCTTTGACAGCATGCGGTTTCTGAGTCATGAATGTCCCCTCCCTTCTCTTCTCACGAAGGGTGTAAAGGATAGAGGGACGAACATGTTTTCAGAATGAAATGCAGCTTAGAAATTGGCTTGTGATTGCTTTGGCTTCAAATATGTAAATCTCCAATAAAAAATGTATTAATTAAATGTCACAAAAATCAAACAGGGTGGACATTTTGTGTCTTTGGTATTTCCCATGTCTTCTATGACCAGAAGCCTCTTATTTCGCCAACACTTCCCCTCAAATGTGAGAAATTACGTGGTTACCGACTAAAAATGTGTGGAAGGCGGAACAGAAAGTGTTGTGGATGAGAGACTGGTTAGGAGAAGGTGAAGAAGGTGCATGGTGCCATGACATTGTTGTAAACGAGGGCTGGGCAACATTTAACCTCTAGATTTCTCAGCCTGCCCCTCAAACACACACACACACACACACACACACACACACACACACACACACACACACACACATCTACTCACACTCTCAATCCTAGACAAACCCATGGCCATTTAATGTACCTCGTAACTCAACAAAGAGTTGAACTGGCAAACAGTGTTGCCACATATGGCACCCACTATGACTAGAAACCTCTTATTTCCCCCTCACGTCCCCTCAAATGTTAGAAATGGCCCAGATACTGAGCAAAAATGTGTGAAAAGCAAAACAGAAAGTTGTGCCTGAGAACTGGTTAGAAGGTGAACAGAAGGATCATGGTACCCAAACTCCTTGCTCCGGCCAAACGCTACACCACGCCCATGGATGTACGTTTATTCTCTGCAATTAGTATGGATCTGAGTACCTCCCCAACGCAAACACATTATAAACGCTCTGATTGGTCCCAGAAACCGATGGTTTGGGGCAAAGCCAGGAAACACGTGGGTAAAGCTGTATTTTGAAAATTCGTTATTGGCTTTGATACTCTGATTGACCCAATCACTGATGACTTTGTTTTGTACATCACCCCTCATTTGGAAGTCACCACTAACGACTTCAACGATGGCAGTCTCAGACTGAAGTATGTAGTGAACATAGAACAGTGGAATAATTCAGTTTGAATTCAGTTTGAGCCTACTCCCACGATATCCTTTAATGGCCCATAGCAACAATACACAATACAATACTTAAATTGTTCAATTCCAAGGATCATATGATTTATTTAGATAGATATTTAAAATAAGCTTTTATTGAAAGAGAATGTGTTTGTGTGGTGTCCCTTCAAAGGTCACATAGGGCGAGTGTTTGGTCCACACACTCTGGACTATGTGGTGAACCTGTGCTGGCATCGCTATGACTACCTGGTCCGGCTCCCTGATTGGCTGCTCCTGAACATCCTGTCCTTCCTGGAGTGGACAGAGATTAAGAACATCTCCCAGACCTGCAAGAGGCTCCAACAGGTAGGCTAACCATGATGATGTCATTTTAATGATTTATAATAATGATTTGGGTTATTATGCTGGTAGTGCTTTTCTCAGACTGAAAAATGCTCAACATTTATGTGCTCTCCCGCTCCCTCTGCTGCTCCTCTCCTTTCTCCCTCTCTCCCCCCTTCTCTCCCCCCTCCCATCCGCCTTCTTTTTCTCCCTCTTTCTGTCTACCCCCCACCAACTCTTTCCCCCTAGCTATGCTGCAGTGAGAGGTTTTGGGCGCGGGGGACAGCAGGGGCCAGGTACGGGCAGAGTGAGGTCACTATGGCGGGTGTGAGCCCTACTCTACAGCGCCGTCTGGTGGTGTTTCACAGAAGACAGGTGCTCTCCCGTCTGGCCCAAAAGCAGCACAGCAAGAGGAAGAACAGTGTCTGGCACCTGTGAGAGAGTTTCGTTTTACTTCAACAGAATGTGAGCTATCGAAAGATCAGGCTGATTTAACCAGGCTACATGTGAGAGGGAGAGGAGCTAAGTATGTCTGTTGGTCTGTCTATCTATCTGTCTGTCTGTCTGTCTGTCTGTCTGTCTGTCTGTCTGTCTGTCTGTCTGTCTTTCTCTCAAGTACTTTCAAGATATTTTATTATAATCTATTACATTTCCATAACCTGGGAAATAGTTACGTTAGGCTTGTAGAGCAGAGTTAGTTTATATGGGCAGTGGAGCAGCCTGTGAGTGTTTTGAATGGCCAGCAGGTGGTGATATTAAGCAGAAATCAGAGAGCCTCATAAACCTCTCTGATCCACCAATTGGTGAGTTTGGTAGCTTGCTGTAGAAAGTCTGCGCTCAACTAGGGGAAGGGCTATTGCTACCCCAAAACCTTTGAATGATTATAATGATACATAGCTAATGTTGTTTTTGGTCTCAAATGGTAGAATAAAGAACATATGGTACAATCACCTATACATTGTGTCAGTGATGAATCAAGAATAGACACTATTTAATCAATAGAATGAGGCTCTTTAGTTCTCCAATGTACTGAAGGGAGATCGGAAATCCTAATCCAATTCAAGTGATTGAATATACTTGTCGCCCATCTGAGTGCTATAGTCTTCTCTACCCACAAGAGCCTAAAGACTATAGTACTGTAGAGGCTTTCTGCTTGGGCTTTATCATGTTAGAGACCCCCCTCTGGTGTGTACACCTAGCTGTCATAACAGTCCATTCTCTAAGTGATGCAAAACACACGCACACAAATACACCACACCACAGTTCTCTTGGGGCATATTGACTATTGATGGACCACAATTATGGTATAGAGTAGAGCAATCACCACAGCTATGCCAGGTTGAGGTTAGTTGTTCTGTTGCCATGGGGATGTGCCCATCTTTGAGTTGTTTTTGGAATGTAATATGTGTTCTTTTCAAAGACGGGAAAAAAAGTAAAAGGTGTTGTCTGAGTGAAGAGAGAGAGGGGTGGAGATAGAGAAAGAAAGAGACAGAGAGACAGAGAGATAATGAGCAAGGGAAAGAGGGGGGAAGAGAGAGAGAGAGAGTGATGATGTTTTGTTTCATATACTAGTGCACTATGTAAGGAATAGTGTGGCATTTGGGACGCAGACGGTATCTGAAAGGCCCAGTAGAAGCCTGGTCTATCATTGAGAGCTATTTAATCGTGGCTGACAGAGAAGCCATATGATAGTCCCAGGAGTGGCCTGCCCATTCAGCACTGTGACAAAGATCAATGAATGAGGAGCTCTCTTTCTCACACACTCCAACTGTACTGTTCACTCTCCCTGATAGAGGGTTTCCGAGTTCCATTCTGAAAACTGAAGTAGATGAGGGCCGAATCTCATTCTGGAAAACTAGCCTTCTCTCTCTCAAGGAGGGTAGAAGAAAAATTGATTTTGGAATGGAATGCAGAACGTAGCACAGATTTTACAGCCTGAGTAGAGGTGGTATACAGAAGATAGCCCTATCTGGTAAAAGACCAAGTCCATATTATGGCAAGAACAGGTCAAATAAGCAAAGAGAAACAACAGTCTTTAAGACATGAAGGTCAGTCATTACGTACAATTTCAAGAACTTTTAAAGTATCTTCAAGTGCAGTTGTAAAAACCATCAAGCGCTATGATGAAACTGGCTCTCATGAGGACCGCCACAGGAAAGAAGACCCAGAGTTACCTCTGCTGCAGAGAGACTGCCTGAATAAGGCCTTCATGGTTGAATTGCTGCAAAGAAACCACTACTAAAGGACACCAATAAGAAGAAGAGACTTGCTTGGGCCAAGAAACACGAGCAATGGACATTAGACCGGTGGAAATGTCCTTTGGTCTAATGAGTCCAAATTTGAGATTATTGGTGCGATGCAGAGTAGGTGAACAAATTATCTTTGCATGGGTGGTTCCCACCGTGAAGCACGGAGGAGGAGTTGTGATGGTGTGGGGGTGCTTTGCTGGTGACACTGTCTGATTTATTTTGAACTCAAGGCACACTTAACCAGCATGGCTACCACAGCATTCTGCAGCGATACGCCATCCCATCTGGTTTGCACTTAGTGGGACTATCATTTCTTTTTCAACAGGACAATGACCCAAAACACACCTCCAGGCTGTGTAAGGGCTGTTTGACCAAGGTGAGTGATGGAGTGCTGCATCAGATGACCTGGCCTCCACAATCACCCGACCTCAACCCAATTGAGATGGTTTGGGATGAGTTGGACCTCAGAGTGAAGGAAAATGCTCCTTCAAGACTGTTGGAAAAGCATTACTTATGAAGCTGGCTGAAAGAATGCCAAGAGTGTGCAAAACTGTCATCAAGGCAAAGGGTGGCTACTATATTTTGATTTGTTTAACCCTTTTTTGGTTACTACATGATACCATATGTGTTATTTTATAGTTTTGATGTCTTCACTATTATGTAGAAAATAGTAGAAATAAAGAAAAACCCTTGAATACGTAGGTGTTCTTAAACTTTTGACTGGTACTGTATATATGTATTTATATTTGTTTAATTGAACCTTTATTTAAGAACAAATTCTTGTTTACAATGAGGGCCTACACTGGCCAAACTCTGACGACGCTGGGCCAATTGTGCGCTGCCCTATGGGACTCACAATCACGGACGGTTGTGATACAGTCTGGATTCGAACCAGGTTGTCTGTAGTGATGCTTCTAGCTTCTAACTTAGGATATTAAAGCCATAGATTTAAGAAAATTTAAGGGTTTTGACAAAAAGTTCTGTGTCAATGTTCGATTGTGTTGTTCTATACCCACCACAGCCTACCTCCTACACAATCTTTTACCTCTTCTCACCTGCTGCAATGTTCCAAGATGTTTCTTTGTTGTGTAATAACTCTATGCTTTGGCCTTGAACACTAAGAAGTGACTAAACAACGTTGTTCAAATAAAGCGGTCGTGCCTTGCATGAATAGAATTATCAGCCGCTCAGTCAACACAGATGAGAGATTTTAAATGAATGCAGGCTAAAGAGCTTTGGGGTGTCTCGAAAATCACATTACAAATAATATTGATATTATTTAACCTTTCTTGGTTGTTCAAGGCTGGGCAATATGGCTCTCTTGTCGAAAGTTAGAATCTAAACTCATTATAGGGGGCAGAACATGCAGGGAAGCTGTGAGAATGCGTCACCGCTGATATGATGCTGATCCTGGCCACCTGTCCAGCTCGTGCTATGCGGGTGGAGCAGGTCAGGACCACGGAGAGCGGTTGTAGCCAACAAAATGCTGCTCAATGCGGCAACGCTGTACTTCACTGGTTGTTCAAGGCTGGGCAATATGGCTCTCTTGTCGAAAGTTAGAATCTAAACTCAATATAGGGGGCAGAACATGCAGGGAAGCTGTGAGAATGCGTCGCCGCTGATATGACGCTGATCCTGGCGCTGTCCTTTCAGCACCACCTGTCCAGCTCGTGCTATGCGGGTGGAACAGGTCAGGACCACGGAGAGCGGTTGTAGCCAACAAAATGTTGCTCAATGCGGCTACGCTGTACTTCACTGCATATGCTGGAACACACACACACACACACACACACACACACACACACACACACACACACACATTAAGATTTCTAGCTAGAGAGCACTTATCAATAAACTACAGTATAATTGTTGCTCTATTATGTTACATATCGCTCTACAACGCTCTGGGAGTTTCACCCACCTGATTGAGCCTCAGCCTCTGTTCTCTCTGGTTGTGTGTTGGGACGGAACAGGTAAATTACATGTACAGTATGACGACCTCTAGCATTGAAGCAGCTGCACATAAATCTTGCTCTGTTCGGTTATCTGGCTTCACAATAGATAGACCACACAATAGATAGACCAGAACAGCTGTGCCTCCTCTCCCTCCTATGTAGCTGAGGGCCGCCAAACCGAACTACAGTAAGCTACAGCAATGGAGAATTCCTATTACGGTTTGGAAGTGACTGGAAAAGACCGGAGTGAGCGAGTTGGCGGGTGAAGTGATGATATCTCGAGTCACTTTTACCTAAACTGGGGGAGCGTCTCGATGGTAGGTGATGATGTGGAAACCACGTGTCTACGTAATGGAAAGCCGATCTCTCCGTTCAAACCCCCCCCCCACCACCCCCTCCTCGCGCCCGCCTATCTCCAGCGCAGGGGTACGGGACCACGCGCACACATCGCTACTGGATGCGTTATACTTTTGGGAGAAGGGAGGGCCATAGTCAGCTTCTTTTCATCAACAAGGTGAGGAAGAGAGGAAAACAAGAGGGGGAAAGAGAAAACAGAAACTACCCGGATAGAAGAGCCGCACCAGCAGCAGTGCAGTGGGACTCTATCAGAGAACCATGGATTATTAATAAAAAGCCTAGGCTTTATTAAATATTCAACCATTTTTTTTAAAGACGCAGGAACGAAAGGATTGGGGATTGATTCCTGCTGTGGTTTACAGTAAAAGCGAGTAGCCTTCACCAACGTGACGACGCGACTTGATTTGGATTCGGGGCTCCAGCGATTGGCTATGCGTTGTTGATTAGAAAGCTCCGCTGCAGTGTTCGAATAGGGATGGTACCACTACGGGTTCACTAACGGACCGAACCCACATCCACCCTCACCTCGGGAACGTACGAACTAATATGCAATGGTTTTTTGTCCAGAAATCCCCTGCGTTTTGCCGACTACACGCTAGCTCCGCATGTCTGTCTGCCGCACCGCTCCCCCTGTGCGGCAGATGCGATCTAAAGAGTCTATTTGGGCTTCTGACGCGCCGGCCAGGCGGCAGCAGCAGTACCCGCAGCAGCGATACCGCTAAGGAGCAGGATCAAGTGGAGGAAACTGCAGCAGTCGCCTTCATTCTGAGGTATAACGAAGCGTTTCTGCAGCTAAGCGCAAACGCGAAGGACCCGGGGATTCACCTGTTCTGTTCTATGGTCCAGCTGGTTGGGCCGAGTCGCAGAGCTAAGCCCAACGGGACCTGGCTGTTATGCAAGCGGGGGGAGCGAGTCCCCATGAGGGTGTCTAGGCTGCTGGAGCGCTCCTCGACCAAATCGATGAGGTTTCTTTGGAACATTTACAGCAAAGGATCGCATATGCTGCAGTGTCTTTGTGGCAAGAGTCTCAAGAAAACCAAGAACCCAACTGGTGAGTGAGAGACTGAGTGAGTGAGAGAGAAAGAGAGCGAGTGAGACCCCCTGTGTGTGTGTGTGTGTGTGTGTGTTTCCCTCTGTGACTGCACTGTTAGGCGCAAGCTTATGGTTGCTGGTGTGTTGTAGCTGCAATCGCAATTGTGCACCAAGTGAGCGCAGGGGGGAGGAGGAGAGGGAAAAGAGGAGGAGGAGGAGAGGAGGGGGTGAATAACTTATTTGCGCAGACCCCACTACTGCTGCCACTGCTGCTGCTGGTGTTGTGTGTGTGTGTGTGTGTGTGTGTGTGTGTGTTTTGAGCGCGCGCGCGCGTGCCCGAAGCGCAGCAGGAAAAAAAGCCAACACACAAAAACAAATCCCTCAAACACAAAGACACAGCAACACATAGATTTCAGCTGTAGTGGAACTTTTTTATGGTGATTGCCGGGCCAGTTATGGCAATGCTATTTGGCTGCAGACTGTATCGAGGCTGCGTCTTTTCAATGTGCGGTTGCTGCATGCCGCTGTTCTCACTCGGGTTTGTTCGGGTTTGTATCACTGCGGTATAGCTCCCTTCTGCAACACTTCCACGGGCTCAGCTCAGTACTGGCCCTGTCAAACATTCTGCGGCCCTCAGTCTAAACGCAATGTTTCCCCTTTACGCCGGTCTTCAGAATTCACCAAGGCTGCACGCGAATTGGACATCTAGGCTATCTGTTGATGCAGCTCACCTAGATACGTTGCCATGACTGTAAATACACGCTGAGATATTCACAGCATATTGTTTTTGCATAGAGCTTTTGATCTATAAATAGCATCATCAGATATTCCAACACATAGGCCTATAGCAACTCATGCAAAGCATTGCGACATATGCTGTACTAACAATGGAACATTTAGGCCAACTTTATGCGTAAAAGGCTTTTTTTTTTTGTGATTTTTGGGGGTGAATTACACTAGGCCTACCACGTCTAGTCTCTCTCCCCCAAATAGGTTATAGTTCTTCCTCAGCTCTTAAAGCGACAGCGATTTGTCAGTGAAGCCCTTTATCTACTTCCCCAGAGTCAGATGAACCCGTAGATACAATTTGTATGTCTGATAAATCACATTTGAGTTAAGTGGCGGGGTTCATGATGTGGCATCTACAGTTCTTCAGAAGTCATATCACACAGCAAATTAACCAGTGTTAACTAGTGTTTATTTTTTAGTGTAACATTTCTAGTGTTAATTCGGGAGTAAAATTTACACCGGAAGAGTTAAATTAACACTAAGTGGTGTAGAATAAAAGCCCATCATTATCACATTTCCCAGCATTCTCTATTGCAGGTACATTTTTGTTTCAATATGTGGACCCCAGGAAGAGTAGCTTCTGCTTTAGCACTAGCTCATTGGGGATCCTAATAAAATATTAAATACAAAATAACAATATTTCTTCGCATGATTGGTTAATTAATCGTATGCTACTCAAATATATATAGCATACATTTTTGTAAACTAATCCAATCTGTTACTTGGACTTATTGCATCCGTTAGTGAAATGGTTGTTCCAGTTTAGATGCTTTAGGTATTCTCATATCTTTGTCTTCCCAACCCTAGCAGTCATTCTGAATGCAGCTTGTGGGTGAATAAACATTCCAAAGGTTGGATATCCCCACTGGCTTGATTCCAATAAGAATTACATATCACTTTGCAAGCCAGCATAAAATGACTTGAAGGTCTGATGTGACATGCAAACCTTGAGTTTCAGGACACTGTATTAGGGTTAAAAAAAAAGGCATTATGTAATAGGTATTGTATTATTTTAAATAATAACATTTAATGATAACATATTCACTTAGAACCTCACTTGAGGAAGGCCACATGATTGGAAATTAATGAATGCAACAACCATTTCTCTGTCACTAACAAGTCATGGGTGGTAACTCTACAATTTGCTCGAAAGGCAAGGCACTCTGGGAAATCCACCACTGAATTCACAGGCGGCTGGTGGCATCTTAATTGGGGAGGACAGGCTAATAGTAATGGCTTGAATGGAATTAATGGAATGGTATCAAACACATCACGGTTTCCATGTGTTTGATACCATTCCATTCAATCTATTCCAGCCATTATTATGAGCTGGCCTTTGCAGAAACTATTAGAGATCTATAAAGAGCCATACACAAACCTTTCTATAGGATTGAGGTCAGGGCTTTGTGATGGCCACAATACCTTGACTTTGTTGTTCTTAAGCCATTTTGCCACAACTTTGGAAGTATGCTTGGGGTCATTGTCTATTTGGAAGACCCATTTGCAACCAAGCTTTAACTTCCTGACTGATGTCTTGATGTTGCTTCAATATATCCACATAATTTTCCTTATGGATATATTATATATAGTGCACCACTCCCTCCTGCAGTAAAGATAGATAGATAGATAGATAGATAGATAGATAGATAGATAGATAGATAGATAGATAGATAGATAGATAGATAGATAGATAGATAGATAGATAGATAGATAGATAGATAGATAGATAGATAGATAGATAGATAGATAGATAGATAGATAGATATATAGATAGATAGATAGATAGATAGATAGATAGATAGATAGATAGATAGATAGATAGATAGATAGATTTTTTAAATTTTATATTGCAAGTTGATATATATAAATAAGGAATATTTGCATGGTTAACTATACTAAACAGGTCGATGGCAGATAAATACTTAAATAGCTAAATGTGAGTATGATATAAGTGAGGGTAATAATAGTTTACTTAATATACAGTCTGGTTAAATGAACAGGTAAGTGAATATTGTGCATGGTTAAATTAACAGTACAGGTAAATGACAGGAAGAGATACTTAAATAGCTAAACGTGAGTATGATATCATTTATGGTAATAATAATAATTCCCTTAAAATACAGTCCTGAGTGCAGGGTTTAATTACAGATAAATGCACGTATTGCACATTCAATATACTAAAAGCAATGAAAAAAGATACAACTGACAGGATACTAATATGCATTCCTGAGTGAATGACTACGTAAGTTCAGTCCAAGAATGACTTACAATATTGCATGTGATATGATATAACAACTGTACATGAATATGTATATACAGTCCTGAATGAATAAGTCCTGAGTGAATGAGTGATTACAGACCAGAGTTACTCACGGATGGATGCCTAATTGTTAAACTAGGTCCTAACACGCCAACAGTTCCAGGTCTATGTTGCCGACGGCACGGCATCCCGGTGAGGCATTAAATAGTCTAATAGCCGACGGCAGGAAGGACCTCCTGTAGCGTTCTCTGGCACACCATGGTGGGATCAGTCTGTGACTGAAAGTGCTCCTCTGCATCATAACCATGTCATGCAGAGTGTGGGTGACGTTGTCCATGATGGCCAGCAGTTTGGCCAGGATCCATCTCTCCCCCACCTCTTCTAGAGTGTCAAGGCTAATCCCCAGAACAGAGCTAGCCTTCCTGATCAGCTTATTTACCAGAGAAGCATCGCCAGCCTTTATGTTGGCACCCCAGCACACCACTGCAAAAAGATGGCACTGGCCACCACAGACTGGTAGAAAGTATGCAGTAGTTTACTAAACACGTTGAAGGAACTGAGCCTCCTCAGAAAGTAGAGTTGGCTCTGGCCCTTTTTGTATAGAGCCCCGGTGTTACCAGCCCATTTCAGCCTGTTGTCCATATGGACTCCCAGGAACTTGTATGACCCAACCATTTCCACATCCATCCCTGTATAGGGACTGCAGTCAGTTGGGCCTATGGTGTTGAACGGTAAGCTGTAGTCAATGAATAGCATTCTCATATAGGTGTTCCTTTTGTCCATGTGGGAAAGGGCAGTGTGGAGTGCAATAGAAATTGCATCATCTGTGGATCTGTTGAGGCGGTATGCAAATTGGAGTGGGTCTAGGGTTTCTGGAATAATGGTGTTGATAATGGTGTTGATGACAAGCCTTTCAAAGCATTTCATGGCTACAGACGTGAGTGCTACGGGTCGGTAGTCATTTAGGCAGGTTACCTTAGTGTTCTTGGTTACATGGACTATGGTGGTCTGCTTGAAATATTGGTATTACAGACTCAGTCAGGGACAGGTTGAAAATGTCAAAGACACTTGCCAGTTGGTCAGTGCATGCTCGGAGTACACATCCTGGTAATCCGTCTGGCCCTGCGGCCTTGTGAATTTTGAGGTCTTACTCACATGGCTACGGAGAGTGTGATCACACAGTCGTCCGGAACAGCTGATACTCTCATGCATGCTTCAGTGTTGCTTGCCTTAAAGTGAGCATAGAAGTAATTTAGCTCGTCTGGTATGCTCGTGTCACTGGGCAGCTTGCGGCTGTGCTTCCCTTTGTAGTCTGTAATGGTTTGCAAGCCCGGCCACATCCGACGAGCCGGTGTAGTACGATTCAATCTTAGTTCTGTATTGACGCTTTGCCTGTTTGATGGTTCATCAGAGGGCATAGCGGGATTTCTTATAAGCTTCTATATGAGTTTGTTGTGACATGGGACAGAAGAAACAACATTGTAAACACATGCATTTCAGTTTAGTTAGTATCTGTTGTTGGTATCAGTGACAGCCTGAGAGAGAGAGAGAGAGAGAGAGAGAGAGTGAGAGGGGGAGAGAGAGAGAGGCCTTGTTTGTCAGCTTGTCTTCTAGAGGCTTCAGACCCAGACTCCCAGCAGATGGTTATATGTTCACAGCCTGCTCTGGCTTATAGCTGCATGGCTGCTTGGCTGGCTGGCTGCTTTGTAGAGGGCCTAGCACTTGTTTGCTAAACACACCCGGCCTCAATAGCTTGTACTTGTTGTTTTGTTTGTTGTCTCTGTGTGTGAAGCAGCTGCTGTCCATGGTGAGAGAGAAATGTAGTGACTGAATGCTGTGTGATGTAAAGTGACCTATCAGCATAGTACTTAAAACATACTTCTCGTTGTGCAGTTACAATGTTATTATTCCTTGAACAAGGTTTAGATTGATTGAAGCAGATAGTGTGTGTGTGAGTCATACAACAGCTCTATTCCCAAAGGTACGACTCATCTCTGCTAAAGGACTACTTTCATCAAGAGCTCCCATAACAGCTCATTCTACAGGGAAGGTTAAACTGCACTCAAATTATACCCATCAAGGTCCTCTCTGAGTCTTAGTTTTGTATTTTTAATAATTAGCACAAGGGCTCAATACAGACAGTCAATGTAAGTTCCGACAGATTAAGTCTATGTGGAGCAGACATCCGGCTTCGGCTTGAGTAAATGCCCAGATAGTGTAACGGTGCTAGCATTAGCATCCCTCAGACTGCCAGTGCAATTCCCCTTGGAAATGCTAACAGGTAGCACCTCTCGCTATACAGCTTTGTAATTAAGCAATAACGCACGAGGGGGTGTGGTATATGGCCAATATACCACGGCTAAGGGCAGTTCTTAGGCTTGACGCAATGCAGTGCCTTATTGCTATTATAAACTGGTTACTAACATAATTACAACAGTACAAATAAATGTTTTGTTATACCCATGGTATACGATCTGAAATAGCATTGCTTTCAGCCAATCAGCATTCAGGGCTTGAACCACCCGGTTTATAATGAAGCTTTTATCATTGCAGGACTCTCAGGGGAAACGTGATAGGCTTTTTTCTGTTCAAAGGAAACACCAGTTTAGGACTCTCTTTCATCTTCACTGATCTAACAGGAGAGAGGTAACAGCTGATGTGCTGGTGAATGTTCTGACACACCAGTGCATTGTGATTTTAGTGTCTGCCTGGTCACAACATTATATACAATGATACATTGAGCTGCCCAGCCCCAGACTGGGAAATCACCATGATATACAATGATACATTGAGCTGCCCAGCCCCACACTAGGAAACACCATTATATACAATGATACATTGAGCTGCCCAGCCTCAGACTGGGAAAGGCCATTATATACAATGATACATTGAGCTGTCCAGCCCCAGACTGGGAAACACCATTATATACAATCATACATTCAGCTGCCCAGCCTCAGACTAGGAAAGACCATTATATACAATGATACATTGAGCTGTCCAGCCCCAGACTGGGAAACACCATTATATACAATGATACACTGAGCTGCCCAGCCCCAGACTGGGAAACACCATTATTTGTATTTATTTTTTTAATTTATTTAACTAGGCAAGTCAGTTAAGAACAAATTCTTATTTACAATGACGGCCTACCAAAAGGCAAAATACCTCCTGCAGGGATGGGGGCTGGGATTAAAAATATAAATAAATTAAATAAAAATATAGGACAAAACACATATCACAACAAGAAAGACAACACTACATAAAGAGAGACCTGAGACAACAGCACAGCATGGTAGCAACACAACATGGCAGCAACACAACAGGGTAGCAGCACAAAACAGGGTACAAACATTATTGGACCAAGACAACAGCACAACATTGTAAACACATGCAGGAAGGTAGAGACAACAATACATCATGCAAGGCAGCCACAACTGTCAGTAAGAGTGTCCATGATTGAGTCTGAATGAAGAGATTGAGATAAAACAGTCCAGTTGGAGTATTTGTTGCAGCTCGTTCCAGTCACTAGCTGCAGCGAACTGAAAAGACGAGCGACCCAGGGATGTGTGGGCTTTGGGGACCTTTAACAGAATGTGACTGGCAGAACGGGTGTTGTATGTGGAGGATGAGGGCTGCAGTAGATATCTCAGATAGGCGGGAGTGAGGCCTAAGATGATTTTTATAAATATAAATGTGACAGGTATACAGAGATGACCAGTTTACAAGGAGTATAGAGTGCAGTGATGTGTCCTATAAGGAACATTGGTGGCAAATCTGATGGCCGAATGGTAAAGAACATCTAGCCGCTGGAGAGCACCCTTACCTGCCGATCTATAAATGATGTCACCGCAATCTAGCATGGGTAGGATGGTCATCTGAATCAGGATTAGTTTGGCAGCTGGAGTGAAAGAGGAGCGATTACGATAGAGGAAACCAAGTCTAGATTTAACTTTAGCCTACAGCTTTGATATGTGCTGAGAGAAGGACAGTGTACCGTCCAGCCATACTCCCAAGTACTTGTATGATGTGATTACCTCAAGCTCTAAACCCTCAGAGGTAGTAATCACACCTGTAGGGAGAGGGGCATTTTTCTTACCAAACCACATGACCTTTGTTTTGGAGGTGTTCAGAACAAGGTTAAGGGCAGAGAAAGCTTGTTGGACACTAAGTAAGCTTTGTTGTAGAGCATTTAACACAAAATCCGGGGAGGAGCCAGCTGAGTATAAGACTGTATCATCTGCATATAAATGAATGAGAGAGCTTCCTGCTGACTGAGCTATGTTGTTGATGTAAATTGAGAAGAGCGTGGGGCCTAGGATTGAGCCTTGGGGTACACCCTTGGTGACAGGCAGTGGCTGAGACAGCAGATGTTCTGACTTAATACACTGCACTCTTTGAGAGAGGTAGTTAGCAAACCAAGGCAAAGACCCCTCAGAGACACCAATATTCCTTAGCCAGCCCACAAGAAGAGAATGGTCTACCGTATCAAAAGCTTTGGCCAAGTCAATAAAAATAGCAGCACAACATTGCTTAGAATCAAGGGAAATGGTGACATCATTGAGGACCTTTAAGGTTGCAGTGACACATCCATAACCTGAGTGGAAACCAGATTGCATACCAGAGAGAATACTATAGACATCAAGAAAGCCAGTCAGTTGATTATTTACAAGTTTTTCCAACACTTTTGATAAACAGGGCAAAATAGATGTAGGTCTATAACAGTTCGGATCAACTTGATCTCCCCCTTTAAATAAAGAACGAACCGTGGCTGCCTTCCAAGCAATGGGAACCTACCCAGAGAGGAGAGACTTGTTAAAAAGGTAAGAAATAGGCTTGGCAATGATAGGGGCAGCAACCTTAAATCATCTGACCCAGATGTTTTTTGGGGGTCACGTTTAAGGAGCTCCTCCAGCACCTCGGGCTCAGTGACCGCCTGCAGGGAGAAACTTTGTAGCGGGGTAGGGTAAAAAGAGGGATGGGCATCGGGACTAGTCGCATTAGAAGGGGTGGGTACGCATCTGCCGAGCCTTTCGCCAAATGCAATTCTTGAGGTGGAGTAACTCTGTAAGGGGCTGAACCGGATTTTAATTCTTATTTTCTTTATGGGGCATGTTTGTTAACAATACCACTGAAAATATCAAAAAAGAAGGTCGAAGCATCTTCGACAGAGGGGATCAAGCTGATTCTATACCAATTTACAGAGGCCAGGTCATAAAGGAAAGCTTGCTCATTAAAGTTTTTTACCAAGCGCCTATGACAAATCAGGACAGGTCGTTTCACTGAGCAGCCATTACGAACACAGGCTGTAAAACAGTGATCACTAAGGTCATTACAGAAAACACTAGACTGATACCGCCAGGATTATTTGTGAGGATAACATTGAGGAGAGTAGCCTTTTCTGGGTGTTTGGAGTCATACCTTGTGGGATTGGTGATATTTAGGGAGTCCCATTGCTTTAGGACTTGGTCAGGTGGTTTAAGCATGTCACAGTTTAGGTCACCTAGAAGGACAAATTCAGACTTAGTGTAAGGGGCCAGGAGAGAGCTTAGGGCAGGTAGAGTACAGGCCAGTGCTGATGGAGGACGATAACACCCAGCAACAGTCAACAAAGAGCTATTTGAAAGTTGCTTAAAACCAGCAAATCTAATTGTTTGGGGACAGACTTGATGGAGACAACCGAGCACTGAAGGTGATCCTTGGTAAAGATTGCCACTCCCCCACCTTTGGAAGATCTGTCTTGCCGAAAAAGGTTATAACCAGAAAAGTTAACATCAGTATTCAAAACACTCTTCCTTAACCACGTCTCAGTAATGACCAACAAATCTGGACTGGAGCTGTGAACCCACACTTTCAATTGATCCATTTTAGGTAATAAGCTTCTAGTGTTAACGTGCAGAAAACACAGGCTTTTACGAGAGCAGAAATCAGTGAAGCAGATATCAGAGCACAAGTCAAAATTGGGGCAAGCAACAGTAGCAATGTATCATTATATACAATGATACATTGAGCTGTCCAGCCGCAGACTGGGAAACACCATTATATACAATGATACACTGAGCTGCCCAGCATCGGCGTATTTAGGCTTTAGCCCCCCTTTATTTCATTTCAGCCCCCCTAAAAATTGTAATACCAACTAATTTGTAGGCTTTAGGACCACACGGAAGCCGCGGTGATAGACATACGTCTAAAACTGACCAATGATCAGCGTTAAGGCCCCGTTACGCGCCCATTACACGAGTCTCGGAGACTCATAAGCACCGCAGCTCGGCTGAAGGCAGCATTCAGTCGCGAGTTGCAAGCTTGTGAAATACACACACAAATAGTTTTGCTAATTATTGTAACATGGACAAGCTATGCCATGTGGCAGCCTAGACATTTGCTGTTATCTTGTCTCTTTGTTAGCGATGCAGCATTAGCTATAGAGTTAGCTAGCTGACATCTCAAGGCTTTTGCTAGGATACGTTAGATGGCTAGCTTGCTAACTATGCATGCATAGCCTAAAGAAATGTATGTCTCTCCATAGATGGATATACGAAAGTATATGAGAGCCAGGGAAAATGTACAGCAGCCAGGTGAGCGAGTGTACAGGCAGTCAAGAAGCTGCCAAGAGTCTGTTTCTCACAGTCTCTGCATCGGTGTTGCACCACAACATTACAGTGCCTTGAAAAACTATTCAACCCCCTTGAAAGTTATCAGATTTGTCTGAATTACAAATGATACACTGAGATTTTCTTCTGTGTAATGTTTTAATTAAAAACAATGACCCTTGAAGTGTATTATTTTAAAGTGACAATGATTTTATGTTAGAACATATATTTAAGAAAAGTCATAACTGAAATATGCTATTTGCATAAGTATTCAGTTAACACATATGAAACATAATGCCCTAACACACTTGGCTTACCATTGGCTTCTACCTGTGAAACATTTCAATAACTCCCATTTTCTTTATACATTTTTTTTATCATTGACCAGACTGTGAATCTGAAGGAAAGGTGTGAAAATGAAGACTAAAGAGTGTTCTACGGAAGTTAGAGATAAAGTATTATACATGCATACATTAGGAAAAAGGTACAAAATAATATCCAAGTGTTTGGATATCCCATTGTGCACTGATGGATCAATAATGACCAAGTGGAAGCTGCATCACACCAGTGCCTCAACTGACTGGTGCACCTTCACTCCAATCTCAGCCACTGTACTCTGTTGCTCCTTCAAAGTGATTGTGGGAATCTCCATGGCTTCCCACACTCCTCTCCTTCTTGTCTGGACGCTAAGTTTTGAGGCACTGCCTTGTCTAGGGCAGTGCCTGGGTGGTGTGATGCAGCTTCCACTTCGTCCTTATTGATCCAAAAGTGCACAATAAATAATAAAGGGGTTGACTACTTATGCAAACAGCATATTTCAGTTATTTATTGTTCTTAAATATATATTTCTAACATAAAACCAATGTCACTTTAAAATAATACATTTATTTACTATTTTGGATTTAAGACATTTGTTTCACTTTTAAATTAGTTGATTGAACTATTGATACAATGATTGATAATATACTAAACATGAGTTTTAAATATGTTGAAGCTGTAAAGGGTTTGTTTACATTATCGTTGTTTTCCATCAGCAACTCCTACTATATGCGCATTTACCCACAATTGATTTAAATAAATCCCAGATTGGAAAGTATAATTGTTTGTTTGTTTGATTGTGGTTGTCACAGTAGAGAGAGAGAGAGAGAGAGGATTGGGAGATCAGAGAGGCAGTAGAGAGTGAAAGAGAGCACAGTGTCGGAGAGGCAGATGCGACTAGAGATGACTTGGGCGATAAGGACACAAGTCCTAAGCAAGTGAAACTACAATACTATCCCCAAGAGTGCTTTGGCATGCAGAAAAGAGCCTTTCAGGAAAAGTGGTTTGACACTTTTAAATGGTTAGAATACTCTGTGGAAAAAAATACATCCTTCTGCTTTGCATGTCGAATATTCGGTAGAAACCTGAAACACGACACATTTGTTGAAACTAGATACAAAAATTTGAAAAAAGCTCTGAACGTGTTCCAAAAACATAACGCAACTCAATCTCACAAGGAAAGTGTTGCCTCCTGGAAGAGCTACAAGGCTACTGCCTCTCAAGTAAATGTGTGGCACAGATCTATTTGGGGCTGCAGTCATGAGTAGGTCTGATGGGGGTGTGCAAGCCCATTTCAGAAAGCAGAACCCCAAACCATCTTCTGGACAAAGGCGGAAGCAGAGGCGGATGGATGATTTTCTTATGGAATCAACTTGCGGGGCAGGTTGTAAACTTAGTGGTTCAGACTCAGAGCAATTTAAAAGGAAATTATTATTTCCTTGCCTGGATAGAATGACAGCTGAGATGGAGAAGCATTTTTCATGTGTAAATGCAGAACTACTGAAAGGCATTCAGGCATGCAGTCCAGGCTCGGATCACTTCCTATCAGTGCCATATTTGGCAGAGATGGCAATGCAATACATTGAGCTGAAATGAGGAAGTCATGATAGCCAAAAACGTTCTGACTCGTAAGTCATAGGCAGGTGCTACTTCTCTGGACATGATCACAGTGTACAACCTTCTGGATGCTGATACTGTATGTTTCCATCATTGAAGGCTGTAATTCAGGTTGCCCTGACTATACCTGTCAGCAGCTGTAGCTGTGAAAAATCCTTCAGTGCATTACATCGTCTCCACACCTGGCTCAGGAGCACCATGGATCAAAACCGACTGAATCATCTGGCTGTAATGTCCATAGAAAAGGATGTCCTTGAAAGGTTAAGTCAGTATACAATTGTTGACAGATTTGCTACACTCAAACAGAGACAACACAGTCTGATTGTCCCACCAAAGAAGTGAAATGGGATGGCAACAAGAAACATTTCTCAATGTAATTTAAAGCAGACTTTTATTTATTGTAGCTTAGAACCCATGGACTGGAGAAGCTCACAATTTGTTTCAGTGAATAAAGGTCCTATTTTGACAGACCATGCAGTGTTTTTTATATTATAGTATGGTATTGTATTAATGCATTGTTGTATTACAAACTTTCCAAGGTATTTTTTAGATATTAATCTCAAATGTACATATTTTTAGTAAAACTCCAATATGACTATTGTCCTTAAATACAAACACACAGGCGTGAGATTATGAACACATTATAGGCTACTGTAATGAATTTCACAGAGTCCAGTCAAATTAAGGACAATTATACTGTAAATAATTAATCAATAAAACAATTCTGCGCGCTACCTCACCTCATGCTGGGGGCTGAGCCCCCCTAAACCTCTAATCCTAGAATCGCCCCTGCTGCCCAGCCCCAGACTGGGAAACACCATTATATACAATGATACACTGAGCTGCCCAGCCCCAGACTGGGAAACACCATTATATACAATGATAAACTGAGCTGTCCAGCCCCAGACTGGGAAACACCATTATATACAACGATACACTGAGCTGTCCAGCCCCAGACTGGGAAACACCATTATATACAACGATACACTGAGCTGCCCAGCCCCAGACTGGGAAACACCATTATATACAACGATACACTGAGCTGCCCAGTCCCAGACTGGGAAACACCATTATATACAATGATACACTGAGCTGCCCAGCCCCAGACTGGTAAACACCATTATATACAATGATACACTGAGCTGCCCAGCCCCAGACTGGGAA